>OZ012667.1:21253089-21686212 GCA_963942505.1 Lordithon lunulatus
ACTCCATCCACACCCCCGCTGCCCCTTCCTGTAATCCTTCTTGTTAATTCTCCTTACCGCCACTTTCTACTCTGCAAAGTACTAGTACATACCTTACGATAGCTTTGGCCAATACGTACGTCCCTAAAGCCACCCAATGTCTTATCCCCCGGGATCATCCAATCCCATCCTGCAAACATATTGCTTCTCACTTACACCCATTCCTCTTCTCTCAAGCAAACCCACTTTCAACTACGTGTCTATTCTCTTTTCCAGATCTTTTCCCCACATCCCCCCCCCCCCCCCCAATATAGTTACATAAATATTATTTCATTTTAAGTCGCAATATTACCTTTTTTTTTAATAGTTAAAATCTAGTTTAATTTTAATTTCGTGTAAACTAGAAATCAAATGTGTTATTTTTCTAATTAAACAAGCTAGCATTTAACCGTTTAAATCGTAAGGAAATTGCAATCAGAACTATAATTGCCATGAACATTTGTAATTGTAATTAACAGACCCATAAAATAATCATTTCACATTTTATTTTTTTTAGAAGACAGTATAAAAATAAAATAATAAATATAAAAATGCAACCAATAGAATACACAACATTCTATGAATATTCTGAATCAGTTATCCTCCCCATGTTAGCCGTGCAACGTGATCTGCTTTCCTCTTAGAACTCTTTATGAAACCCAGAAACTCCAATTCAGCAACACTTTGAGTAAAACGAGCTCTAAACATTAGTTAAGAAATAATACACAAATATTTGATTAAAATATTATTAATTATAAAAGGATACTGCATTTGTGGATTAACCTCCCGTTTCTCATCTTCATCGTCAGCATGAATCGGATCCAAGATTGATAAGAAAGCTTGTAGCCAATCATACAGATTTATCATTTTTCCATATTCCAAATGTAGCTTATAGGCGATACAAATATCGGGCATTGTTGATAAAATTGATGTATCATTTGGCATTTCACAACAATCGCACTAAAATTAATTAATTATACTAGATTATTACTAATACTAGTTATTGTGATTAGAAAACATATCACACAATAGGTTAATGATTAAAGCCATTGTCACAATTGTACATAAATCTTACCTGTAAGTAACAGTTCGGATCATTTAAAGCCGTATGTATTGTAGATCTATGTGATCCTATGATGTAATTTTGTACGTTCATATCATTGAAGAAAAATGCTTCATGAAATGCCATCGTCATAGGCTGTGGGAAATGAACTTGGAAAATTTCTTCTAAGTAATTGATCACCTTTAGCCTACACTTTTCATATCGGTTCAGTGGCTGGGATTGCTTTGACATTTGTAACAATTTCTAAATAATAAAAATGTTTATTAGTTACTACTGCTGATTGAAAGAATTTTCAACAACTATGCAAGCACTATTACATATATTTCAATCAAGGGTACCTATTATATTAAATCGTTAATTTTGTTTTCAATACCATACAGTATAGACTAGAATATATAGAATATAGAATAAATAATATGTAGGGAAAAACCCCTTTGGTATGATAAAAAAAATACAAATTTTTGTTTGCCTAAGTATTATCCGCTTTTGTTTTTGTTTTCTTTTTTGTTTTTGTTAAGTATGTCTATCTCGTGCAACAATTGCAGTATCATTATACCTCCAAAAAATGTCTCACAGGCCATTAAATGTAATGGCACGTGTAGCGGATGGTACCACGCAAAATGTGCGAACCTTTCGGATGCAGAGGTACAGCATTACCGTAGCGAGGAAAAGAGAACAAATGGCAGTAATTGGTTCTGCATATCGTGTAATATGCCTACTACAGCCGCCTTTCAAACAATGCTAAAAGTCGAACTAACAGCCCTTAAAACCGAAATGCTATCCACATTCAGCTTACTACAAGAGGAATTAGTAGCAGCAAAGTCCAAATTGGTTGAAATTGAAGATGTTAATAAAATACTAAGGAAGGAAATTGATAGTTTGAAAAATGGCACCATGGCATACTCATGGAAGAACTCATTTAAAGGAGGTTTACACTGAATTTGAACAGAGAAGATCCAAAGAAGAAAATTACCTATATATTAAATATACCAATAGTATACCAGGGATATATAAATCTCCAAAGATGACGGCAACTAAGGACAATAACCAAGGTGTAAGCACGTCCAAAAAGTCAAAAAACTAAGTTCAATCCAGATATATTTTCAAAATGTTGGTGGAATGAGAACTAAAATGAGAGATTTAATGTTAATGTTCAATGTTGTCACTACGATATCCTAATCAATATTGAGTCGTGGCTGAATGAGGATATCCCTAATTCTGAGCTAGGTCTTACTGGGTATAATATTTTCCGTACAGACCGTTCTTTAACAAATAGCTCTAAGAGTCGCAGTGGCATTTTAAATATTATAAGTTAAAATTAATCTTACAGTATGTTTCTGTCTTTATGTCTATTTATTTATTTATTTAATCGACCAATAATATGGTAGATAGGTACTACCATATTATTGGTGTAAGGCTCATTATGTCTAGTCATGGGCATAAAAAGTAATTTTACGTTTTCCTCGTTTTTTAAATAATATATAATTCATATGACTATTACGATGTCGTACCTGAAAATATATAGTTTCATTACTAGTATTATAACTATAGGCTTATACCCTTGATTGAATAGTCTACTTACTACTTATAACTCTTTAATTAATATTTATTCCCACACTGAATAGAATGGATACATTTAAAATATGCCCATATATTACAATTATTCTAATTATTTTAATTTAAAACAGTGAAGACACACAAATCCATCAATCCATCCCCTTTTCTAGCATTGTACTGTTTTCCTACCTGTTTCAATTTTTGTCTATCCATATTTGAATCACTAATGACATCATGTTCATTTTCATCCACCGACATATCATAATCCAATGTAGCTACTTCTATTTCCAACTTTAAGGCTTGCAGTTCATCCATAATACCTTTAAAAACTGTTTTATTGGCATCCTTTAGTTTAATTTCAATTATCAACAATTCAGAAAGTTTTTGCAACTTAGATATTAATTCATCTCTTGATAGGAAGCCTAATAATTGGAAAGCTTCTTTAAATTCACTACTTTTTGTAAGCGTTGTAGTTGTAGCCATAACATACAATTCACGAACCTTAAAAAGAATGAATACAACATGATTTCTGTTAAAGTGGTTTAGTATTCATTACTTGTTTCCCCAACGGCGTCTTCGGTAAATCCGTAACAAGTATGTGCAAACATTTTAGAAGCACATGCATCATATTTAGGCTTTTATGCATTTGCTGTATTTGCAGTTCCAAAGATGACCTCAAAAACGCATCATCTTCAAGTAATTTAATTTGATTCTCATACGATTCCGACTCAACCAGTTTCCGGAATGAAAGCATTCTTCTAACATTTTCAAAATCATCGTGTTCAAATTGGTCTAGGACGTAGGTAAGTTTGTCCGGTTTTACGCATAGAGCTTTCGCGTTGCCGGAACTAAAATGTTCTAAAATCGCATACTAATGTATGTAATTAATATTTACATCTTGTAGTAATTGAATGTTTATATTTTACCTTCATATTCTGTATGAAACCAGTGACGGAGAAATCGTAGAACAGAAAAATATCTGTAAACAAGGTAAATAATTTCCCACCTAAATGAAACGGACATTCGTCCGAGAAAAATACGTTTTCCAGTACATTATTCAAGTACGTTGCAGAAGGCTGTGAATTGAATACTTGAATATTCACCTTTGAGGACACTTGATAAGGCAGCGCTTTGTGTAAAGCTGATAGAGATGTAGCTACTCCAAATACCATCACAAATGGAATCATGTTTAAATACGAACTGAAAATAGATTCGCGTTTTATTGGTAAATCTACTAATAATTCTTCGTATGACCAAAATCAAGCAGTAGTAGTAGTAACCATATAAGGCTATCTCAAAGTACGCGATTCCACCACCTTGGACTGTGGGTTTAATTGGGGGAGATGAATAAAAATAGAAGGAAAATTTGAAACTCCATTAGTTCATGTGTAATATGTTCTCTAATAGGAAGTCATAGTCAAGTGAGTGTGCACTGTATTTTAGATATTAACACACACAATTAAAGTTATATAACTGATTAGTGTTGGAAAAGTACCAACAAGTATTGCTAAGCAATGTTGGCACAGGACCCCATTATCGTCAATCTATTATCAGCTTTAATCATATATCGCTAAAAATATGTTTAATCTAAAAGGGGGAACCTTATATGGCCAAGACTACTACAACTAGTACCAACGAAATTAGTTACCTTGCTATTTGTATAAAATCTTGAAGAATGGTTTCATTAAAACTTTCAAAGTCTGGTATTATCACAGTAATAACTTTGTCAAATTTACCACAATATAGATCTTCATACCAGTATTGTAACAACGAAAAATTACATTGAGATTTTTTTAATTTATTTTTTTTGGTATTTATTTCATCCTGAAATGAAGAGGAATTATTATTGTCGATAGTAGTTATTTAAAAATTGTTATGTTGGTACATTTATGCCATCACATAAATAACACATTTTTATAAAAGTATTTTATACTCTAAGGTTGTACAAACGATCGTTATAGACCGAGCTACATAAAAGGCGCGAGGGCGATGGTTCTTCCAACCTAGTTTATATATTATTTTCACAACTACAATACAATTCTATAATATCTTCTGGATTTATTTTGTTGAACATTCAGATTATAAAATAAATATAAAAATACAATCAAATAAGATCAATAAAATAATTTAACTAGGTTACGCTGTAGTGATACAAGTTCACGACTCAAAAAAAGAGTCCTCAGATTTTAGGCTAATAGTGACAAAAATTTACGAGAGGAGCTTTTTATGTTATCTACGGAAACTATTTTCTTATGTCAAGTTTCTGTGTTATTTTATAGTGTCATCTCTTCTAATCAATCGCTTAACTTTTCTCATTTGTATATCAATTTAAAGATGTATTTAGAATAAATAAAGCATTATTAATACAGTAAAATAATCACTTCTTACAAGAACAGCGTTCGCCAAAGCAAAGCCAGCAATGCTAAATATTAAGCTTAGACACATGCATATAAGCAAGCTTGAAACTCAGATTCGGCAATTAACCAATCAATATATGGTTAGAGACCAAGGCAAAACTTCACCTAGACAAGATGATTAATTATTGGATAGATGAATTTGCTAGAGAAACTGAATAGATAAGGGTAAAAATCCATTATACTTACATTATCATCATCTTCTTCATCAGAGCTATTATCATTTCCAATAATTTGCATAATCATATTTTCCACTAATGACTTTAATGTTTGGCAATCCTGTGCATTAAGGATTACCACATGTGGTGAGACTTGGTGCTTTACTTCTTTTGCTAATGCAGAAAACTGTGCTGCATGATCTGGCATGTTTATTCCTGTTAATAAAATAGCTGCTGGTATCTCAGATACTGGAGATTTGTAAGTATTCTTAATAAATGATACCAAATTACTAAGAATGCAAGCAAACATATCATTGTTTAAGTTCTGAAACAAATTTATAATCATTAACTATTGTATTATAGAAGCTATTAGTAAAAATAATTAATTAAATAAATACACATACTATCATTTTCAAGGAAATGAATAAAGCTACAATTTTTACTACTTAAATTGATTGCAAATAAAAAGGTTTACTAATGTAAAAAGGCAAAATCCTTTGGAAACATGTAAGATAAATAATACTAGTAATACTGATAAATACATCTTTTTTCTAGCAATTTTTTTCACAGACAAAATTAAATACAGATATTTTAAAATTTTCGTTTATACTGGTCATTAAACTTAAAGAAAACTCAAAATTTGCAGTTCGAATTTTGACAATACTAGAGATCAGTATTATTCTATATATACTCGACATCCAGGATATGCCAGAAGAAACATGAATCTTTTCACAGTTGATACAGTTATTTCTATGCTATATCATATGAGAGCTTGTTCATGATGGCCGCACAAGAATGAGACATTTACAGGGTGAACATTGAAATGTACAATTTACTTTTGAAAGAGATGGGGTCTTTACTGCGAGACAGGATCGCGATCCGTTCATGCGGCGGGCGGGAAAATGCTTGCGGACGCCGGAATGGGAAAAAAGAAATGGGACTCTGAGCAGGTGAAATGGTGGAATGCAATTGAAGAGTTTGAGGAAGTTGTGATAGCCTCACAAGGGGTGAGATCGACAGTGAATGGAGAAGGTTAGAGTAAATGTGGGATGCCCGCTAAGGCGTCTCCTGTTCAATATTTACACAAGTGAGTTGGAGAAGGTATTCAGGAGAGGGCAAGCAGAAGGAGTTGTGGTAGCAATAACGAAGGTGTGGAGATTTTAATAGCCACTATGTACTCTGGATATATAAGAGGACAATCAAATCAAATGGTGCGGCCCAGTAAACTGCAGTGAAGAATCCAACACCTCTGGGCACAATAAAACCAACACCAACATACTGGCTCCCTGTCCTAAACAACATCCCACCAGCAAGCTTGAGAAGAGAAAACACTACCAAGAGAATTCAAAAAAATCCAAACAAAACCTTGACACAAACAACATAGAAATAAATATACTAATCCCCACAGAAGGCACATGCAATGCCCTGCATCAGCATGAAACACCCTGGGACTAGAACTACCATGCGCAATATGTGCAACACTAAACAGAATTAGGGCAAATAGTGGTATACCTATACACATGGCACAAGGCACCCAGCCATGAGTCTGACGGTGACCATCCACCACATTACTGAATATTGTCCCTACAGATATTTCCATGGAAGCTTTGATGAATTCCTAAGTGCAACTAATAGTGCAATAAACTACATAAAGGCTCCAGGCATCCATTTGTAAACATCCTATTTTATAACTGCCTTAACAATATATTTTATGTTGATTTGTACTCTATTGTATAGTCCTAATTTATAATTTTATTTTATTTTAAATACTGTTTTACCACAAAGACAGAGAAATACAATACGAGATAAGGAAGATAGCAAGGAAGGAAAGGCAGAACGGAAAAAGAGTGAAAATAGGATACAAAAAGATGTGCATAAATGAAAAATGGTACAATGGGAACGAAGAACAAGACTAAGGAAAGAGGGAAGTAAGACAGAACTAAGCCATGTAAATAAAATAATTGTAATAAAATGTAAAACAAAAAATGTAAACAAAACAAACCATACACAGACAGAAACTAGAGAAAACGAAAGAGACACAATAGGTAAAAAAAAAATCGATAAAGAGAAAAACAAAGTATGGAAAATAGATACCTGGAACATAAGGAGTATATACGGAAAAGAGGAAGAACTGGAAAAAGAGAAATGGAAGTAGACATATTGGCAATAACGGAGACAAAAAGAAAAGGGAAAGGAATATACACAACCAATAACAAACATAAAATAATATATAGCGGAGTAGACAAGGATAAAAGGGCAGCCGAAGGTGTAGGATGCATTATACACAGAGACATCGAACACCAAATAGAAACATGGCAAGAAATATCACCAAGGATACTAACCGTAACATTAAAAGAAACTAACAGAACCAGAACAATAATTATAGTATATGGGCCAAATGAAGATGATGTAGTGAACAACAAAGAAGCATTTTGGGAACAACTCAGCGAAAGAACCGAAACAGCCAAAGGAAAAGTTTTCGTTGCGGGTGACTTCAACAGCAAAATTGGTAAGGAAGTAAAAGATACGACTTGAAGAGAGGAAGATATGGCGAAGACATACTAAACCAAAATGGGAAGAAAATGCTAGATTACTGTAGAATGAACAACCTAGTAATAACGAACACACTATTCAAACACAAGGTGGTAAGCAGGAACGAAAAATCTATAATAGATTACGTTTTAATAGAAAAAGGAAAAAGGAGCAAAATAATAGATACAAGGGTAAAGAGAAGCTATGAAATTGGAAGTGACCACTATCTAGTTGTGACGACAATTAAGGAAGACTACCAAGACAGTGGCAGAAGGATCCAGCGACCAAATATAGCAATAAACTACAACAAGATAAGATCATACAAACTTAGAGAACAAGAAACAGCAATACAATATATGGAGAAAATGGAGATGAAGATAGAAGTGCCCAACGATAGAGAAGAAGTAGAGGAAATGTGGAATAACCTAAAGAAAAATATGCTTGAAACAGCAAAAGAGACATGTGGTAAGAAGAAAAGCACAAACAAAAAACAACAGACAGCATGGTGGTCGGAGGACATACGAGAGAAAACAAAAGAAAAGAAAAAAGCATGGCAAAGATACCTAAACCACAAAAATAGCAAAGAGACAAGAGAAAAATAGTAAAATACTTAGGTTAGAATAGCAAAAACCAGGGAATGGGAAAAGTTCGGAGAGACAATGGAAAAAAACGCAAGAGAAAACCAAAAGCTACTTTATAAAACCCTAAAAGATTGCAGGAAAGAAGAAGAACAAGAAATGAGATACATACAAGACAAACAAGGAAGAATGCTGAAGGAAAACGAAGAAATATTAGAAAGATGGAAAGTATATTTTGAAGAATTACTAACCTCAAATAACGACAAAGAACAAAAGACAAGAATTAGAGACAAAAACAACACAGAAGCATATACAGAGAGTATCAAGGAATAAGAACTACTAGAAATAATAAGGGAATTAAAAATAGAAAAAGCACCAGGACAAGACCAGATTACAAGCTCGATAATCAAACACCTGGGCCCGGTGAAAAACTACTGAACAGCATATGGAGCACAAATACCATACCAAAAGACTAGCAAACAGCATTAATCGTACCGATACATAAGACGAAATACTCAAATTATAGAGGCATAACACTAATAAGTATAGGGATGAAAATATTAGAAAAGACAATAAACAAGAGAATAATAGCAAGAATAGACCAGACTCTAGAAGAATCGCAATGCGGTTTTAAGAAAGAAAGATCCACACAGGACAACATCTTCTAGAAAAAGTGTTCGACATTATCCCAAGAAATAAATTATGGAAAATCCTGGAAGAGAGAGGTGTAGAAAGAAAGCCAGTCGAATTAATACAAAACATATATAACAACAACACCTATGCAATAATACACAAGGAACAAACATCAAGAACATTTAAGACAACCACTGGACTTAGACAAGGAGGCGGGCTCAGTCCTACATTATTTATCATATACATGGATGAAATAATGAAGAGCATGAAACCAGAAATCAAAAAAGCAAATATAGGGTATAATAACATGCAAGTGGTAAACATATCGGAGCATTCGCTGATGTAGTGATAGCAGAAAATGTATGGAACAGACTTGTAGAAAAGTATAACAAAAATGAATTATAACAAAACAAAAGTGATGGTAATAGAAAATCGGAAAGAACAAATAAATATAAAGATAGAACAACACAAAATAGAGCAAGTAGAACAATTCAAATACCTAGGAGTAGCAGTGACAGAAGACGGAAAAATGGAAGGTGAACTTAGTAACAGAATAAACAACACAGTTAAAACATACCACGCATTGAGCAATATACTGATTAACAAAAAAGAGATTAGCAGAAGGATAGAAATAAATATATACAAAAGCATATATAGACCTATACTGACATATGGGAGCGAGACATGGAAACTAATGAAGAGGGACAAATGTAGAATACAGGCAATGGAAATGAAATATCTCAGAGGAGTAAAACAAGTTACGAGAAGAGACAGAATAAGAAATGATGACATCAGAGAAGAATTGGGAATTGAAGCTATAGAAAAGTATATAGAAAAGAAACTACTAAACTGGTGGGGACATTTAATTAGGATGGACAAAAATAATCAAACAAAACAGGTATGGGAAGCAAGAGAACTGGCGAAAAACAGAAAAGAGTGGAAAGAATTTACAAATGTATAAACAACAACAATTGTTAAGTAATGTAAATGTAATAGCCTACACTGAAAGGTAAAAGGCATATAGATAATATATATATATATATATATATATATATATATATATATATATATATATATATATATATAATAAACTGAAATTATGTTACCTGAATATTCTTTTCAATGGATTTCCATAGCCAATTATACGACTCATACCAGATTTCTTCACTAAATATGTTTCCATTTCCTTCAGGAATTGCTTTCTTTCGAACCCTTTTCTTCTGCTTTTTTGCAGACCTTAGACTGTTTTTAAATACAAAGACACCCTGAAAATAACAAACATTTTAATACTGCAACTGGTAATTGGTTTCAGATCATACTAGTTACCTTTGATACTGATACTGTCGAGTCCATTTCAAACGTTGCGAGAACCACTGACAGTTGATCACTAATTCTATTAAATCAAGAAAGAAAAAAATAATATTATGATTGATTCTAACCTAGAAACCGAACATTTATGTTAGACGTTACGTTTTGAAAAAGGCGGCAAATAATTTTGGTTGGTATCTCGGGACCATTGAGTTAATAAATATATAGAGACCGTGTACTTCATTATTAACTGATTGTTGTCTCAATAGATGGCACGCTTCATATATCTGCACCCCTTTTTTTGTCTCAGATCTGCACCTCTTTCTTGTCTCGGACTGCACAGACAAGATTCCATATATTAATTAAAAATTAATTATATAAATGGAAATGAGTATGCATTGCATTTGCCATACATATCCCCACATGCCATGTACGTTAGGAATGTGCATTGCATATGCCATACATATTCCCCATATGCCGGGAATGAATGTGCTATGCATATGCAATGTACATTTAATGCATGTATGGTTATTGGGTATATGATCGATCACCTGTGAATAATCGCAGCATCTTACAAACATATTTGAGTCATCGGATTAGCTTGATAATGGCTAGAGCGTAGCCGAAAATATTCGCAAACAGTAATAAACAAGTGATAAAAAACAAAGAAAAATTCTTTTTATTTATTTATTATAATGAATTATCACAAAGTAGATGCCGATTCAATTCAATATATTATATTATATTTTCTTTGTATAAGAGCGTTGATTGAAGTATTTTATATACTTATATACAATCAACGATAAGACTCAATAGTAATTTAAAGTATATTATTATACAACTGTATATTCTGTGAATTGTACCTACACTTTGATGCAATTGATTTTATAGTAACAGATGCATCTATTGTTACTTGTTATGTTTTCGATATCATCATAAGTCGCTTTTGTTTATCGTTCGGGGGCTGTTCCGGGCTGTTCTAAACCACCTAAGACCAGCCCAGGACTGCTATCGAGGAGTAAATCAAAGCGGATATAAATTATATTATATAAAAATACATGGATATTATAAATAAAAAGCTAGTACCCATTTAAAAAATTCCTGGTGTTTTAATATAATAATAGAATATTAATATTATATAGCCCCAACACCAAATTAAGCACCTAGAATAATATTTTAAAACAAAAACCAGTCATAAATGAAAATATTTTCTTACTTATCTTTTTCACAGGTAGTCATACTTTTTGCCGCCATCAGATTATAGTACTTATTATTCACGCAAAACGGATAAAACTGCTTAAGCATAGTAATAAATACTTGCTTTGTTATATAAAGATACTTTTCATTTTGAAAAACGAACAACCTTTACTTTCCGAATACACCATTACTATATACGGAAGGTATTCTTACTAAGATTGTCGAAATATGCGATAACTTTCCGGAAAAAAAAACGACTGTATAAGGAAGATGTTGTTGTCGCGAACAATTTAGAACAAACACATTTCAAGTTTGTTTACGTTTTATGCATAAAATAGTCGGAATAAATCCGTTTTCTGGGAAGTCTGTGTGCGCGTGTGTACGTAAGTCAGTCTGCTTGCAAACAAAATTCTGGAAAAACGGCACAGCGGATGCGACAGAATTTGGAAATCGGCTTGTGTAAAAAAAAACAGTAATCATTATAAAATAAAAACTGAGAGAAATTATTTTCCTAGAGGGGCTATTGTCGCTAAAAAGTAGTTATTTCTTCCCTCTAAATTATTTATTATTCATGGCTGTAAGTAATTTATTATTGTTAGTATTATGAAATTATTCACGGCCATGAATAATAATTTAGGTAGAAAAATATTCTCCCTAACTAATTTTTAGGGAAAACTTCTCTAAGTATAGAATTTCTGTCAGTGTGTGAATTATAAGTGTAATTACATATAACGTACATATAACGTACAGGACGTGAACAAGTACGTAATACTCACTAGGGGTGAGTAATTACATATTACTTACTGAACGTGAGAAATTACATATAACATACAGGACGTGAGTAGGGGTAGAGTGGAAGAGCTGAAATGGAAGGGAAAGATGATTGAGAGAGTGAATGTCTTTAAATATTTGGGCTTTTGGTTTGACAGTGGAGGAGGATTTAGGGTGCATGTGGAATGTATGCAAGCGAAAGCGAGAATGGCTTGGGGAATAGCGAGAAGGAAATGGGAGAGGTTGTGGGGCGGTAACCTCGTAATGGCGTGCAAGATCTGGGATGCGTGTGTAAACCCATTCTGTTGTATGGAGTGGAAGTGTGGGGATTGCGTGAGTGGGATGTGATAGAGAGAGAGCAAGATTCGCTCCTGAAGAGTCTGCTAGGTCTCGAAAGGTCGACACAGAGCAGTGCTGTTGCAGGAGACGAATCGTATGAGTATGTGGTGGGGGTCGTGTGTAAGGGTTGTGAAGTTTGAAGAAAGATTGCAGGAATTGGCCGAGGAAAGACTGGTGCGGGAGGTATGGATGAGGTGTAAGAGTAGGACAGATAGTGGTTGGAGAAAGGATGTATGAAAGAGTGGGTATGTCTGCGGTGTGGTAGCCAGGGGTAAGTGGAGCAGGGAGGACAAGGTATGCATAGCAAGAGCGAGGTGTGGGTCAGACGAGAGAGGGAGGAAAGTATGGATGGGTCTGGGGTACACCGCGTGTGCGCTGTGTAGTAAGGTAAGCGGCACGTGGTGGCACCTTAGCGAAGAATGTGAGGGTGTGAAAGCAGAGTGGGTGGAAAACTGCAGAAAACTGAATGAATGGTTAAGCGAGGATGGAGAAGGCGTGAAAATCTGCAGAAGGCTGACGTGGGAGAGGAAAGTGGCGAGGGCATAGGGAGCAGTGATAGATGAGTGTAATTTGTAATTTTTTGCGGAGTATTACTTTTATTTATATTTATATATGTATTTATATTTTTATTTTTATTTTGGTATATTTTTGTTGTGGTTTGTGATGAGGAAGCGCAGTGAGGAAAATGCCAATAAAGGTCTTCACAGGACGTCGTAATATAATATTTGCGAGTTGAATGATAGCAAATGACACTCAACTTTTACTTGAAGTTGTTTTAATTGTTTTATGTTTTTAGGTAAGGGCTGTGGCGTGACATGTGACTCTTTGAAAATAATCCGGATATAACTAATGACACTAACTGCCAAAGGTCTACAACGGAACCGAGAAAATTGGGCGTAAATAAATCAGCGTTTGGACGGTTTATGCTAAATATTGCAAAAAAAAATTCTTGTTCAATTATGTTTGTAATTCCGACAACAATATAATCTTAATTTTAACTGGTGAGTTTTCATTTAAAATCGTAAAAATTATGTGTGTGTGCACTTCAAATGATTTATTATATAAATCTTTGCATATGTTCATTATTTCTCATTCTGGTTTTTTGACACAATTTCGAGGTATTTTACACAAAAATCGCACTTTACCTGCAACGGATTTTCTAAAAATTAAAAAAAAACAATAGTTAAATGAAACTTTTTATCCGTCCGTTTTTTATCATACTGACTAAGTTATTTTAGTTCAGTTTAGATGTTTAATAAATATATAAAAATGGGACCTATAACGATTTTACTCAACAACAAAAAACAAAAATAATTATAAAACTTTGCACATGTAGATATTTTATCATTCTGATTCTAAGTTATTTTAATTCAATTTAGCTGAATGTGGTATAAAAAGAGCACTTTGCGTTCAGCGGTTTTTCTCAACAATAACAAAATAACACATTTTTAATAACTTTGCATAGATCCACATTTTCTTATTCTGATTAAGTTATTTTAATACAATTTTGCTGTATCTTGTATACTACTTTACCTGCAACGTTTTTTTTCTTGAACCAATTTTTTAAATATTTATGCCTAGTCTCATAATTTCCCATTACCAACTTATTTTCATATGATTTCCCTATTTGAAATTTGAAAAAACATTACACTTTATACTAATACTTATTAAATGTTTTATAAGCCTATAAATATACTATAAATAACTGATTTATTATAATTTTAGTATTAATTAAATAAACTGAAGAAATCAAGAGAATATTAAGAGAAAAAAGACATGGAAGACATATATAAACACTAAAAAGGACTATAAAAAATACAAAGAAAAAAGAAACGAAGTGAAGAGAGAGATCAAGGAAGCCAAGAAGAAAGCATGACACAATTCGGAAAGAAGATGGAAGAAACTAAGGGAAAACCAAAACGCTATTCCACGGGACAATGAACGAATTGAAAAAGAAGAAAGAACATAATATGATGAACATAAAACACAACGAAAGAAGACAAAATCATGGACAGGTGGAGAAACCATTTTGAAGAACGGACACAAACGGAGTCAGATATAACAAGAACGCAACCGAAACCAGAAATAACACAAGAAATAAAAATAGAAAAAGAAACTATAAACAAGTAAAAAGCAACAGGCATAGATCATATAACACCAGAAATTATAAAGCACATGGGGAAAGAAGGAATAAAACATATAGCCCAATTACTTAAGTGCATAATAAAAACAAGGAAAATATCAAAGGAATGGAATACAGGTATAATAATACCCATATACAAAAAGGGAGATAAGAGAAACTGCAACAACTACAGAGGAATTACGCTAAGCAGCATATCAGAAAAAATATTGGCAAGAATAATGGAAAAAATAATAAGGGACAAAGTAGAGAAAACTATAGACGAAACACAATGCGGATTTAGGAGAGGAACAAGCACCCAGGGCCTGATATTCTCGATAAGGCAAATGAGCGAGAAACGAATAAATAAAAACAGGGACATACATATATGCTTTATAGATTTATAAACAGCATTCGATAGAGTGAAGAGGGAAGACATATGGAAGGAACTACAAGAGAGGAGTAGATAGAGTAACAATAGAAATAATCAAATCAATGTACAAGGACAACAACAATATAATAAGAATATA
The DNA here is from genome assembly GCA_963942505.1 of Lordithon lunulatus. Classification (NCBI taxonomy): domain Eukaryota; kingdom Metazoa; phylum Arthropoda; class Insecta; order Coleoptera; family Staphylinidae; genus Lordithon; species Lordithon lunulatus. The sequence goes on from OZ012667.1 coordinate 21,268,307, forward strand.
CAATGAAAATCAGGGGAGTTCAGAACGAGAATAGGGGTTAGTGCAAGGATGCGTCTTGAGCCCGCAACGATTCACAATAGTTCTAGAGGGAACAATGGAGAAGGCAAAAAGAAGTCTGAAGACTATAAAGATGGAATTCTGGGCATGAAACAAACTCAGGTAACTGAAATGAAGACACAATATAAAAATAATAAATAAAGAGCTAATAAAAATTAACATGAACATAAATACAGAAAAATCAAAGAGCATGGTAATATACAAGAAAAACAAAACCCACAACATAACAATAAACTAAGAACACATGGAACAAGTAGAACGCTTCAAATACTTAGGAACTATAATAGAAAGGAATGAAAAAATAGACAAAGAGATAAATGAGAGATTAGCGGAACCGAGTAAAATATTTAATGTTTTGAAAAAGACATTTTTTAGTAGGAAAAACATCAAAACGGACATAGTCAAAAAAGACAACGATGGAACATGATGGTAAGTACAAAACAAAAATAATCGCCATAGAGATTTTCAAGAGAAATAAAACTAAAACAAGACAAGAATGGACAATATAAAAAACCAAACATATAGACAACACATTCGTATAGAACCAATAAATGAGAAAATAATAGGAGAGTTCAGATGGTTAATACACATGCCGGATGCGAAAAGAAAGACTACCACGAATGATATACGAGAGCAGAGCAACAGGAAGCAACTACATACGGAGACCAAGGAAAACATGGGACGACAGAATGAGAGAAGAAGCAGAAAGGAAACTCATAAGGTGAAAAAAGATTAAACAATTAACACAAGACAGGAAGAAATGGAGAGAAATTTATACACAAGATATATATAATAAGTGTCCGGGCGAAAAATAGAAGAAAGGAAATGAGACAGAAATGTATATAATGTATATATTAAAATGTATAAATTAGACTTACACTAATAATATGGTAGATAGGCATTCGATTAGATAAATAAACTGACTGTAACAAACGTCAATTTCGGCAGGTGGAGTGACCGAAACAAGAAAGCGAGCACAGCCGTTGCTTCAGCACTACGCGTATCGCTTCTACTTACTAGCCCTAACAGAAACAAGCGTACCACGATGATAAGTAATATGCCAATCAATTAAGATATAAATATTACTTATCTTTATGCCTTGGTCCTGCTGTAACCCTCTTTGTTGGGGACCGCTGTCTTGCCGTTTGCACAATCACTAGGGAAAGGTTTGTGGTAGGTTGATATACAAAGTAAATACGAAAATAACAATAAAATATATTGGAATATGGAGTCAAACATTTTAACAGAAATGAGTGATTCGGATACAAATCTGATTGTCGATTGAAGACTCACGTTTCGTAAACGGAATAGACTAGTCTGCGTACCCGAGGATACGTCTAGACGTAACCTCGGGTACGCTACATCCCCAAGACGTCCGCCCTTCGTTCACACGGTAATTCAAACGCGATTTGTTCAACAGATTGCGGTATGAATATATAAAAAATCCGTTAAGATAAAGGAAATACAAATGGTTCTTTCATCGGTTGACCGTAGCATGTGCATACATAAACAAATCTGAGTTTTAGGGGAAAACTAATACTTCATTGCTCGCTGAGAGCAAGCGATATTAAATTCAATAAAGAATGTCTTACGCCTGGCTACGTTCCCCTAAATACAACAAAGCATTATTTATGCATACATAGATTGTTACATCACCCTCTTATCTTAACTGTGTGGGTAGTATTATTCTGGAATTCCCACTCTTTATTAAAATCTTAACGCGTTCCACGAATATACACTTTGATAAGAATGCACACAGTGCATATTGAGGGGGGATTCCATAAAACCATCCGAGAGACCAGGAAGCGGAGTACAAAATGAAAACCACCGTAGGGCTACTACTGCTGTGCATCATCGCCTACGCCGCGGCGAAAATCTACAGCCCACGAGAGTTGAAAGACGCGCTGAAACGAAATGGGGTGTCCGACTGGCAAATCAGCACCTGGCAATGCATCGCAAAACACGAGTCCAACTATGACACCACCGCCTACAACTCAGACACAGGTGATCACGGCATTTTCCAAATCAGCCAGATATATTGGTGTTCACCGCCAGGTAATAAAAATAAAATAAAATAATATTTAGGAACGACAATCGCGAATATAAAAGCTTCAGTTTTCTGGAATAACTAGTGAAGCATGTACCACCTCCTAGCAATCTATATTTCGATCTTATTAGATCTCATGAGTGTAGCTCAGTTAGTGAGGATGAATTCACTGGTGGTTTATACAGGAGGAATGTCTATTTTAAAAGGTGGTAATATGGACAATTTATTTTTTTTAATGTTTAATTTTTTGCTCAGATACAATATTAACATGGTATATCAGCTAAAAATATAAAAACGTGGTGTCTCCCTCGATTGGTGGCCATTCCCTCACTTGGGTGTGGTCCCTGGTGTTGAAGGTTTATGTTGTTCTAGTGCTGTTCTTCTATTTGTATCCCTTTTTAGGTTTCAGGACTATATAGGTGTGTATCGTTATTTTGTTTCACTAGTAACTGCCTCGTATGGTTTTCTTGAATCGTTTCACAGTCATTTCGTCTGTGTGGTCATTTAAGGAGTTATAGATGTTTATTGCTTCGTTGAAGCCGTTGAATGTTTTCTGTAGTGTTGTTCTTATGTAATTTTTATTTCGAGTTCCGTAATGGTGATAGTTTTTGTTTAATTTAAAATGTATGTTATTTTTTATTTGTTTCTGATTAGTTTTGTGTATCATTATCACATCACGCATGATTATTTTATTTTCTATGTAAACTCGTTGTGTATCTTGTGTACCTCTTTTGTAGGAGTGTATTTTGGTAGTAGTAGAATTTTAGTTTGTTGTCTGTAGTTTTTCAACATTTTTTTTACTTGTGTTTCGCCAAATATTTATTAAATGTTATTTGGGACGCATTGAGGGCATTAAAAATATTATCTTTTTTGGCGTTTGGTGGTATTAACTCCCTCGTTCTATAAAATCTTCCATTTATTGATGAGTTTCTTTTTATGGGATAACCATATAAAAAACATGCAATAGCTTAGGTGTTCGTTGTATTCCTAGGTATTTTACGTTGTGCACTTGTTTAATTTGGGTTTCGTTTATTTTTATGTTGATACTGAACTTCTCCTTTTACCGTGCGTTTATTACTATGAATTCGGTTTTGTCTCGTTTATTGTTAAGTAGTTTTTTGAGTAATATGCTTGCAAATTTTTCATGTCGGCATTGATTCTCTCTTCGAGTTCTCTTTGTTTCTTTCCGGTATATAACACGCATGTATCGTCTTCATAGATGAATAATTTACCTGATAAGTCTAAAGTTGTTATGTCGTTTATATATAAGCTATATAACAAAGGTGGTAATGTTCTTCCCTGTGGAATTCCGTATTTTGCTGTTAATATTTCACTGTAGGTATCATTTATCTTTGTAGTTTGTTTTCTTGTACGTAGGTATTATTTTATCAAGTTAAAAAATGTGCCTGATATTCCAATTTCTTTTAGTTTGTCTAGTAGAACTGTTGTTGATATGATATCAAGTGCCTTTTTTGTGTCTATAAAAATTATCATTGCATATTTTCCTGATTGCTTTCTTTCTTACGTGTTGTATAAATAAAAGAGTTCATATTAACATGTGTCTAATTATTAAGGGTAGAAGAGATATAGCTGTTGGAATAGTTACTCATATCTGGCTTATTGATTGCATTTATTATTATTTAATGGTTATAAAACACACGAAGAATGAAGTCAAAGTAGATTTTCAAAAATCCCACCACCGGCAATGCAATTTTGAAGACGTTTGCCAATACTACGTGTAGCTTTCCTAAGGTCGTCTGGTCGTTCTTTTATGAGGGCAGCACTATTTATTCGAAGGACTAATTGAATCGGTAGTTTGAAGAAGGGAACGAACCAAAAATTAAAGTTTGGAAATTGAAAGAAACTTTGAGCTAGAATTTGTACATGAAACAATTTTAAACATTAACAACATTATTATTTAGCTTTGGTAATGCAGTAACTATATCCCGTTGTATTGGCTAAATATATTGCAGGTTGTTTAGTATTTAATATAATTTTAGAATTATGTTCGCACTTGTTCCCTTCTTCAAATTACCGATTCAATTCGTCTCTTATATTATATTCATATTATATCTTCTTATATTCTTTATAGACTTCCCTTTACAGCTATCCATAAAGTCAACAATCTAAAGGGTTAAGGTACCGGGAACTTAGTGGCCAATAAACGTGATCATTTCGGCCGATCTCCCTCGTTTACATTTTGTTCAGGGTGCATTATCTAGTGAAAAATGCGTTACCACATTTTATTATAAGCGTCAACAGTTACAACAAAATTGTAACAATAAGATGTTTAGAATCTAGATAATGGCCATATACTTTTTTGATAAATGTATTGAAAGTTTTTATTTTTAATGACTTTTTTAGGTAAAGGCTGTGGTGTCTCCTGCGAGTCATTGCGCAGTAATCCGGACATAACCGATGACATACGGTGTGCAAAACTTATCTACAAGGAGACCGAGAAAATGGGCCGCAATGGTTTCAGCGCTTGGGCTGTATACAATAAATATTGCAAACATTTGGAGTTATGATGGGTGACACTTCATATTCACATTCATTTTTATAGTTTCCACATTTTTATAGACATAGATATCAACGATGTAAATCTCAAAGTTAAATTGACGCTAAAATGTAATCAATCTAAGATACAAGTCAAAGTAGACGTAGCTGTATGAACATTTAAATAAATAAATAACACTTTTTTTTATAGATAGTTAATGTTATTGTACCATGCGTGATTTAGTAGTGTAGTTGGTAGCGTGACGACCGTTACATGGGTTCGAAGCGAGAATTTTTACATTCTGAATACATCATTGATGTAAAGGAAGGTTATGGCATCGTAAAAACGTCTTCAAATTTTCTAACTAAGATTGTCCAAATATGCGATAACTTGCTATAAAGAAATTATTTTTTTTTTACGTTTTATACCTAAAATAGTTGAAATAAATCCGATTTTTGCGATGCCGGCGTGTGTCCGCCTGTCTGTTTGTGAAAAAATATCCATGAAAACGGCACAGCGGGCAGCGACCAAATTTGAAAATCGACTGAGAACCCGAACTGGGACGAGCCTGTGTAAATTTGAGCAAAATCGGTCTAGTAGAAAGAAAACTCGATAAAGCCGATTTCCTGCGCACACGTTAGCGTATCAAAACTTATTTTAGTTATTTTGTGGTTTTGTGATGAACGTCACATCATGCTCAGATTGAATTGACTCTAAGTTAAAATTCAACTTTGAAAACTTCAAATCACGTGCAACTGTGCTAATAATATAATTACAGTGTTCGGCCTTAATATATTATATAATAATATAATTAACAGGCCTTAATATATTACATAATAATATAATTAACAGGAAACAGCGAGGAACTATATTTTAAATATTAAAATATCAATATTTATGGTAACCTCAAACCAAAATAAGTGAGTATCCACTAATCTTACAGTCACGGTCACAACCGCGACTAACAAACGATCTACCTATTTAGTATTATTTAGTAGCCTCAAAACCAAATCCAATTCTTGCATCCTGAATGCACTTCCAAGCATGCGTGCAGCAACTCTAACTCTGACCATCAAACATTAATGATAGGAATACAGCAAATGCAAGAGGCAGTAAGAGTATCATCAAACAAGTTGACGCACAGTACAACATACTAAATGAAATGCGTGATCATCAGCCCACAAAAATTCTACATGATGAAAATAAAGCTCTGCGAGAAACCACCATACTGCTGGGTGCAAAGATCACTGCCCTGAAGCAAGGGAACACATTAAATAGTGAGAATTTACTCATAGATATCTATGAGGAGGTGGAGGTCTAGATAGTTCTGGATAGTTGGCTGGAGGGTAGCATAGCTACAGGCACTTAGGCCTCAAATTGTGATACCTCCCTTTAAGGCACTTGTCCCACCAGTCCATTTTGCGTGCAGGCTGCAGAACCCTGGCAGGTGAGAAGTTGCCAATGCTAGCCATACTAGGCCAGCACTCCCCAGTACTAGCTTCCTAGTTTTATTAGATCTAGGCAGTGTCATATTACATGCTCTGCTGTTTCTACTTCTTCATTACACCCTCTACATAACGGGCTGTCTACCAGACCTATCCATGAGTGTCTAGGAGTACCTCGATAGTTTAGGAAGCAGTTACCGGGAAGGTGCCATCTTCCCGTTTTAGTGAGTTGAGTTGTTATACAGGATCTTTAGAGATTACTCTTTCGGGCGAGTAGCTGCTGCTGTGGATTCAATGCCTCCATGTATTTTTTGTCGCTTCTCTTTTGAATTGTCTACGAGCTTCCCTTAATGTTTCCCATAGACCTATATCAGTACTGTTTTTGGCCTTGTTGAAACTTTTCCTGGCCTTGTATCAAGGGCAGTTGACCTCTGCACTCCACCAAGGAGGTGCAAAGGCTCTTATGCCCGCATTTCTCATGGGACGGGAGTTATCATATGATGAAATCAGTATTTTTTGGAGGTATTTCACACAAGCTTCCAAGTCGTCCACTGATTCTGGAATTTTGTTTGCTGCTTAATACTCCATCCTATCCGAGAGGTATCTGCAAAATAGTTGTTTATTTGTTTTTTTGTAGATTTCTGTAGGACGGTAGTTCGCCAAAGTTCACATTTGCAGAAACTTCGTGAAGAGCTAAATAATCGCATATCTTCCGGGAAAACTAATATCACTATCCAGTACAGAAGGGGAATGAACACGAACAAACATACATATAAACCCCCAACAGAACCAGAACCAATATAATTCAATTCCTATCAAAATGTCCGTGGTCTACGAACAAAGTATAATGAGTTTCTTCTAAATGTGCTAGCTTGTGACTACGATGTAATTTCATGAAACCTGGCTAAATCCAGGTACCCTTGATAGCGAACTATTTTGTGACAAATGCGGTATATTGGAAATAATTATACTTATTCAAATTAGGGACTATAAAATTATAATTGGGTGAGTATATTTCCCGTCTTCTGCCAATAGTGATATTCTTGCTCGTCACTCCGCTACAATCGAGTATCTCGCCCAAAACCACTATGCATAGTGGCTGATTATAATTTACCTACTACCGTTGATTGAAGTATTGGGTATAAATACTTCAATCAACGCTACTACTGAATGGATGTGTGTTAATGAAACACTTAGTGCTAATGGATTCATAAATAATTCAATAAAACGTCTTCTGGATAGCTATAACTATGTCGAACAATTAAAATAAGAAATCGCCAAAATATATTACTATGACGTATGCTTCGTTCACCTGCCAGGTTTTTCACTAACATCAGCCGAACTTGAACTGGCTGTGCCTGATTTATATCATCCGACACTAGTTGTCAATTTACCTTGCAGGCAGAACATTAATAATTTACCTACACTAGCTTACTGGAAATATAACAAGAATATTGATTATACAATAATAAATTATTTTCTATTTACTTTTGCATAATGACGTTAACGTTTCAACTGATATTTTCTATTTCATCATTAATTATACAATAGATCAATTTGTACCCAGAACTCTGTGTGCAGATTACTCTGTGAACGTGTACACACAGCACTCCTTGCGGAATCGTATGCAACATGGACTTAATTTAATAAACAATGAACAGGATATTTTTAACACCATAATTAACGAAATGTGTAGTCTACTGCTTAGAAGAATGACTTAGTTTGTACATAAGTTATCTTAAGTTAAATTTCTTTGTAGTAGCATTACGTTAAAAATGTTAAAATGGTAAAAAAGTAATGTAAATCGAACAGTCGTGTTGTGCCCACTCCACATATTTAAATAAACACTATTGAAATTACTATTGAGTCATGGAAAATTCAGATCATTCATGTAAAAATATGAAACATTCTCCGAGAGAGACGATGTTCTAGGTTTCTGTTACCTTCCAATATCAGTGAAGAGTATTTTCAGTAATATTATAACTTCTATTAAATCGAAAGCCTACTTTACTCCGTGAGCGTTCACAAATCAGTCAGTCAGAAGTTAAATTTCAAGGCAATAGTGGGAACAGCTGATCAAATCCTTGACTGACAGATAACCACAGACACAGAGCAGAAATTTGAGCTTTCTTGTAAAAGTTGATTCTGCACAACTTTTAAATAATATACAGAGCCTGTCCTGGCGGTGTGCTGATACGCAAAGAACATACACATAAATAAATCATGGCATGACATAAAACGAGAAGAAGACAAAACGAAATGGAAAAAATAGTCGAAGAAATAACCAAGTAAGAAAAATATAAGGCCGACAACCTTACTAAGAAGCTGCCAATAAACACCAAACTGTGCCCTATGCTCCAATGAGAGCCACACGGATTAATAATATAATAAATTTAGTTACAGGGGAAAAATTAAAAATTATGGGCGATAAGAAGCTAGTTTTCAACATATTAAATATGTATAGAAGTGGTGAAAATTACAATTAAGACTTAACAAACAACGAAATTTATTTGAAATAGAGAAGGAACGCTGGAGGGCTATACTTAAAAGTATTATTGCAATTGTACAATTCGCAACTAATTAGACGGAATAATAGTAATTTTTTGATATTTTACTTTTTAGTATTAAAAAATCAAACGAACTTAAAACTCATATGCAGCATTATTTAGGAGAACATTTCCAACGGTACACTGGTGGTGAATAGGTTTGTTCTGGCTCTAAATTAGATATACAAACACGTAACTCTTCATTTGCCATCCGTTAATTTATTTAGAATTGAAGAAATGACTATTGATTGGGCATTATTTAAAATGAACTATTTTGAGGCTTCTTCCTGCGCGGCAGACCCTGAGACTATTGGCTTGCAGCAGCGCATTTTAGACCTCAATCCAATGGCACTATTTTATCCCTGCAATGCTCGTACTTTAAATTTGGTAGTAAGTGATGTGGCAAAGCTGAAACAGCTTATTCGGTTTTATCACTGCAATGTGGAAAGCAACTACCTCATAATAACTCTCCAAGAACTATCAAACATGGTAGAAACAAAAAGAACTATGGGCCTTCGACCCTGGCAGGCCTTCATTAGTCAGAGTGGTCAGAGTTTGCTAAGAATCCCCGGGTAAGAAATTAAAATATATACCCGGAATGTAAATAGTGATGGTAACCGGCGGAACGACAGCAGTATTCGCGGCACTCTTTCCGACTGGAATGCGCACAAGCTCCGACATACCGCCCGACGACATCAGATATTGGTGCGAGGAGGAGGTACTATAGGCTCTAGGTAACCTACCCAACAGGAAGGCGCCGGGTTCTGCCGAACGAGGCCCTGAAGGCAGCGACCGCTACCATAAGCCTGGACGCCAAACACACATTCAACCTATGCCCGACGGACATTTCCCGCGACATGAAAGCTAAATTACCCAAAAAATGGGAAACAAGCTACGGAGTTTAAGTCCTATAGTCCACTGTGCCTTTTTGACGACAAGTCCTAGAGAGGCTGGTGGCGAACTGGCTGTAGGAGGTGATAGAAGAAACGGGCGGACTGGCACCATCCCAGTATGGCTTTCTCATATGGCGGTCAACTGGCTGCCACGGAGGAGGCGGAGGCCTAGACAACCGGAGGCTGCAAAGTCATTGCACGATAGTCAGTTTAGACGTCAACAATGCCTTTAACTGGCTCCCGTGGGGGAAAATCATCTAGACGCTGAGGAACTTACACACACCGACACCGCTACCTTAGCTCCAGGAGTGTAGCGCACAGAGCACCGGACGGCACAGACGTCAGGCACCAGATGAGAGGAGTCGCAGACTAATAATAGATAATCATGCAAAGATAAAGTACATCGAAGACCTAAAGAGATGATCAAACATAACGGAACAGAAGTCCTAGTAGCCGAGTGAAACTAGCCCTGAAATCACATGGGAAGAAATATCCCAGACCAAAGACGGCAAAGCAAATATTAGATGATAGGGGTATCAGAAGATTAACAAAAGTGATCAATATCATGGTAACATCCCCGAAATGTGGCATAAATCTACCTTTATAGCCATCCCCAAATAAGTTTCAAACAATGCAGCGATTTATGTACAATTAGCCTTCTGAGCCAACTTCTAAAAACCTTCCTGAACAACGAAACACTATACAATCTACGAGGCATATTCAGAAAGTAAGAGTACTGAATTTTTGTAGGTGTTAAAATTTTGTATCTAAAAAAAATTACGTGAAACTTTAGTACATAATAAAAGCTATTGTTCGACATTTGCCATTCCTCTCTATGCAGGTGGTGTAGCGAGGTATCAATTTTTTGATGCCTTCCTCGAAGTAGTTTCCCGCCAACTCCTTCGTCCACTTCTCCAACTCCTCCTTTACCTCCTCGTCGGTTAAAAACCTTTTTCCACCCATGTGCAGCTTCAGGGAGGTAAAGAGATAGTAATCTGAAGGTGCTAGATCAGGGGAATGCGCGGGATGGTTCAGGACATCCCATTTAAACGAGGCGAGCAGTTCCTTCGTGGCGTTGGCCGTTTGTGGTCTGGCATTGTCGTGCAGCAGGCAGACTCCTTTTGTCAGCATGCCTCTCCTCTTGTTCTGAATCGCCCTCCGCATTTTTTTAAGGTCTCACAGTATCTTGCAGAGTTGATGGTCTCCCCTTGAGGCAGATATTCGATTAAAATTATGCCTTGACAGTCCCAAAACACGGATGCCATGACTTTCTTGGCTGAAATTGTGATTTTGAACTTTTTGGCGGAGGGTGAAGAGGTGTGACGCCACTGTTGAGACTGTCTTTTGGTTTCGGCCGTGTGGTGTGCTACCCAAGTTTCATCTCCAGTTACGATGGAGCGGAGAAATTCATCTCCATGGAGTTTCCAGCGCCTCAAAAACTCTTGCCCGGCCTCCACTCGATTCAACTTGTGCTGGTCTGTCAGTTGTTTTGGGACCCACCTCGCGGACAGTTTCCGATATCCGAGGGTTTCTGTGATTGTTTCGTGCAGTAGAGATCTGGAGATTTGCGGAAACGTCGCAGAAAGTTTATCCACAGTCAATCTGCGATCGTCACGGAGCGCATTTTCAATTTTTTCCACAATTTCGAAGGTCTTCCGCTCCTCTGATCATCATGCACAGACGTACGACCGTTTTTAAACTCGCGACACCACTTGTACACATTCGTACGATTCATAGCTTTATCACCATATGCAGTTTTCACCTCATTATAAATCTCAAATGGAGGTTTTCCCTTCCAAACGAGATAACGGATGACGCCGTGTATTTCGCACTTGGCGGGAGATTGGATTGACATTATTCACGTAACTTGTCGTGTCAACAGTTCTCAACATACTGACCTCGAACCGGTCTCGGTGCAAAGGGGAGGAGTCAGGCGACACTGCCGTGTGGCTAACATGATGAAAATAAAATCCCTCCGACCGTGAGAGCCTCAGTACTCTTACTTTCTGGATATGCCTGGTATATGAAAAACACATGGGTGAAACACAATTTGGTTTTCGGAAAACCACTGGTACCACAGAAGCACTATTTTGCATCCAAATTTTATTTCAAACGTGTAGATATGAACTGCGAAATACACGTCTGTTTCATCGATTATCAGAAGGCGTTCGATAGAGTACAACGCAGCAAACTCATAGAGACACTGAATAACATAGGTGTATATGATATAAGAATTATCGAAAACCCATACTGGAGCCCATATAACAGAGAGCGGTGAAACATCCGAGGACGTGCAAATATTATAAGGAAACAGAGGTGTCGCTATCGCCACTTTTGTTCAATATATATTCAGAAGAAATATTCAGCCGAGCACTACATACACTACATACCATAGAGCAGCGGTTTTTAACCGGTGTTCCGCGAGCTTGATGCAAGTTCTCCGCGAAATTATGTAGCCCGAAATTTAATCTATTGACGAATATTTAAGTTTCGGTCTTACATATATCTATTAGTAGTAATATCATATTCCACAATATATTGTATGTGGAGATAAATTGGCCAACAGTGCTAGAAACTATTGCGCTTCCTTCGAAGTTGAAATACCACTTTACTACAATGCCAATGACATTTTTCTACCAAAACTATAAATTATTTCAAATTGTTATTAGATATGTAAGCTAATCAAGTTAAATATAAAAAAAATCCGATAAGCCACAATTGGCGTCATATAATTATGTTTGGTGATCAAGCAAAAAACGAAATCATGAAAATTCCTCGCTCAAATGATACAATTAAATATCGAACTAAAAATATGTCGTATGATATTGAGAAAACAAACGTACAACCGACATTTTGCTTTGCAAATTGAGTCCAGTAACATTAGCGGCCAAGCACATATACTAGGGTTTGATCGTTTCATTAATAAAAACAAAATAGTGAATCAATTGCTATGCTGCAAAAAGTTTGCCGAGGGTTCGGCAAAACAAGTTATCTTTGATTCTATTTCGTCATATTTAGAATAATTTAAAATATCATGAGTTATATGTAGGAATTTGTACGGATAGTGCCCCATCAATGGTAGACTCATGTAAAGGATTTGTGACCCTCTCCAAGAAAAAAAACTCTAATATTATATCAGTAACAGTAACTTTTTAGAAAAATGTCATTTTAGAAAAAAGGAGAATAAATATGTTTCCTTCGTTAAATGATAACACTGCTGAGGAAATTATTTCAGCTATAACAGAACAACTTTATTGGAAGAAAAAATTGAATGTTACTTTCCTTCAATACAGAATGACTGAATACGAAAACTCTTTGCCACAATTGATACATCCAGTGATACCTCGTGTTGTGAATTTTCGTATCAAGAAGAATTATCAGAAATAACTCTGGATGAATTTTGGATTTTTGTCCGAGACGAATACCGTTCGCTTCATAAGGCCACTGAAAATCTAATTGTTTGAGCTCGGTTTCTCGAACCTAATATTTAGATTTAGATTTTAGAGCTTCGCGAATTTGTTTATGATGAAAGTGCTCCCTGGATTCAAAAAGGTTAAGAATCACTGCCTAAGAGGCACGAATATTAATAAATGGAGAAAGAATCAACAACGGGCTCGAGTTGAACATCAATATAACTAAATATATTGCAATAACTAAAAGAATACAACCGCAACAAGGACAACTGATTGTAAACCAACAAATAATAGAAAGAACAGAAAAGTATTTGTCACTTGTATTCAAGTGTAGAGTCGAAAAAACCAAATCAGACTGGCGAAAATATTCAAGAGTCATGACTTGAATAATAAGACCAAGACAATGCTCTTCAAATGCTGCGTCTTGTCCATGCTTTTATATGGGGTAGAATCATGGACAGTCAATTAAACTTTTGAAATATGGCCATATAAAAGAATACTGTATATACCATAGGTCGAACACGTAGCGAATAAAACAGTACTAGAACGAATGGAGAAAGAGGTAGGAGTACTAATGACTGAAAACGAGGAAGCTCGTTGTTCCTCATTATATGGCCTAGCATATCTATGAGGACGCGCTTTACCGATTATTCCAACTGGTATTACAAGGGAAAGTGGTCGCCGACTGCCGACTACGGTGGCCGTAGGACCGGGAATGAAAAGAATATATTGGTTTAAAAACCTTAGGTCGAGGTACGGAATAAAAACAACAGGTCAAACAGGTACCTTCAGGGCAGCCGTCAACAAAGTGTTGTGTTATACTTAAGCGACGCCCTCTTGTCTGGGCAGATAAGCCAATCCCTTATGATCCACAAATCCGCGGAGCGGAGCGATCAAGAAGCCACGCACATCATAGTCTTCACCCAAACAAGATCCACAACTTTCAATAACACAGCAGTAGTTTTAGTCCTCAGTCATTGAGGTGGTGGCAGCGACGCTTCCAGTTCCTTCCGACGACGTTCCAAGAGTTAAACAGTTAGTATCCAGAGGTGGTTCCCCTCAGCATTGACGGTATCGACTTGGCAACTCGACCTCAGTATTGGAGTCATCGGCAGGATCTTTCCATCGTTACACATCATTTTGGTGACATCGGTGGTCCTTCCATCAATTCACATCAAAAGTAATGATCACCAACACTCAAATTAGCACGAGAAGAAGACGCCAAGAAAAGAGACAGCGTAATTTTTTATATATGAGCAGAGATGGTGCGGCGGATTCTCAGCAAACATTTAAAATACATACATTTTTATTTTGCCATTATAGATCGCATCTACAATTCCATTAACGGAAGGTTTGAGTCATAAAGTAATGTGTCTATTTGGCTTTTTGTTTGAGTTTGAAGGATTCGATTAGGAATTGGTTACCTAATTACAGTCATATGAAATTGATGTGCTAAATATTGTCTTACCGAGATATATTCCCTGAAGTATCTAATAATCCTATTCATGTTTTACAAATAATTGTCGATGTCGATTTGATTATCAGAAACGCTGCCAGCTTCCGTTACGACTGGCGAGAGTAGTTTGTCAAAGCTTAAAATAATTAAAAATTATCTCCGATCAAAGATAGCTGAGGGAGGTAAGTAGTCTTACTTTCCATTGATCATGAATTTATCTTATTGCCTTTGTTAATTTATTATTAAAACAAAATATTATAAAAAATACTACATTTGCTAGGTATTATTATATTTGTATATGATTATATCTTTATGTTGATTGAAACAATTCAATCAACAACGAACGTTGCTACACTTATTTGAAAAAGTACAAATTTTATACTTCATTGAAGATCTGTTAGATGTCTCTGCATAAACTTGCAATTATATTTGGCACAGCAATCGATTTTTACTACCAACACTACACCACACTACACTAATTGACGTATGCGACCCTCTTCACACCGTTTCGGATATTGACAGCTGCCCGTCGGTTGTTTGCGCTGTCAGTTGTTAAAAATGGCTAGTGTCGGTTTTCGGTGGCTAGACATTTTAGAAAAGGAATTCGACAAGTCGTTTGTGGATTTGGATTTATCGATAGGTGAGTGATCTTTCGAATACGTGCTGATTTAAATTCTTTCGATGCGCAGTATCAGGTGACATGTAGAAATTTGTTGGGGTATTAGACATCATTGCTCATTTATAAAGTGATTTCGTGGCTTTCCTTGAACATATTTCACGCTAAACACCTGTAATTGCTACTGGTTTATTTCATACTTACACATGGGGATCTACTCAATTCAAACATGATGTTTACATCATATAATTAACATTTATTACTACCCTGTTATGGGATCTTATGTTAATTTATTTGTTTGTTAATGTATGTTTGTATTTAACAGAGAACATACATTTAATTGTAATTATTTATGAATTATTATAAATTGTTGAAATATTAGTTAATTATATTTTATTTATAAATATCTTAAGGTTTTATGCCAACATAAAATGAGAAATCAGTAGAAATAAGGATTTCTTTGACATGTTTAGGCTCATAGAATTAGTATATGCATTTATTTTGCCACAATAAACAATATAACGAAAAATATCCCTAATATTAGTTATATTTCCGTTTACATTGTATTAATTGTTATTTATCTACAATCGATTTAATAAATTTATTGTCACTAGAATAAAAGTGAAGTTGGTTTTCTTTTAAAAGCATGTAAGTTCCCTTATAGTTGATATGGTAGTTTGGATGAAGGAATAAGTGCCAATAAAATGAAAATTTGAATGTTCATGCTGAACAGTTGTTTGAAGGGGGGCTTACAACGTGAGGTAAAGAAGCAGAAGACTGACTGTGCCATAAATAAACTTGAATCGATTAATGTGGAAATTCTAGCTTTCTTCAATTTCCCACAAGTTTGGTTTTTGGATTTTTCCCTTCTTCAAACCACTGTTGGTCAGTGTTCTATACATCTAAATAAAAGAAAATCTTAGTCATAAAATGTAAAGAAAAGTCAAAACTTTCAATTTGAATTTTTTAATAATAACAATACCTTCTTCATATTCTCTTTATCCCATCATTACTATACCTTGCATGATAAGTAATACTGGCAATATTTTAGAATAATGAACATTTAAACATGTTATTGTATGAAAATACTGTCATTATTCTAAAATATTGACAGTATTATTGATCATGTAAGGTGCCTTTTTAACATTTCATTTATTTCTTGTTTCTATGGATGCCACAGTATTATTATATTGTTTGTGTGAAGTAGTCACAGCGATTCGAAGTATTTCAATAAAGCAACATATTCAAATACCGTAATTATAGTGACCTTGATGTCTAGAATACATTGATAAGTTAATTGTTTTATTCAATACAATATTTGAAATATCTGTAGTCATGAACCTATTACCTCATAGTCTTGGTTTATTATTTATTCAAGGTTACAGTTGCTATTACATTACCTATGTATGTAAATTTTCAGTAATTGTATAGAAATATATATATTTTCTCAATAGTGCATTTTTACTATCTGAAAACAGAGTGCTGTATAAACAAAGTATTATATCAAGTACAAAATTCAACTGCTAATTTTAATATATCTTTATGTTCCATGACCAATATAGTTGAAATAGACTATCTTCTTCTTGGTGTATTGTCTTCATTACTGAAGGTCAACTATAATACTGGCAAACTGGGATAATTGCTCTTTTAATGAGTGTGTATGTGCAATCATGATGTTTTTCAACCATGAGCATCTTCTCCTTCCTGGCATTCTCTCACAGTCTATCTTTTCTTCCATGATAATTTGAAATTCACATAGGTCATGCTATGCTTGAGCTACGTCTAATTTGTAACAGTTTTCATTCATCCATTATTCATTCACTGTTTGGATTTTCCTTTGTATTATTCTTTGTACTCATTGCCACTGGTACATGTTAATGTTTTTATAAGTTTTTCTTTCTTCCATGAGTTGCAATATCTCTAATGTCATCCAAGGCTTTGTTTTATATTCTTCTTCTCTCAGCCTGTGATAGTCTTCTGCTGAACATAGGCCTCCCTCATTTAGTTCTATACATTCTTATTGAATACATTGGTGCCATTGTTTGCCTGCAACATTTCTAACAATAACCCATTTTTTTGGGGACCCACTGACTCTTTTTTTAGTATTGGTCCATCTAGCTATGACTTTCACCATGACCTACCCATCTCCACTTCAGGTTCACAAGGCGCTGGATTGCGTGTGTGATTTTGCTGAACCGACGAATTTCGAATTGAAACAATCTCGACATTTTTTCCACCATCTACTATATTTCGAATCAAATGACATCAGTTTCAGTGCTGATAGACAATTCAAACCAAATTAAAATCTTAGTACATTTTGTCCCTAATCCAAAAGACAAACCCGTCACAAGACCAATTATAAAAGTACGAAAAAAAAAACGGTAAAAATGCCAAACTACCTTCCATCCCGTCAATATTGGGGCCGTCCCAGAAAAGGCCTAAAATTGGGCCCATCCTAAAAGTGACCTGGCACTGAAACTAATGTCCTTTGAAAATATAGTCTAGATGGCGGGAAAATGTTGTTATTTTTTAAAATTGAACCGAAAAAACTAGAGAGCTTGATAGTAGTAGTTTTTAGCCTCATTTTGTAGACCTTTTATTTCCAAAAAAGTCCAAAAAATATACGGTTGTGGTGGTAAAGCCGAAGAAGTGAATAAAAATAAAATAAAAATTGTCCTATCAAAATAAACTTAAGCCTGTTAGACAATCTAGATACAAATCAAAAATATTAATATAATTTTACCCCGAATGAAAGGGGATTTTCGCGAAAATAAAAAATACAATTTATACTTCTTTTACTGCAGCACTTAACGGGCCACTAGTCTAAGTATATATTTTAAATCAAATGACTTTAGTTTCAGTGTCAGGTTACTTCTAGGACGACCCTTCCTTTAATGCAACGGAGGATAGTTTTGGCATTTTTACCGATTTTTAGCACTTTTATAATTTATCATGTGACATGTTTATGTTTTGAGTTAGGGATAAATCGTAATAAGATTTTCTATTTGAAAATTGTCTATCCAACACGCTGAAGTTGAATCTGATTGGACAATTTTGATTTAATTTTTCTTCACTTCTTCGACTTTACCGCCACAACGGTATACTTTTAATAACTATATTTTTCGGAATGTTCTTTGGAATTAACAGTCCTTCAAAATGAGATCAAGCACAACTTTCTATCATGAAATACAATTTTCCAAGTTTCAAAAATTTGCCAAGGCCCGTTTCCGGTTCAATTTGAGACAATCTCGACATTTTCCCCGCCATCTAGACTAATTTTCGAACATTAATTAAGATTTTCCAAGCGCTCTAGCTTTTCCGGTTCAATTTGAAACAATCTCGACATTTTCCCTGCCATCTAGACTATAATTCAAATGAAATGACATTACTATCCTCCGTTGCGTCGTCCTAAAAGTGACCTGACATTGTGGTCACTTTTAGGACGACGCAACGGAGGATAGTATTGGCATTTTCACTTTAATAATTTATCATGTGACGAGTTCATCTTTTATTTGAGGAAAAAAATTGTACATAATGTTTTATTTCCTTTAAAATTGTCTATCCAATGGGCTGTAGTTGATTCTGATTGGACAATTTTTATTTTTTTCACTTCGGCTTTCCGCCATAACGGTACACTTTTTATAACAATATTTTTCGAAATTTCCTTTGGAATGAATAGACCTACAAAATGAGATCAAGTTCAACTTTCTATCATGAAATACAATTTTCCAAGATTCACAAATGCCCTCCAACTTTTCCGGTTCAACTTGAAACAATCTCGAAAATTTTCCTTCCATCTAGACTATATTTCCAATCAAATAACATTATTTCCAGTGTCAGCCCATCTGGGACGACCACTGCTTTGATGTAAGGATAGTTTTGTGACGTTGACGGAATTTTTTTTTACATTTTGCAATATGTTTTTTTGCAGCTTTGTCAGCAATTATAAGTTTGATTGGTCAGTTTTGGAATTATCTATCCAATGAGCCAAAAAATTTTTTCCGGAGTACACGCCTACTGGTTGACATATTCTATTTTTTTCCGATTTTTCGCCCGCAAACTGACATTTGACTTGCATTTTTTCTCTACGATCAAGTTCATGTCCCGGCATTCCACGTTTCCACAGCTTTTCCCACCGGCGCCACGATGCCCGGTATATTTTTCTCGGCGTCTAGAAGGATGACGCTTCCAATTGACACTTTCTCCAACATTCTACCACCCCCCCAGGAAAAAAATGGGGTCTATTGCATTGGATCAATGGACCTCATTTTTTTCCTTAGCTAATTATATATTAGAACAGGGCTGTCGAACATGAGACCCGCGGTGCCTCTAAATGTATAAATTGCCCTCAATATGCACAATTCTTACATTAACGATAAAATACAAATAAAATAACGTATGCCGCCATGGGTGACTGATAGAAGGTCGCAGCGAAGTTACTGGAAATCGGACCGATCTTGCTCGATCACCCTCGATTATACAAGAAAAAAGTATGACACTGATAACAAGTGCAGTATTGCCGTTTCTTACGAAGTATCGCTTTTAGTGATTGGGTACTTATTAAAAATTGTGCAATTAAAATGGCAAAACAATTCAATGAAACAAAAATTGTCGAAAAATTCGAAATAGTCTTAGTGCCGCATCACACAATTCCAAGACGGGTGAACCATATTAATCAATCTGTATCCAAAAAAAGTGCATGACACGGTTGAAAAATGTAAATATTTTTCGCTATGCCCGGATGAAAGCACTGATCCGACACTGCCAGCTTGCAATTTTTATCCGAACTATTCAAAACAACTTCAATGTAGCAGAGAAGATGCTTGATCTTATTCCTCTCCATGGTACAACCAAGGGTACGGATATTTTCGAAGCTTGAAGGATTCGATAGATGTTCCTGTATTGTCACTGATGGATCCCGAGCTATGATAGGAACTAAAATTGGATTTGCGGGACTCTTGAACCAAAACAACATCAACTGTTCTGTCATAACTGTATTGTTCACCAAGAGGCCATATGTGGAAAATCCTTACGTCAAATTAATGTCATGAAAGTGGTTGTTAAATTAACTAATATTATTAGAAAGGGCAATCGTGCTTTGACTCACTGAAAGTTTCGTGTTTTTTAGCCGAAGTAGATGCTACGTAAGGGGCTTGTTACTTCATATCGATATTCGTTGGTTAAGCGTCGGAAACTGCTTGCAACGATTCTTCGCTCTACGCATGGAGATTACTATTTCCCTTAAAGATGAAGTCAAGGAACTGGAAAATGAAATGGTAGATGGACAATTTTTAGCATACCTTGCATTTTTAACAGACCTGACATCTTAACGGGTTGAATTTGAAGCTACAAGGAAAACAGCAGAATATTGCCAACTTATTTGAACACAAATGGATTCAAGAATATAATTAAGCTTTTCAAGTCTTTATTAGAAAAAAATGACTTTTCATTTTATGTAAAGAGCATTTTGAAGAAATTAAGGATAAATAATCGAAACAGAGATATCAGTTTTTACTCAGCCCCTTACAATTTCAGTTGTTCACACTGTAAGTAGAGCAGACATTCAACTAGAATTGTCTGAATTGCAATAAGATCCTTTTTACCAAGGAAGAACTGAAACTGGATTGGACTTTTTCAAATTGCTGTCAGAAGAACGATAGAACTTGCGAAACGGACTTACACTGGGCTCAATGGTGGAAAGCACGTATCTTTGCGAAAGCAGCTTTTCCAACGTGAAATTTAAGTCAAAATATAGATGTTCCCTCTTTGATAAGTCACTTTCTCAGTTGCTTTGTTTGTCAATAATAATTTAATTATTGGTATATTGATGCATTAGTTAGTGAAAACCAACATCCACAAATTTCCCACTATTTTTTTTTCTAATTTGATATTTTTTGAATAAAGTAAAATAATACAGACGCGTTCTTTCTTTGTGTACCATGCCTATTAAAATTCACCGATAAAGTTGCATACGAAGTATTTTATAATGCGGCCCTCAAAACCGCATTTTTTTAGAGCGACCCTTAGGGTACTTGCAGTTGGACAGCCCTATATTAGAACATAGTATTATATATCTTCTTTTTCATTAACATTTCTTAAATAATGTGCAAGTTTATGTGATGTTTTTACTTTATCTAAAGTATGAGTAAAATATATTCGTGCAATTTTTTATTTTATTTTGCTAAAATTCACTTTGAGGGTAGCTTATAATTTCAAAACTCTGATAAATGTCGTACTATACATTTTACAACCAAATTTTGCATGTGCCTTTAATCTGTTTATCTCACAAAAATGTCCGGCAATGTGATAAGATATGTCGCCACTGTTGTAATTTGTCATAAACACATGTGCACTCCCATGCAAAAGTCAATCGCACATTGCGTTATGTATTTCTAATGCAACTAGATACGTTATATTCAAATTCGCGGCATATATTAGCGTGCAATATGGGTAACTTTCGCAGATGGTTGTGGGAAAAACTAACCAACACTGCTAACACTATGTTCTACTAAATTATAATTACTTATTTGAGGATTTTAATATACCGGGTGATTTCTTTAATTTCAAATTTTCAAATATCTCGAAAAATACGCACCCCATTTTTTATTGCGAATTCAGATTCTATGGCTACACGTACGAAGGATTTGCCTCAAACATTTTTTTTCGAAATTCGGATTCATGATAGATCTATTTAATCGATAAAAATATTTTTTTTTGATTTCTTTTTTTTTCTGCTTTCAATTAAGTAAGTGCTCAAAATTATGGCCTTCTACTTAAATACACTTATTAATCCGTAATTCAAAAGACTGTACCGAATTGAATCGGTAGTTTGAAGAAGGAAAAGAATCCAAAAATCAAATTTGTTGGAAATTGAAGGAAACTTAGAGCTAGAATTTCTACATGAATCAATTTTAAAGATTAACAACATTATTATTTAGGTTTGGTAATGCAGTAACCGTATCCCTTTGTTGTATTGGCTAAATATATTACAAGTTGTTGGGAATTATTTATTATTATTTAATATAATGTTAATAATTATTTTGGCGCTTGTTCTCTTCTTCATCTACCGATTCAATTGAGTGTTTTCTCGAATTTTGGCACATTTCTAATTCGGATTATTTCATATAATTTAAAAAGAAAATGCTTAAGAGCAATTAACTAATGTTAAATCATTAAATTACCTGGCAATATCGAAATACTAACACTCGTCTCAAACGCGTGTGTTTTGCGCTGGCTGTCGACTCGGAGAAAACTGCCTCGTGTGTTTTCAGCCTTAGCCATGTAATCCGAATCCGCAATAAATGTATTTCTTTAAAGATTTTAAATTTACCCCACCCCACTCCCAGTCCCTGGGGGAGGGGAACTAATTTTAAAGCTAATTCCCACTCGGAATGATATTTGAAAAATTTACGTTAAAAAACTCGATATGTGAAATATCAATCAATCATTTTAGGTAAAGTGTATTTTCTTTGAGAAAATAAAAAGGAATATTTAAATAAATAAATTAGGAATGTATACAACAGATTTTCATAATAATCGCTTGAATACTGGAAATGTAAAATACAACTTATTCTTTAAAAAAAAATCGATTTCTTTTAATTATATACTTACCATAAAGTAATGTGCACTAGCCATCAGATTCGTAGGATACATTTGTAATGTAAATTTGTAGTTTTTAGAGTCGCGTTTAACAACTCGTTCCGTAGAGTTGTATTTTTGTCTATTTCAAATATTTAACAACTGGCTAAAAAGTGGAGATCGATTACATTATTGGTCGACAAAACTGGAATAATCGGTTAGAAAAAAGAAAAATAAGGCTACTGATTTTCATTATTTTTGGAATCATTTGTATAGCGAATTATAATTGTACCTCTGAGAATTACCTTTAATACAATACGATTGAGATGGGAATAATCGCCGATTACGTGCTATATTGACGTACTATATTATCTTCTAGGTTCCTCTTGCATTTATCAGAGATAAATGCAAGAGGAACCTTCTCCGCTTCATTTATAAATATGATTCCAACTGTTTGTTTACAAATGTAACTTCGCAGTACTGTACATTTTTTTTCTAAAAATAATATCTGAAAAAGTCACAAAACTATGATTAGCCTTAGGATACATTTTTTGTCTCTGCACTAAAACGCAACACTTTGGCAATTAATTTTATTTGAATATGAACTATTCAATTGTATCTCCACCACGTGAAACACATAATTCTAGGCATGTATAAAGCTGGTTATAAGAGTTTGTGATTCGATTTTTTAATATGTTTACATCATTTGGAATGGGAGTACTGTAAACAATTTGTTTTAACCGGCCCTACAGACGAAAATCACAAATCGTTAGGCCCAATTCACACATAAGCGGCGTCGGGCGCAGGCGCGATGTAGACGAGGCGCAGGCGCGACGTCGCACATATGTTTACATAGAGGCGGCGAGGAAGAGTTATGCCTCTCGCCTCTTCGCCTACCATGCCTTAGGCGAAGAGGCGAAGACGCGGTGCCGGCGCTGCGAGAGGCACGACGCTTCAAGCCTCTATATAAACATGTGGTGCAATGCCCACTTAGGTGACTAGACTCGGGCATTTGCCTCGTGCCTCTCGCCTAGCCCGCACCGCGTCTTTACCTCTTGGCCTAAGACACGGTAGGCGAAGAGGCGAAACTCTTCTACACTGCTTCTATGTAAACATAAGGTGAAACGTCCACCCCTTCACTGCATATGGACATAACAATCGCCTGTGCGACGTCGCGCCTGAGCCTCGCCTACACCGCGTCTGCGCCCGACGCCGCTTATGTGTGAATTGGGCCTTAGATCAGGGCTTCTTGGAGGCCATGGGATTGGTCCATTTCTCTCCAAATTTCTCATTCAACCAATTGATCACTATGCCTGCTGAATGGGCAGGACAGCCATCCTGCTGAAAATATGCTGCAGCTCGATAATTTAAGGCAAATGATCCATTTCCTCGCAAAAGAAGGTATTTGCAGATATGAAGCTTGATTCACTGTTCCCTCAAAAAAATGGCCCTATTATGCCATGGTAGGTACCAGCGCACCAAACGTTAACTTTATCGTAGTACTGGCGATTCGTGGTTTCTCTAAAACCTGGATTTGTAAAGCTAAAGTGTCATTTTTGCTAACTTGCCACTGTCCCGTTGGAATTAAATGTCGCTTCATCAGATAATACGATGTACCGATGAAATAGATTCTGAATATTTTCAAAAATACGGGATCCAATCCATAGATAAAAGTAAAGACGTTTTGCATCATCACCTTCTTCTAACGTGTGAATTCTTACTGGTTTGTATGGATGATATAGATGAGTTTTAAGGATTCTATGGATAGGAGTCTTCCTGATTCCAGTCCCGTCGGATCTGTTTTTAGCGATAATCTTGGCCTATCTTGCACAGAGTTCAGTTCAGGAAGAGAACGGCTACTGCATCATCTTCATCAAGAATCCGCTTAGTCTTTTCCACATTCCTCACAGAACCGGAAGATAGGAACTTTTTTATTAGTTTTGTAACTCCTTGGAGAGAAATATGAGCTTCTGGATATTTTACATGGAAACAGTAGACCACGTAGTTGATGCTCGCCTCGCCTGTCCCGTAGCACTAATTTAGAATAAGTTTCTGTTGTTGTATTCTAGCAGAACAATGTTTCATATGAAAACGTATCTGTTTAAAAACGTCTAACCTGTTGCAACATTCCAAGCCTATCATAGTTTTGTGACAGAGCGATGAACTTTTTCAATATTTGTGTTTCTCTAAATTTAAAAATTTCTCAGTACTGTTAAGTTAAATCTAAAAATCATATTTACAAATGAAGCGGAGGTATTTCCTGATTTTCTTTAAAATGACAAATAAAAAATGTTTCCCTCTTTGCAACCGAATCCGGGAACACATGGTATATAATCGCAAACTCACCTCCAAACCAGCCTAGAGAGATACCTAAGGTGCTAAACACATTATTTAAAAATATTAAGTCTGTTAAAAGTAGATTTGCTCCAGTATCAATTTTTAAGATTATCAGTAAAGAAAATGAATCAAACTGCTATGTTTCTACCACTTTGTTTATTGCTCAAAACAACTAGTTTCGCCTAAGCTCTAGGCATTCTCAAGTTTACCCGATGTCTCTTTTGCACCATCAGTCATCGGGAATAAGCCTAGAGCTTACGTGAAATTAGTTGTTTTAAACAATAAACATAGTAGCTTGATTTACATCCTCTATTGACAATTACCGCATAGTAAAAGCCACAACCATTAAATTTCCTTTAAGATTATGTTAAAATGACTAAAACACTCTGTAAGGAAGGCACTTTGTAACACATTAAGCCCTTACATTTGGCTTTTGTTGATTACCATAAGGCTTTCGACTCATGGACCATCTTGTGGACCATTCAAATCGCCCTAAGGGAGGCAATAAGTGATTCAAGGTACTTTACGCTACTAAAAGGTATCTAGATCCAGACCACATTTAAAATATAAATAGAAGAGGACATGGCTACAAAAAACGTCTGCATTCAAAGAAGGGTATTACAATCGGTAGAGTATTTTATATTTAAGTCATCTGCGATTTGCAGAAATAACTTCAGGTAGCGATGTTGGCCATCAAATTCGGACTCAAAAAAATTGTATCATGCTTCCTGGGTTAATACGGAGTCTCCAAAGTTTGGAAATTAAGATAGTTTGATAAGTGTCAACATTTAAATGTACTTATTCTAATTTTGTAGTATCGTTGATTTGCTCGTTGTTCTTTTCAATGTTCTTGTTTCTTATTACGTTTAACAATGGACTTTAGATATGAAATGAGTATGCTGATATGTGACATGATATTTGGTTTCTGCAATGGAAATGGTGACAACGCAGAATGTGAATATCGAATTATAGTTTATAAACAGTACTGTGACATGAATTTAAATATAAATGTTATATTTGGATAGTGTCTCTCGGATTCAATATCTATTATAATCCTAATTTATTGGTGGTATTGTTCATATTTACGCAAGTCATGATACAATATTACAATACACTTAAAAATAAAAGTATAATTTAAGAAAATATACAATTTAAAAAGACACGTTTAGATAAGATACGATGCAAATAAATACATACAGATAAAAACAAAGAATTTATATTTATATTAAAGCAATGTTATCTGATTGGAACTCGGTGTTCGTCGGTAGAGACAAATTTCTTACAAGAAATTACTTAATATATTTTTTAAATACTTTGACCTCCAACCTTTTCACGTTATTGGGCAAAATATTATAGAATCTGCGGACCGGTTGGGTTCGTAATAAACGGCACTGTTTATTATTCAATAGATTACTGTTTCTGGTATTGTGCGATTGAATTTGAGACGTTTGTGTGAACCTTTCGCTGCTGTTGCTAAATATACATTAAGCAGTGTAGAATAGATAGATACATGGTATTGTTAGTATCTGTAGCTTAATGAAAAGTGACTTGGTATTATCTCTGTGGCCCGCTCCTGCTATGACTCATATGACACGTCTTTGCAGTACAAAGATTGTATGTCCGATGTTAGTGTCCCCACACTAGCTGTCCATATTGTAAATGAGACTCTACCAAAGCTGCTTGAAGGACAGGAGCAGACATTTGTCAAGTTCCTTATCAGGAAGGTGTTGGTGCTCAGCTTGCTTGATAAACTCTCACCCTGAGCATGCCATAGCATAGTACTGTCAAGATGTAGTTCTCATGCTTTAAACTGATATACATACTAACACATTTAGATTCATTTGAGTTTTAACCTGTTGGATTTAAACCAACGATGGGCGGATTAATCATGTTCGCGGATGATACAACCCTATTTAATCTTGGAGACAATCTAAAATCAGTCTGTGACCAGGGTGAAATTTTAAAAACTCATTTTCGATTGTTTCCACGATTGAATAGAGTTGTATCATCCGCGAACATGATTAATCCGCCCATTCTTACGTAATTTGGTAGATCATTAATGTAGATTAAAAATAGAAGAGGCCCTAAGATGGACGGTTTGTTAGGTATCACAGCGGGAGCCTGCAACTATCAGGATGAATATTGTATAGATATAATTTACGCAACAGAATTGAGTGGGACACACAGTCAAATTCCTTTGACAAGTCCAGAAAGTAAGCCTTAATAATAATATTATTATATTATATTATATTAATAATACCTAAATATTGATCATTTTCAAAGCTTTCCATGCATTCATTGGCAAAGTCCAGGATTGTGTCAGTGGTTGATCGTTTACTTCTAAAACCATACTGGCGGTTTTTGTGTTATTGGTCTAAATATACGCTTTTCATGTTGAATTTCTCCTCCATTGACTTAGTTTGCACTGTAGTCCCCCCGTGATCCGAAAGACCATTATAGGCGGGAGATATTAATTGCTCGATTTGGCGGTGGGACTGGTGAAACGTTATCAAAATTCGCTTTTTTTCAGTCTCAGGCTGTGCCTCTTAATTGTTATATGGCGGCACGTCACGCGACTTGAATTGAGTAATTATGGGTGATACAAAATAATGTTACAACATATCAAATCTAGATCGATACCAGGAGTCTAACAGGAAAATAAGTAGAGTAAGGATTAACAACCCAGGAATATAACGCCATAGAAGTGCTGCAAGTGAAGTATCACACATTCAACTTTCACACAAAACTCAATGAGTTAGCGAACAAAAGTAGGCAACATCAAACAACAGGCGAGGTGCCGAGACCCGTTTGGAAGTTCACTATGGCGCTCGCCTCACTCAATGTCCCTCAGGCGATACATTCGCCGAGAGAACAGGACACTAAATGTTGCGAAGTACACTCTCGCCTCTCGTTTTCTTTGACTCGGCGTCAAAAACCGACAATCTACCGAGCGCCTGACAGGCGTGGCGAGACGAGAGGACCGAGACCTGTCCAGTACACTCTCGGATCGGCCAGGCGAGAGCACACGAGACAGGCGAACACGAGGCGAGACTAAAGTACACTCCCGGTCTCGCCTGTCTCGGCGAGAGTAGCAGTCCACTCTCGTCGAGACAAATGAGACCGGGAGTGTACTGCTTTAAAAGCAGTAAAGGAGTCAGCTACTGAAAGCACTGGAATAGAGGTTGTACACGCAATATACGTACAAAAGAACGGAAGTCTACTGGCCCGTACAAAGCCTACGCAGAAATATATAGGTTACTCCGCTCTTAACATTCAGTAAAAATGTAGCATATTTTTTATAAATGAAATATTTTTTTCGTGATTTTTATTTCATTTATTTAATATAAAAAAATTATATAATTAACCCTACCACCGCCCGACCCAATAATATACTAAATAGTTTACGCTTCCACCCTCAGAGGTCGACGGTCCTCAATATTAGTATGGTCGATAACCATTTATAGTAGTATATCATCTGTGTTATCCAAACCGGATGCATCCTAGGAAAAATGTGTTTCGAAGTTTGGACCAACGTCTTCGTAAAACAGATTCATTTATATCTTTTAAATGTTGGTCGATCAAGTAAAGACGTTCAGTACAACTGGAAGATAACATTTTAAATGCAAACGAAAATCGTTCCGTCAGCATCCGGCAGTTAGCTGCAATATTAAATATTTCCACTAATAAGACATTTGGTATTAAAAGAAAATCTTCTTCATCCCTATCATGTCCCAAAATTTCAGCCCCTTTATGACAATGATAAACATAGCCCGATTGAATTACAGCAATACAATTTTAAATATAATTCCTGACTTCTCGAGGCGTATTCTTTGGAGCGATTAATGCAGGTTTACATGAGATGGCGTGTTTAATTCAAATTATATTCACCATAGGGAAACCATTGACGATACCCCGCACGCATATCGAGAATATGAGCATCAGAGAATCATCCATTCATGTTTGGATTGGCATAAGAAACCATAGGATTATTGGACCAATTTATTTACGAAATCGTTTTAATGCCGACGAATACCTCAACGTTTTAGAACAGGAGGACTATTCTGTAATTTCAGTCCGATCTTGTAAAAAGGCAGATTGGTCTGTTACTTATGGCACCAAATTAACGGTATCATCGTTGGTATGCCCCAAGGACGGTATACCATAGGACCCCGCATGTTCTACGACCAATCCGGCGAATACAAATCTGATCTGGCACGATCGCAATGATATTTAAATTTACCGCCAAATATCCCTGCCAGATCACAATTCGATGACGACAAATGTTTTCATTTCACCAGATTGTTCGACGGAACATGCGATGCGGAGTACACTTGAATACAGTTCTTGGGTATGCCCCAGGCTCAGCGAACGCTTAATACTGCCTGTTAAATATCACAAATTCATAAGAGTGACAGGATAATAACCTATTTCACTATTTTATTGACACGTTTGACAAATGTGTGACATTTGACATAAAGCATTATTACACTAGCATTCGTGGAGTGTGGGGTATAACAATAGTGGAACAGTTGTTTATTAGTCAACGCCAACAGAGAACATGGTAACAGGCTAGTCTGTTTTTTTCCCCAGACCGGCCCGAACTTACAGAATAGACCCCCCGGTTCACACGTTAGTGAAATACATAGGATTATAACCTATTTCACTATCTAAACGTCACTTGACCAAATTGACCTAAGGCGGAAACAGTTGTTTATTTGGTTACCATGGATATCAGACCGGCCTTTTACTAGACCGGCTGAAACTTACAGTATGGGCCCCCTGGCATTCTAAGATATGCCACTGTAGTTAAGGTATGACATGCTATACATGTACGATGAAGGTCCTCACTTCGCGCGAAATGTGGATCTATACCTACTATAACAGATGGATTGGTCGTCCTATCTTATGTACCACAAGATCCCCGGATCTCAATCCATTGGACTTTTTTGTTTGGGGTTTCATTAAAGAAAGTGTATACTACGGCTCCACTAAATACTGACCAAGTTTGGAATAGAATTGACGCGGATGTGTAAGAAATCACCCCGCAAAAGCTGAAGAGAGTAACCTTTGTGGATAATTTGCACCACAAAGGTTACAGCTATGTTTGCAAACTGACGGTTTTCAATTAGAGACATTATAGCATAGAAAGACCACCGATGGTTGCCCCTATATCAACAACAATAAAATTATACAAAATTTAATTAATTTCTAAATGTATACTTTGTAATATATTTATGTCTGTTGTAATAAAGACCTGGATAAACATATAACTTCACTTTGCTCCAATATTCATGGAGAATTGCGATATAATGGATATACTTGGTTACCGTGCACATAATAAAATAATAAAATTCCCAATGCAATGCTGCCAAATGCACGACTCTTTCAAATGGTTTGTGAGAACTGAGGAAGCACAGTACAATATATTTGTATTAATATTTTAGACTCTTTAGACTTTTGGCCATTTTATTCACACTCTGTATACTTATAGAAATATATTGAAATACAGAAATATACAAATTAAAGAAAGACATTTACTAAAATTTAAATGTCACTTTTTTCAACCGATTTCTTTTCTCTTCGTACAGAATTCCAGCTTATGAAAATAAGTGTTCACTGTAGACGCTGGCGTATGTTGCTAAAATATGATAATTTTCAGAAGTAGAAAACACAAGACTTGTTTCCCAAGATATACTTTAGGGAGGCAGCTGTTTTATCATTGCATTCTGTGAAAGTAATAGTTTGCACGTTGATTTGTTGATTTTAGTATTTTGTTGGTTTATAAATACTCGAGAATTCGCAATATAAAAGTCTCGCAATTCCCAGAATATGTTTTATTGGAATTGCGGAAATACATTATCTATTTCAAATATTGGAACTTTATATTCAAATCTTATCACCTATATATTACTATCCCATACGATGTAACTGAATTTAGAATATCGTTAAAAATCGGATTGATTGATTTATAATTATACGAAATATTTATTTTCAGGTGAATTGGATTCGAAGGTGCCTGATATCGTATATAATGTCCGCCAGAAATTATGCACACTGAGTGAGAAAGACATTTACTCAAATTTAAATGTCACCTTTTTTTGGGCACCAACCGATTTCTTTTCTCTTCGAACAGAATTCCAGCTTATGAAAATAAGTGTTCATTGTAGACGCTGGCGAATGTTGCTAAAATATTATAATTTTAGAAGTGGAAAACACAAAACTTGTATCCCAAGATATATTTCCTGTAAATATTAATTCATTTCACTTTTTAATAATTCGCCTACAGTGTAATTTCTTTGAATAGAATTTGAATAATACAACTTAAGTTTATCGTAACTATCACAAAAAGTACTTTTAGTCTACAATATTTTCAACAGGTCAAGAAATGGACTTGGAAATTGGACGTAATTCATTTTTCACTAATTATCTCGCATTGTACTTTATCATCCACAATTATACATGCTACTTTTGTTTAATCCGTTTCAACGTCGTAAAATTCCCACACATTCCTCTTGATTTTAGTTATTGTATTATGAGCGATATTGTTCTATGCTCGTTCCACGTGTGTGATTAAAATATCGTCGATATTAATAAAGGGTAATATAAAGGGAGACCATGGATTCGCCGGCGAATATTGAATATCCGTTGTATGCCTATTCAAGACCAACCAAACTATGCCCTTGCAGTATTTCAAGTGACTTGAACTCTACACTTCTGGACGTTTATACATATGTTTCAAATGAATATGATACTTTTGAGATAGTGTGCACTATCAGATTATTTTATTAAACGGACTTATTTCGTTGTTTGTAATTTGAGACAATTACATATTTATAAAAATGGGCTTACAGTTATTTGATTTCAAGAGGCAGCTACATAAAGTAAAAACGAGACATTGTGCTTTATTTAACCAATATAAGTAAAATGTACTGCATATGATGAAATAGCATTTAGGGGGGGCAGCTGTTTTATCGTTGCATTCTGAGAAAGTAATAGTTTGCACGTGGATTTGTTGATTTTAGTATTTTGTTGGTTTGTAAACACTCTAGAATTTGCAATATAAAAGTCTTGCGATTCCCGGAATATGCTTTATAGGAATTGCGGAAATACATTATCTATTTCAAATATTGAACTTTATATTCAAATCTTATCACCTATTTATTAGTATCCCATATGATGTAACTGACGTTAGAATATCATTGAAAAAATTATTGATTCATTTATAATTATACGAAATATTATTTTCAGGTGAATTGGATTCAGAGGAGCCTGATATCGTGTATAATGTCCGGCAGAAATTGTGCACACTGAGTTCATGTTTTGCTCAACTTACCCACAAAGCACAGACAATCTTTCAAAATAGCGCAAAAATAGAGGTAAGTTAAAATTAAAATAATATGTTTACTACTCGACTGAAAATACATCCATTATTAACTTGTATTGCATTTGTGAAATAATTTCATAAGTGAAATATAATTTCTACATGTGTGAAATAAAATTATATTTCACCTGTGAAATTATATTTCGTCAGTGAAATTAGATTAATTACCACCGGTCAATAATTAAATTATTATAAATCTGGGTAAATATTACCTTCAAAAATCTCAAGTTGAAATGTCACTTATTAAATGCAAGAAATGAATGTAGCATTTAATATTTTGAAAAATGCGTAGACGGTAGTAATTTTAGCATTTGAGTGACGTACATTTGCCACTTCCACCACATTTATGCCCGTATTCGCTAATGTCCGTAAAATGTATAGGTCCTATTGAATGGATAAACTGACAAGTCGAATTATAGGAATTTCCAAAACTTGTGGCAAATAACTATTCTAATTTGAGCTTGTGATTGGAGATCTCTTTTTTATTATTATTAATAGGAAAAAAACAGTATACAATGTTTAAATTGATATGTCGTAATATTTTGACAATTGGCTGTGAAAAGTAAAACGTTGATGATATGTTTTTTTTTTTACAATTTTACTGAAACTTGGAGGTGCTATAATACGACACACCGGTTGAGTAGTGCATTATAGCCAATATTTTATATTGAGTACAATGTTGATGCTATAATTATATGTACTATTATAGAGAGAAACAATTTTTATTATACTATCGGTACCCCAATCATATTATTCTATACTTCATTAAATACTATATTTTATTAATTGTTACGGCATAGCAGAATATCAGTCTGTTTAAAATGTTTCGAAAGACCTCATTAAATTTGACTTAAAATGCATAATAATATTACTCTGCTAGTTCAAGCAGCTTATTTATACTCTTCAAACTTTCCACGTATTCGCGAATCGTGCTAATACAGTGTTTTGAATCAAACTGCATTTTTTATTTGAGACCCTTATTGGCTCTTATTGAATATATAATTCGAACGTTAATAGGATTTAAAGTTGTAGACCTACTAAAATCCATGTCAAAGGAATACTAATATAATTTATTAAAATGTGTATAAGTATAAGATTTATATATCACGATATTTGGAACTGAAAAGTTCTTGAAGCAGTAACACACTGGATCCTGGTGCTGCAGTATTTCAAGCATCAAGCACTATAAATAATCGTTTTACCAATTATGTATGTACAAACTACCAAGCACTAAAGTGATTTCCAGATATCGCTTTTAGGTAGTCGGCAAAACAATAACGCCCGGTTTCTCGAACGAATCTTAACTAGTTTAAGACCGTCTTAATAATAAGACGGTCTTAAAGCAAACAAAAATCGGATCTTAAAACGATAAGACGGTCTTACATTCTAAGACTAAGTAAGATCTACATATGTTTGGTGCAACAGAATAAAAATGTAAGACGTGGTTATATATAAGACGAGCTTATATAGGACGAGCTTATATAAGACGAGCTTATATAAGACGAGATTAAAGACTCGTTGGAGAAACCGGGCGTAACATTCGTGTGGACGAAACCTGTTGAGTTGCCAATTAAGCTTGTAGTAGTAATGAGTTCTTCATAAACGCCCGGGAGGTCTTGCTGGCGTTATCTCCCGGGAAGTGCTGGTTACCGACTGTCTTTCGTCGACCTACCGGCTAAACCCCTACCTCTTTCCTCACCCAGGCTCGGGATCGCACTCGCATTACTTCAATCCTGGGGAAATCTCCATTCATCCTGCTTCCATTGTTGTTTTGCGAAGAAAAAGTAGTAAAACCTCATTCGTTCATGACTACCGTCGCGTCACGGCGGTTGTCAGCATCGTCCTTCAGCCTCAGTACTCCTGCTGCAAATTTGTCCACGGCTACCCACATTAGATCATCAAGCATGTACTCAATCTATTGGTTTGTGGCGATCAGCCTTCCTAGTGCTGTTGAAAGTTCCGATCTTTGTGCCGGCAGTACAGGAGGGCATGTGCA
The DNA here is from genome assembly GCA_963942505.1 of Lordithon lunulatus. Classification (NCBI taxonomy): domain Eukaryota; kingdom Metazoa; phylum Arthropoda; class Insecta; order Coleoptera; family Staphylinidae; genus Lordithon; species Lordithon lunulatus. Next base: position 21,302,569 of record OZ012667.1, read on the forward strand.
GCGTCGTTGTCGTCGTCAGCGTCACAGTGTGTGCATCTCGGTAAATGTGACCAATTATGTGCCTGTACTTTCCGAAAGAGTCATGTCTGCTTACATCATCTGTGGCACAATTCATGCCATGCCCTGACGTCTGGAGTTAGGGTCCCTAGTGCAGGCACCCTTCCCCTCAGCTTCTTATCGAGCCTACAACCGTGTCATCATATTGTAGCTTCCTGAGGGGGTTTGTGTATGTGTGAGTTCTGTCAGTCTTTGGTCAAAAACGACTCCTAAATATTTGGCCTCAGATGGAAATGGAATTTCTACACCTTTAACTTTCGGGAGTTTTATAGCTGTTAGTACTCTTCTTCTTGTATAGTTGACTATGTTGGTGTTGAGAGAGTTGATGAACAAGCTTTCCCCCTCACACTATTTATCCACTATATTCAGGGCTCTGACATTATTCCTACGAATTGTCTATGTACGACGATCGCAATGTCGTCCGCATATCCTAGGCAGTGGATGTCTTCTGACGATAGCTTTTCTAGGAGATCGTCTACTAGGGCTGCCCAAAGTAGCGGTGGTAATTGCGGTCACTCCCACCAGTTCGCGCCGTTATGGTTGCCACGCAGTATGAATATGACGAACTAGTTCTCTAGGTTTCCTTGTACCCAATGGCATAGAACTTGTGGTATGCCTTTCTTACGTAGTACCGTGTTCATTGAGTGTGTTGCGGTATTGTTTAATGCTCCATTTCATGTCAAAGAACGTGGCCGTGACTAACTCTGCAGCCAGTGTCTTTGCAAGTGGCCTGTTATGGTCATCCAACGCCAAGTCGGTTGGCTTTCCCGGCTTGTAAGCGTATTGCAGTTTGCTTAGAGGGTTAGTTCTCAGTACGATCCCTAATGTATCTGTCGATCAGTCTTCCTAGCGTCTTGAGAAGAAAACACGTAAGGCTTCAAGGATATACTGGCTCTGAATATTTTTTGGTTGTGACGAGTGTTGGACGAGAATGACCTTTCCTTTAGTAGGATAGGATATATCTCATCCACCCCGGCGATTTAAACGGTCGCAATTTGTTTACATACCACCTTTGCGTGGTTTTGCTATTTCTTTTGCGAGTTTCCAATCATCTGCAGTGGGTTTTGAGGGCCTCGTGCTCCCTCTGGGGGCTTGTTATCCGCGATAGTTGTTGCGGCCGGAAAGTGCGCCTTCGTGAGCATTTACAGGTTTTCCTCCACTGTATCCGTATAGGTTCCATCCTCTCTTTTAGGAAGCTTATTTGAGTTTTATTGCCTACGCCAGTATTTTCTGGATTCTAGCATATGCGGGGGTTGCGTTTATCTACTCGCAAAACTTCGTCCATCTGTCCCGTGTGGCTTTGCGGATTTCTTTGTTGTACTCTGTTAGTTTCCTGTTGTAGGTCGCCCAGTCTTGTTTTCCCTTGGCATTGTTGAAATAGCTTCTGGATTGTTTCTTTAGTTTATTAAGGTGGCTATTCCGTCAAGTTGTGCGGCCTTTGTCTTTTCTTTTTCTTAGTAGGTGGTATTCGTCTACCAGTTCTAGTGATTCCACGTTACCCGGTCCGTACCTAGCTTCAAGGCATCACCGAGAGATTCATACTATCCTTCCCAGTTAGTCGCCCTGGTTTCTTAAATTTGAGCATGATGTGTTCTTAAATCGAATCTGATTGGCCAGTGATCGGAACACAATGGTTCTTCCGACACATGCTAGTTTTGTTTGTTGTTATTAAGGGGCCCTTTACTTAGGATAATTTCATCGGTCATCTACTCTTGGTACTTCGCCTTTTTTCAGATTTTAGTTGCTTTTCTCCCGAGTTTACCTGTACTCCTTTCATACTTTGCCATAGTTCGTTGACCTTCTTTTCGCCTCATTTTCCGAGTCTCCAGAACTTTTTTCTCTATTATTTCGTGATCCCTTCGGAATAGATTTAAGTCGACTATTCATACAGTTAGATAATATTGACACTGAGTGGTTTAGCTTCTCTCTGCCGAAGTAGAACATGGTATGGATGTGGAACAAAGTTTTTGGCTGAATGGTTAGGTTAGTTTCATCTTGTGACAGAAGAACTGCCGTTCTTCATTTTTGGCATAGTAAATGGTGTGTTCATCGTACGAGCATTAGCTTGAACCTATCCATCGCAACTCGCTGAAAGCCGGAATATTGTTGTGCCAGCGATCAGACCAGGGGATGACTTTCGCTACTCACGTGGCAGAGGCGGCCAAAAGAGTAAGCCAGGTCACATCGGCTCTTGGCCGTCTAATGCCGAACATCACAGAACCGCGGGAGAAGAAGCGAAGAATGCATACACAAGTAGTCGACTGCATCATGCTACGACGTGCGGTCTTCAGAATGGCCAGCGCCTACAGGACCACGCCAAGGGAGACAGTGCTCGTAGTGGCCAATATTGTCCCCATCGAGCTCCAGGCAAGGGAGCGAGCGAAACTGAACGGGTGGAATACCGGCAAGTTGACAGCCGCTAACAGGGCGGAGGAGAGAACCAAAACCCAAAGGCTATGGCAGGAGCGGTGGGAAGGTATAATCGAACGAGCAGCGTGGACCCGGGGGCAGATCCCGGACGTCGAGGCCTGGACGAGCAGAATGCACGGGAAGGTCAACTACCACCTCACCCTGTTTTCGCAGAAACCGCTACTTCCGAACATACCACGATCCTATGAACCGGGCACTGCCGAACAGGTGCAGTTATTGACCGCAGGTATAGCGCGGAGTACACCATCTTTGCATGTCAGCGATGAGAGGACCGACGGTCGTCGGTAGGAACCGAGATGGCCTGAAACGATGGTGCCGCTGATATTAGAGGATGATGGCAAATGGGAAGCTATCGCCCACTGCATCAGAAACATAATCAGTCGGAAGGTAGAGGAAGGGAGAGTAATTCAAGAACTAATAATCGACAGTATCACAAATACCATCATTTCTGCATTTGAGTCAAGCTGTCTAGAAACGGTAAGATAGCATGAAGGGACTCTCTGATTTAAATCTTGTGAAAGCAGCAACGAAACTGCCACCGCCGATGGGGTGTCAATAGGTCAATACTTTTGGACCCGGAGATTAATTGAACCCCTGTCCAATCTAAGGGACGCTGGTACTTGGGGCCCGTGTCTGCCATAATGATTGTACTAGGGAATAAGTGGTTTCCCGTTGCCTTCCTCACGCAGTATCGAAACAGAGTAGACGAATATTGCATCACCGCTTCCAATAAACGGATGCCCGTCGCCCAGGGATATGCTTATTCACTGGTGGCAATGTTTGCCATGCTACAACACCCTCATTGGATTTATGAAGTATTTCATGAGCTAAACTTTCCCAAGGAGTCGTCTCTTCATTCTGTTTGAGTTGCCGCTGTATGGTCTGGTACTACGTATTCATTATAGGCCTTTCACTATCCGCCACCTGTGACCGTGCTGGTAGCCCCAATCAAAAGATTGGATAGGATGTTAGTCTATAATACGATCCTAAAATGAACCTGAAAAGCAAGGTACATGATAATAACTAAATCAGACCAAAATCCAATTAATTGTTCGGAGCTGCCTATTCAAAAGTGAAAAATATCTACCTCACGATTTTCCGAATTACATTGAAAATTCTTATTTTTAACTTTTACGTTTATAAATATTTGACAATAATTGACAATATTGAATAATATTTATCTTTTTGTTTAGTTTTCATTCATGTGTGCGTAATTTAATTTTAAACTATATATAAAATTAAACTATAAATCAACCAATGTTACTCCAATTTTGTAGCCAAATGGCCGAAATGTGACTTGTGATGTGAAACGGTTTTTATATATATTTATAAGTGTTTTTGTGTTTGTGGTCCGATTTTACTTATATTTTCACCCCATTTCACTTTCCCAGCCGGTTAGAAATTCGACTTTTTTCGCGAAACCAATGCCTCCCTTATTGCAGACCTCCTGAAAGAAGATGCGAGTTGAAGTAGATACCGTTAATATTTGTAGTTTGTAATTTAAAAGTAATACTAATTTTTAAAAATATTTCTTTATTAATAAAGCCCACTAGTAACATCACAATTAATTATTTAATACACTACGTATTTGAAAAAATGTTAAAAGTTATATACAAGTAATTTAAATGCAACGCCATTCTAATTGTAATCGAAAAATATTACATTTTCATCAGTTACTCCAGCCTGCTCCGTTGTAGAATCGCTATGTGAATCTAATTCTTCAAAATTCATTCCAGAAATATCTTCCTTGCTCGTTTCATTCATATCCAATTCAACACTATCGAAATTATGCCTTACATCTAGATTTAAAGGAATTTTGAAATATGAATCTGTTTGCTTATGATTATCAATAGTCCTAATCGTTTCATCTAAGAAATTTATATTATCGTTATTAATATTTCCTCCATTGCCGCCAGTTTTATTTATACCAGATCCTTTGATAACTGTTGTTATGTTCGGTGGTGGAACATCAGGAATTCTCCTCGAACTCATGTTTTGTTTGTTGTTTTGATTCCTACAGTTTTTTGAAGAATTACTGTTAAATCTTACATCAATGTCGAAATCAGTGCAATTTATTATGTCTTGCTGATCAAACGTAATATTCTCAGAGTTGCAATTGAGGCCTGTACAATTTTTATTCGTATCTACAGATAATTCTGTATTATTTTTACAAATTTTCGATTGGTTAAATCCATTTCGAACATCAATATCGATATCTAAACAATTAGTAGTGAGGTTATTAGATTCTATATTATCATTACTGTTGAGAGTTTTGGCATTGTATGTGCAATTAGTGTTTGTATTAATTCCATTTCTTACGTCAATATTTATATCAGTACAATTAATATATGTTATTTCTTCAAAAACAATTTGTTCGTGATTGTTTACAGTTTTATTCTTACATTTTTGCGTACTATTAAAACCATTTCTAATATCAATACCATATTCATTACATAATTCGCTCTCTTCGTAGGTTATATTGTCATCCGGTGATGTGAAATTAATACCAAATATTGCTCTTATGGCCTCGGTAAGTCCTGAGTTGATTTTATCGTTGTCGTAAAAATTGGATATTGCACTAAAGTTAAACGGTGTGTTTATGCTGATATTTGAATTGTTCTTTTCCAAATACTTGGCAATTACATTTTCCATTTGGTGTATTACGTGATCTGCGTTATGTGTTTCTATTAAATTATGGAAACTATCGATTTTATTGGTGAAATTATGTAATACATTATTTATATTGTCCATCTGATTGTTATTTACTTCTCTGTGTTCCGTGTCTTGTCTTAGCATTTCTTGAATTATTGCTTGAACGCTGGATATTAGTTCCGTTGTTTTTGCGTTCACTAATGAGTTTCTTTCTGTATGGCGATTTATTTTTCCGAGATTATTTTCTACTGCCTAAAAATATAATGTTTATTAAATTAGTGTGAATGTTATAGACAAAAATAGCTTACTTTTAGAGAGTTGACGATTCCTACAATATGTCTGTTATGTCTAGTTTCCTTCTTTAAGTTATCTATATCTGCACACAATGTTACAAGTTGTCCTTTCATTACGAACAGATGTTTGGTCAGTTCATCCTTATTTGCTTTATTATCATGCATTAAATTTCCTAAATTGTGGGATGTTGCATACATATTTCTTCTTACTGCTGAGTCATGTGATTTGATCAGTTTTTCAAGATTTTGTATGTTAGTTTTTTCCTGTGATGATCTAATAAAAACGTACATGTTACTGTTTATAAAAAAACGTATCCACATTTGCATATATTTAAATTGTGCGTGCCATTAGTTGCACATTTATTAATGTCCGCGAACGTCCTCACTAACATAATTTTGCACGCACAAATGTAATATTGTATACTGATATAATTTTACACGCACAACGTAATTATTTGCAAAAATGGATATGGCTGTAGATTTTATAGCATACTTCTGTTCAAAGGTATCGATTAATTTCTCCAGAACTTCACTTATTTTCGATTCGAGTTGCGTCTCGTCCATTTGAATTTTATGACAACTTTCTAAGAATAAATTCTGCAATATCATAATGTTTTCAAAGTTTGCATCGATCTTTTCGCCCAACGATTTGAATTGCTCCTTCTCTACGTTAGCTAAAATTATGTTTATTTAGTTTTAAATGCTGATATAATATATAGTTTAATATAGTTAATTAATCAGATTATTATTTACTTTGTAATTTAATTTATAATTTACTGAATAACTTACAATCACTCAGCACGTTGGTTTTTCCTCCGAGTCTCCCTAGTTGAACGATTAAACTTCTCATACCATTCTGTTGTTCGTTTCGGGTGGTGTTTAAAATAGCGGCCATATTTTTCGTGTTGTGTTGAAGCAGTTCTGATTGTTCTGTGGACTCTTTTTGTGAATTAATTAACTAAAATAAAATCAATAAAACGTAAAGTAACTTCATCTTGCAGTTAGCGAGTCTTTTATATTGAAGCCTGGTTGCCTGGCTGCTGGATGTTCGCCAGGATTGTTGATGCTTTGTTGATATGAACAAAATTGCCGTAACGATCATCCAGTAGTGAGCAGCCCAGGCCTCAGCATAAAAGCATATTAAGGATCTATCTATAATACATTTATTCTTTTTGTATCTAAGATCACTCGTGCATACGTTTTGTTAATTATAAAAGTGAATAGAAATTATTCAGGTAAGTAGAAGGATATTATTATATGTTATAACCAACGGACCAACGACATACATTTTTTAGTGATGGTCTTAAATGATCTGAGGGTATTTACGTATTATAAAGTGCACATCCGATTAAAAAAATTATAATACTAATAATGTTCACCATTATAAAACGTTCGTTCTAATAATGTTAGTGCTGATAATAATGCATGTGTTATTTATTCACATTTAATATGCTTACCTCATTGAAATACTTAATAAACGTCCTATTCATTTGTTTATCCCTTGTGGATATGTCTTCGAAATGGGTTGCAATTGTAGCATTCAATCTACTTTCTGCTTTGATTAAATTGTTTTCTATATTATTTTCCATCTGAATAAAACGATCATGGATATTTTGATTACCTCCAGCTAATGATTTCTAGAATATTATTATTATACATATTTACATACTGATTACACATATTATTAATATTTTATATGCCCCTCTAGTAAGTATGGACACTAAAAAGAAAATGGAATCAGGCTAACAAAAATAATGATACCTCTGTGATTAAGACCTGGTTTCATAGGGAAGCGGAGCCGTAAAATCGGCCGTTTGTGGATCAGTACTATACTTTTCCTATGGCCCGAATTGTGTAATTGCATTGACATATAACTTAAGCTAGTTAATAAAAATGCGTTCTTGTTGATTAACTGCTGAATAATAATAATAATAATAATAATAATAATAATAGCATTTTATTTCCCATCACTTACCCATTTATAGCAAAATATACACGGAAAGTATTTTAAGATGCATTTTGCAACCTCGGTTTTAATAATTTTCTCCTTTTCATGATTAATTTAAATTTAATATAAATAAAGAAGCTTCATAGCGGTCATAACGACACTCTCGATTTCAGCGCTAATAATAATACAGCAACAACCTAACTGAATCGACAGTTTTAAATGTAATTAACATTGCTGCTGATTACATTGAAGGAATCTAATGCAATTTTACTTGTAAGGTCAATATAAATTGATTTCTATCAATGTTGATACAACTTTCTTTACTACCCTATTATTATTGAGACCTTAGTTAGTTTTACCTAGAATACAATACACAACTAAGTGGGATCTAGAAATCTAAAAAAACAGGGATGGAATATTGACTAGGTGTAGTAATAGATTATGGTCAATACCACTTGTTTGGATAGTGGCCAAAAGCTCAAAAGTAGATATATTTCTAGAATTTTCGTTTAGATATGGCGTTTTCATAAGAGGGATGCCAGATAATGATACCATATTCAAGTATGGATCGACAAACAGATATGTATAACGAGGTGGTAGCTCTAATATCACTGAAACATTTAGTATTACGTATTATAACGTCCAGTATTTTAAGTGTCTTGGGTTCAATGACATCTATATGGCTGGCGAAACGAAATTTAGAGTCAAACACTGTACCGAGATCTTTGGTTAATGTTATAGGATTGAAGATTTCATTGTCAAGTAGATAGTCATACCGAATTGAGAACTTTTTTCGAATAAAAGTCACTACGTTGCATTTAGACACATTTTAAAACAATTCAGTACTACAACTCCATCTATGTACAGCATTAAGTTGCTCTTGTAGACACAAACAGTTAGTAATACTAGTAATGATGGCATATATCTCCAGGTCATCAACAGACTTCAACTTTTCACATGTGAGCATTGGGCATAGATCATTAATAGAGGTTGAAGTAAATTTGACAGATTTATAATTGTTATAAAGAACATATTGCTTTAGATTATGGAGATGTGAGGAAATCAATTGTTTAAGATTTACACTGGAGCCAGTTAATTTAAGCTTATCCAAGAGGATAGCATGATTAACGATATAGAATGCTTTGGAGAAGTCATTATATACATACTGCCCATCTCAGCGGTAAATTGAGTAAAAATCATTAGCGTTGATGTGGAGATCTATTGGTCATGAAGCCGTACTGGCGGGAAGATATATATGTGACTCTTTGAGTAGCAGAAAGATAGACGTGTATATACAGATTTCTAAAACATTAGCGAAGTTATTTAATATAGAGATAGGTTCATCTTCTTCCCTCGCCCTCCGTTAGGGTCTGATGACATCATGATATGATCATTAATTTGGTCTAACCATCCTCACCGATCCTCTGCAATATGGGATGCTTCGTGCGGTCTGTGGCCGGTGGGAGTCATCGTCTGGTTTATCTATCCGGTATTTAATCTTCTAGGGCTGCGTTCTGCTACTTTACCTTCCACGGTCAGTCTTCCCATGGAGTCTCTTTCTTGGTATATTGCCAAAATTATCGCAGAAATGTTAATGACTAATGGTGGTAGAGAGTAGGTCTGTAATTTTTAGTTGCTCTAGGATGGATGCATTAGTACGATGTACTCATATTTCTCACGCGTCTATTCTGCGCTTGTCGTACTTCTTGACTGTTCAGGTTTCCGAATGTGGAAATGGGGAATATTGACTCTAGGAGTCTTAATGTGGTGGTGCGAGTTATGGCTGTTTTGCCATATTCTGTCGAGCTTTGGTGTTGCGCTCCGTGTAGTGGCTATGCGTTGCTTTATTAGCCTAAGTTATATAGGACCGTAAGTAATTAAGTTAGCTATTACTTCTAGGCCTACAATATTGTGCCTCTGTTTAGCTCGATCCGGTATTCTTTGCTGCAGTTGATTCATTATTTCAGTCAGTACTTCTTCTATTCTATTATTAAGGTGGCGTCTGCATATCTCAAATTGCTTATTCGCATGCCTCCCATTGAAACTCGTCCTTCCCATCCGTCGAGTATTTTGCGCAATACGTGGTAGTTGTATATATTGAACAGTATTGGTGACAGCATGCAGCCCTGTTTCATTCCCACTTTCATGTTACTTTCATACAGATGCTTTATTAGCTGAATGAGGTGGTAAGCGGTGTTTATTTCTTTTAGTATGTTCCATAGCGATTACTATTTAACGGAGTCGAGACCTTCCGAATAATCGACGAAGCATAGACACATTTAGTGTTCTCGCGTCTTTTTAATAATTTGGCGTACGTTCAAGGTTTTCTCTCTTGTATCTTTTCCTGGTACAAAACCAGATTGGTATTCTGCTACTTGTGGCAATCGGAACGCTTTAAGGCGTTCATTAAAGATGTTGAGCATAATGTTGCTCGCATGTGAGAAAAGCGCGATGGTGCGGTAGTTGACACAGTTGATTGTGGGTCCTTTCTTGTATATTGGTATATTAACCGATAGGTGGGCCATTTGCCATATTTTCCCGCATAGTACATCACATCACATTTACGCCGACGCTGCCTATTGCCTTAAATATTTCCGCAATGATTAAATCTGGCACTGCAGCTTTGTTCCTCTTTAGTTTTTTTACCGTCGCTTCTACTTTCGTTCTGAGCATATTAGTCGCTGTCTACATTGCTAAAGAGCTTGATTGATTCATTTAGAATAACAAGGTTGCTGGGGGCTCCTTTACAGAGTGCACTTAGTCCACTTATGTGGGACCTTTGTGCATCCCACAGTTGCGAAAAACTGTAGAATGCCAACGACATTACGCAGATGGTCGTCTTTTAGAGTGGTGCCAACCCTAGCATTACAATCTCCGAGTATAGCAACTACGTCTTTTTGTGGAATAATTTCGGTTATGCATTCTATTTCTTTGTACACGTTTTTAATTTATTCGTCTGTAACTTCCCTGGTAGGCATATATACTTGATTATATGGAGCTTGAACGTATTTTTTATTATCCGGTCGTTTATCGATAAACGGCTTTCTACTGATTGTGCTACCTTTTTTGATACTAGAAAAGCAACTTCATTCCTACCGGTCTTATCCTGCACCCGATATGTAGATTTTGTGGTCTGCTGTGCTAAAATACCCTTTATCCTACAGTAGGTGATATTTCGCAGACTTCCAATGTCTGAGTAGTTCTGATGTATATGGAGTTTACCGACTTGAAGCAGGCCTCTGAAGGAGCAAGTGGCCAAAGATATTTTCTTTCGGAGTTTTAGATTCTGTTCCTTTTCCTGTTAAACAGAAATCCATTTCGCATGCGTTGCCTGATCGTACACAATCACTTTCTGGTGTCGGTTGCTGATTGCATGACATACTGTCATTTAGATTTTTCCTTATCATACAGCTCTCTTGTGACAACATTATCGATATTACTTCAATATCAGGTAACTAACCAGTAACCTATGGTTGTGATTACGTACAATATTGGTTTAATGTAAGCAGCTAAACAAGAAGTTGCACAGAGTTTTAGCCATACCATCCAAGGTGTTTATGTTATGATAATGAGCTACATTAACATCTTTCGCTAGAGCAATGAGTATCGATAAAAGGCGTAGAAAAATGTAAGTATAAGTGTGCTCTTTAATAAACACGGAACAAGTATAGATGAAATCCAGTATAACTGAGGATAAAAAGGCATTTGGAGCCCTCAACTCAGTTCTATGGGAAAAGGATATTAAGAAAAAGGCAAAAATACAAGGCCATCGTTCAAAGCGTTATGGGGGCAGTAGTTTGTTACGCTAAGTAAGGCCCTCAGAAAGAAATTAATGTCCACATAAATGGGTTTCCTTAGAAGAAGTTGTAGACGATCCCAACTAGAAAGGGTAAGAAACGAAGAAGCATGAACATCGAGAAAGAGAAAAACATTATACTTGAAATTGACAAAAAGATGACATGGTTCGGATACTCCAAACGGATCAATCATGAAATATGGCAACGAAAAATATTCGAGTGGACACTACCAGGGAGAAGAAAACGAGGAAGATTGAGTTGGGGAGCTGGAGCAATTGAAACAAGAAACCTTGAAGTGGAATTATGTTACGATAGAAAGAGTTGGAAATTGGACGCCAGCCGTAAAAATCAGAAAATCCTAAAATTCTAAAGGACAGTACTTAAAGATGTTACAACTACTTGTGTGCCTATTATGTTGTAAAATTGTACTTACATTAATATAATCCGTAATATTTCTAAACCCTGCATTGTAATGAGCGCTCTTAATCTCATCCATAACAGTCAAAACATCTGATATTTCCACTTCAATATCTGCCTCTCTGGCCGTTATGGTGTCTTCCATTTTTTCGAACTTAGTTAAAAGCCGTTCTAGTGTATCCTAAAATTATAATAATATACATATACAAAATAATATAAGTTTGTTTCGTAACTTACTGACAATTTCTTTTCTCCCATTTCCAACTTCATCTCCAAATATAATACTCGGTGGTTTAGTCGTTCATAAACTGAATCTATTTTACGTAAAATGTGATCCTTTGTGATGTCATCTTTGAAGTGTTTGTTGCTCATATTTTCCGAAATTTTATCAAACTGGATGTTCATAAGCGATTCCAGTCGTGATAGTTTCTTTTCGAGAGTATCCAATTGTCTGCCGGTTTGATCTAATTTCCCTTCGAAACTTGGTGAATATTGTGCGTTGTAAATGGCATCTAGATTTCGTAATCGTTCTTCTATGGAAATGATAACTGTTTGCAGATTCTGAAAAAAAAGATATAACATAGGCTAATTAAAATATCTGTGGCATGGTACATGTACTGTAAATTTAATATATTTTCAATATAAATAGCAAATTCGACCTTACTATTAGGATCACCTAAATGAATCGAGCTAATATGTCTAATTAGGGATACGATTTAAATTTGTAATTTAAGTTATATAAAGAAACAGTATTACAAATTTGATTTTTCTTGTTTCTTTGCGGATTCGAAGAATACAAGATCTATTTTACCTAGTCCTTTATTATTTAAGTTTACGAGAACATTATGATCAGTAACATAATGGTGGAATTTAAAATTTTGTGTGCGAAAACAGTAATATAATACAAAACTTATGGAAAACCCGATAAAACAATAATTCTACGTTACATTAATTACATAATATATTTCAAAAATCGGTTTCGGTTTCGGTTTTGCAAAAAAAACATGATTAACTAGCTCCCACTACGTCCATTGCATCTAGCAAGACATCAATGAATTAACCCTAACGTGTAACGATATTTATTAAAAATTAGTTGTATTTGCATGACTACACATCCTTGTGGAGCCCCGTTCTTGCTATTGCATGTTTTGTCAGTGAGATGAATATAAGAGATATGTGTGGATAAAGTAGTAGTGAGAGACAGCTAAGTAATACTAAAAGAGTTCGTTAAATTTCGCAATTAGTTTTGTTATTTATTATCCCGTCCTAATGCATTATGAGAGTGAGAATATATCTTTCTATAAATAGTACCCCTATTCTGTATCTCTTGTAACTAATTAATTTGGAAATAACGTGTGATATTTATTTTTATTTATTTTCATTGCGTTATTTGTTATACATTATATATTATGCTCCTATTTTTATTGTTTATTTTCGTTCCATTTACTGTTTCTCACCACCATTGAGCCTTTACTCTTCATGGGATATCGTTCAGTTTCTCTTTTATATTTCCAACTTTAATCCAGTTTCAGCGTTCTATCATATCCTTAGCCCTGGCCTCATAAACCATCTCAGTGCTGATGATCAAACTTTATTATTTGCTCCACTTTGAAATGGTAAGCATACATATGATAAGTAGACCCGCCAGCAAAGGTCCGTTAATACTAATTTATGAAGGGCCACATCCACTTTGAAAAAAAAAATTGTTATAAAAATAAAAGTTTATCACTATACTTAGTTAAATAAGCTTTTGTGTGGTGTATTTCTTCCGGAGGTCCGGCAGGATAGCAATGTCTATGGCCTCAAAATAGATTAATCCGACTCTGAATGCATGTATATGTTCCACACTCAGCTACTTGCTAGTGCAATTCCGTTCTGCAACATTACAACTTGTTTTTCTGGTATCATCGTCTATATTGTCTTTCGGCTTCCCATCTTTAATTTTCTGTGTTGTAACGTTTTGGTAACCCCAGTTCTTTCGTTTATATCCCTTCCTATTTACTACTAGTGTTTTGATTGCCACTTTTGTCTATTTCATTGCTTATATATGTCAAAAGTCTTATAACATATAATATTTTTGTTATATATATATATATATATATATATATATATATATATATATATATATATATATATATATATATATATATATATATATATATATATATATATATATGCCGGTGATTGGTCATTTCTAGATAATTAATGGTTTTCGTTCATGCAAATTAAAAATATTAATCTATAATATACTAATAAGATTTATCTGAAAATATTTACTCTTGGAAAGTAGACACTTTTATGAAATGTGATTTTTAAATCCTGAAATGAGATTTCATTTTTAAATTTAACAGAACGCCTTCAAAGTGACACACAGTTTTATTAGAAATTAAGTTAATAACACATTATTTCCATTTTATTATTTTTCTTGTGTGACATCATTATATTTTTCTAATTTGTCTAATCATATATAATCGTATAAAGTAAGCATACAATTCCGTATATTGTATTTTATGTGAAAGATATAAAACATGAAGTTTGGTATCACGCCTAAACAGGTATAGTACAATACCTTATACAGACCAAATTATTGAAAAGCTCATCCATTTAATTTTCAACCAATACTATATATTTTTTACTATTCTTGTTGTTGAAATAAAATCTTTCTGCATCAACCATTCTACCGCAAATGGATTATTTTTACTGCATAGTTCTATTAGTTCATAAAAATGCTTAGCATATTTAATTCGTTTTTCTCTTTGTCTATCGTGCCAAAATCATGATTGTTAGAGAAGTCCTGATACTAATAATATATGATGTATTGTTTCAATATTATTATCAGAAGATTGAACAATTTTCATCTGTCAGTGCTCCTGTGTTCTAATTGTTCATATTTGAACAGCACCGCATGGAAATAAGTGTTTTTTTTTAATTCTTCCAAAATTCCAAAATTAGAGTGTCTAACTTTACGTATAATTCGTCAGTATATCTGTTATGACTTAGTCTACTTTTAAAATACATTGAATTTTGTTTAATGACGCAACATCAAACTATATTACGATTGAATTTTACAATTTGAAAATATTGCTATATGTCCTTTGATTTCAATCTAGGAAAATAGGGGCGCAACGTGTATTTTCCAACCGGGTCTTTCCGACGCTAGCTTCTTGGTTAGTTCCAGCGCAGTCCTTCATCGCTTGCCTCCTTGATTGTTGCTTCTATGTAGGTTTCAGTCTACCCTTCGGTCTATTCCCCTGTGGATTCCAGTATAGTGCCTCCTGCGCTGGGTATTCTGGCCGACGTAGCATATGCCCTAACCAGGTTCACTTGTGTCTTTTGATTTGCAGGTCGACTAGTTCTTCATTTTCGCGTTCAGGCTAGAATACTCTAGGAATAGACACTTGTTGAAGATTTGGATCTTTTTGCGTTCACGTTCATCTAGCTTCCATGTCTCGCACCCATAGTCAAGTGTACTGACTTGACGTTGGGATTGAATAAGTTTTGTATTGGTGGTGGTCCATATATTCTTTAGTTGCCCAAAAGTCGCTGTCGCTTTCGAATTCGGTCTTCCATGTCATAGCTCGTCCCTCCATCGTTTGTTAGTGTGCTATCGAAATATTGAAATTCATATATCTGTGCCACTGGTTCTCCTCACAGAACTAGCTGTGCATGCTCTCTGATCGTGTTTATGTGCAT
This sequence comes from Lordithon lunulatus, assembly GCA_963942505.1. Classification (NCBI taxonomy): domain Eukaryota; kingdom Metazoa; phylum Arthropoda; class Insecta; order Coleoptera; family Staphylinidae; genus Lordithon; species Lordithon lunulatus. The sequence goes on from OZ012667.1 coordinate 21,317,856, forward strand.
CTCCTCTTTTATTTGCATTGATAATTAGGTCTGCTTTAGGGTTCCTCTATCAGTGCATCTGTTTTGCGCTACATGTCACTTAGCTTGTGTGTTAGGAATACTAGGTCGTCTGCAAAGTCAAGATCTTCTAGCCTTTTAGTAGTTCCTCTCGGTGTATTTAGACATTTTTTGAGTACTATGCCAAGTACTATTATGAATAGCATGGGGTACAGACTGCATGCTTGTAGTATCCCCGCCTTTGATTGCTTTATATTACGAAAATGTAAACTAATGCAACGCGAAATAAACTATTTTTTTGGCGTTTAACTTCCCTCTTCGAGGGTAAGTTGTACTATTTTTGTATATAACCACTCGAGATATTGTGTGAATTCATCCTCACTAGCTGAGCTACACTGACGAGATCTAATAAGATCGAAATCTAGATATGTAGATTGCTAAGAGGTGGGTTCACACTTATATATGTTTTATACGATTGGCCTTGTGCTGATATCTCAAACACTCTGTTGGAATATTATTCTCTAGAGGGCACTACCCGGTGATCCTGATGACATGAGCATGTTGAAGGTTATTACGATATGGGTGTGCATTGCTAATTGATGTGGTGCCGCCAGATGGCGTTTAACTTCCCTCTTCGAGGGTAAGTTGTACTATTTTTTTTTTAGATTTTCATTATCATGAATATCCCATTATATTTATTTCTTATAAGTTTCTTTCTCATGACTCCTTCTAGGGATAGTTTTTATCTACTCTTGATTCCTGGAACCTTATTTGACTCCTATAATTATTCTTCCTACGGTCCTCCGTTATTCGCCTCTCGTCTCTTGGCATTTTAAATTGTACTTCTGGTAACATCGTTTTTACCTTCTGCGCATATTATCGTATTGGTGTGCCTTATTTCGTTTCATTTAATAATTTCTTTTTCTCTAAATTTCGTATGACTTCCTTTATGCATAGCTGTTTCGAGGCATGCAACGTAATTTTCAAGTTCTTTGATGATAGTAGCGGCACTTTATATGGCCATTTGAAAATTTTGTTATTTTCTGGAAACAGTCTGATTTAAAAATATCAGATTCTTAGTTTAAGGTAAACATTTTTAGTTTGGTTTATGTCTAGTCTATTTATATTTGTTATTCTAATGTAAGTACAATAAATGGAGTCCTCTGATGTCTACAAATAGTTCCTAAAGTATCAATTTTGAAGGCCCATCGCAATGTATTTCTGTTCTCCAGAGGTTTTGTACTATTTTAGTATGTAGTATTTATTTTCATGGAATATAAATATAGTACAATCGCGATTTCATGAACACATTCTGATTTGAATGACTCAGAAATAAATTATCTTGATCGCTATAACACGAATACATAAAAAAAACTCGTTATTAATTGAACACGATAGAGTTTTATACAAATTAGCAGTTAGTCCAGTCAATAAATATATTGTAGAGTGCATGAAATATGCAAATAAAGTAGCAAAATTGTATATAAAATTGAAATAAATTTAATGCTCTACAACTTTGTCTTTGACAATTTTTCTGAGAAATGGTCGTAGGAGGCAATAGAAGCAAATGTTGACAAGTGAGGTAAAGATAATTTTTTATTTTCGAAAATTATCGATTTTTGTATATACCGTAAAATGAGGTTACTTTGCACCATTTTTCAGGTTTTTTTGTCTTTAATTGAACAGAAATATTTTTTGAAGCGCGTTAAAAATATGGGACTTGTTGCATTTTGTTCTTTAGTGTTATTAGTTGCTATTTAATATAAAATATATGTAATGTGAGTAATATATTATGCAATATTTATTATATAAATTTGGTGCAAAGTTACCCCTTTGAGTAGGATACTTTGCACCATCACATCATTTTGATCGAAACTCCGTTGTATATAGGAAAGATGCGAAGTTAAAAACATAAATCAATAGAGCACCCAAAATTTATTCATGGAACTCATTTTTTCTTCAAAAAACATAAACGACACATTGCAAATTAATTATTTACAGCCAACCCAACTTTTCCATTTCTGGAATTCGATACAATCCTCTTCTATTTACCATGATAGAGGGGTTTATGTTGTCAAATACATGCTCCCTATCATAGTATGAAACATCTGGATTTTAAGGCAATTTTCACGACTTGATAGATTTAACCATAGAAGAAATTATAACTCCAATGATATTATTTTACCAGAATACAATTCCCCTTCGTATTTGAAAATCATGTATTCTCCTACATCTCCTCTTTGCGGCAATTATGCCAAGAGCATCTGCTAGAGATTTCGTACCTTCCATCATTGCAGATTTTTCTTCCTTTTCCATTTCTTTTACCATTTGATCCGAGTATGTTTGAAAATTGGGATATTCTTCATCTGAAGAGTCCTGCAATACTGGATCATCAGTGTCATCATCCCGCTGGATTCGCTTTGTCTTTTCTGATATATCCTATTGCCTTTCTTCTGTCTTTTATATATTTTGTGAATTAAAAAAAAATTGTTTCACCAGTTTTAACACAGTTTGACGTTGGTGCAAAGTCTCCCCATATTGTGGTGCAAAGTTACTCCACGTGTTAAAAATGTTAACAAGTACTTACCAGATGATTTTAAATATAAACTAATTATCAAAATATATAGCCAAAGATGTGTAACTGGTACTAAAATGGTGACTTATCTGATAGTATTACACACGAATCGGTAGAACACGCATTTTTTCAACACTAAAAAAAACTGCAATAGATTGGTGTCATAAACAAGTCCCGTAAAGTTAGGTTTTGATGTAGAAATGTCCTAATCTCTCTCTCACAAGATCTACAGATGACACTTCCATCTTGTGATTAACATGTTGCGCAGTTAAATTAGAAACTACACGTATGGCTCCACGATGAATCTTTTTCGGACGTTGGTGCAAAGTTACCCCACGCGGTGCAAAGTAACCTCGTTTTACGGTAACGTATATCTCGAAAACCGTTGGTAGTTCGACAAATATGTATAGGACAATTTTATAGGAAATTTAATTAGCTTTCACTTTTATTAGTCCATCGTTTACGAGATATGACAATTTTTCTGAGAAACGGTCGCGGGAGGCACTAGAAGTAAATTATTAACAAAATATGAGGCAAAACTGTTTTTTTTTTCGAAAATTATCGATTATCGTATATCTCGAAAACCGTTGGAAGTTGGACAAATATTTATAGGAACAATTTTAGGGGAAATTTAATTAATTTTAAAATTAAAATGAAAATTAATTAAATTTCCTCTAAAATTGTTGCTATAAATATTTGTTCTAAATAGAACATAGATTTTCTCCTCTCCCTTATTATCACCTCCCAGGAGTGGGGACTTTTAGTATGTTTACCTACTAACTACACTTATCGAAGCTCTGAAGTCCAAAACTCTGGCGTATTTCATGTACTCTACACCCATTTTTTGAGCACTCATTGATTGGACTATTAAATTATGAATATAAGCTAAACATATATATATATATATATATATATATATATATATATATATATATATATATATATGCATTTACTTTCGATAATATGACATTGAAGAACTATTTCTCGTAATCGCTATTATAATTTGCAAAATTTCTCTCAAAATTAATCAATACATTTTTCTTAAAATATATAAACTTATAATTAATTTTAAAAAAATATTGTATTTATTTATTAAACTGGTTCTGGTACCTGTAAGTACTACAAATGCTTGTACTGAGGTCAAACATTATAAAACCGTACATAAAATAGCAGAATCAATCAATTTTACTTTATAATACGAAGTAAACATTATGTTAACGCAATTTTCTACAAAATCCTTATTAATTATTGCAGGTGCATTTTAGAAAATTCGATTGTCGTTTTTGCGATATAGAAAGTTCTAGGACTCGTATGTACATAAACTAACATACGCCACACGGATACAAAGGTCGATAGCCAGTTACAGAATTGTAATAAATACTAGTACTACTACTTATTTTGGGTATTTTACTAGAATTTTAAAAAATCTCGGGCATAAATAACGATTTACTCATATTTTTCAAAAATATACATTCGAAGTAGAGTGTGTTTTTTGTTAAAAATATCGAGAATAGAGCAAAATATATTATTCGGAATTAAAAATTAGGAACGTATATAGATATTCATACAATTGCGTGAAAATTAAAAAAATAATGTAAAATTTAAAGATAAAATTGTTTCTTAAAAAAATGTTATGATGCGTATGAAAAACTTTGCACTGGTCACATTAAGTAAACATATTAGTTACAACAAATTAAATTAAATATATAGGTACATCATTCTTCCTTCTTAAAGTTGTTATAAATCATTTAACAAAGATTTTTTTATATTATTATTTCATTTTTAATTCAGGACTTAATTTATATTTATTTCATAATGCAGAGAGAATTATATGTCTTAAAAATATTAGATGAACATTAATGGATTATTTGGTGGATTGTCATAGATTATATTGCCAGTAATTAGGTATATGTTACACCTTAAACCAAAATATTAAAAGTGGAAGTGTACCACATTTTAAATAATAATTCAATTTAATAATTTTGTATTTACAATACAGAAGCTATTAAGAGAATACAATAAAGATGGGGTTATTCAAAGGATCATAGTATTTTTATACATATTTAATATATAATGTATATTAGTATACCTAAGTATGCAAACCAAATCTTATGCATATGTGCGCATTGTTGTATATTTTTTATTTAATTAAGTTGATTTGATCATATTCTACATTTATTCTGAAACACCCTTTCGGAATTTAAATGATTTGGTAAATCAAATTGGAGATGATGTAAGTTATTTAAATAATAATCCGTACATATTTGAACTATTAGAGATTATATTATTTGATTGACGGACAACTTTTTGTGTTGAAAATATTAAATTATAAATCAAATATTTAATATTATATTTTTTGTATATTATTATTTAAAGCATAATCCATAAAATTGTTATTTTCAAAAAATGTTTTAGAGAAATACTGCTGAATATTACTTTCATAATACATCACTAATGTAAAGGAAGGTATTGTTTTAGCGAAAACATCTTCATGTTTTCTAACTAAGTTGTGGAAATATGCGACAACTTTCGGGAGGAAAACATTCTAAGGAAGGTACTGAAGTAGCGAAACAAAAATTAATTTTCTTTATGCCTAAAATAGCCGAAATAAACCCGATTTTTTGCGATGTCTGTATGTTAGTATCTATGCATGTCTGTGAAGAAATATCCGGGAAAACGACACAACAGATTACGACCAAATTTGTAAATTAGCTGACCCTACCAGGTACGATGAACAAATGGACCTAAATGTAAAAATGTCAGAATGTCAAAATGTCATAATAAGAAAATATCAAAATGTCATAATAAGAAAATATCAAAATGTCAAAACGTGAGCATGTCAAAATATGAATATGTCCAAAGGTCAATATGACTAAGTGTCAAAATGTCAAATTTATTTCAAAAATTTTAAAAATTTAGAAAACGTCGAAAATGTAAATAAAATGAAATAGGTCATGTAATTCGGAAAGTCGTATGGTGCCCGAACCACATATTTTTTGTTTGATTAAGTTAATTTGAGCATATCTACATTTAAAGAAAAGCCTTTTTGGAAATTATATGATTTGGTAAACATTTAGAGACGGTGTGAAATATTTTAATAATAATTCGAGTATACTTGAACTTTATTAGAGATTATATTATTTAATAGACTTTTTGTATTTAAAATATTTATAATTTATTATATTATAAATAAAATATTTAATATTATATTTTTTCGTATGCTATTTAAATAAGTAAAATTAGTAGTAATTGAATGGTTTTGGCAGTTTTGGCGTCTACTACGTGGTAATTCATTTTAAATAAAGGAGATGAATAAAACTACTATGTTTTTTACCACTTATTTATATTTAAAATAAGTGGTAAAAAACATAGTAGTTTTATTCATCTCCTTTATTTAAAATTAAAGTATAATTCAAAAAAAAAAAATTGAAAAACATAACTAAATTTAATATATTATATTTGTAAATTGAAGTATGCCATTTGTTTTATGTTATTAATTGGTTTTGAATGAAGCACACTCTCTTATGAAAAATAATATTTTCTGAGAAATTTCGAATAAACAAAATTGCCATATTTTGCATATTTAGGTATACTAATATACATTATATATTAAATATGTATAAAGCTACTATGATCTTTTGAATAACCCCGTCTTTATTACATTCACTTATATAATATATAGCATTTGTATTGTTAATACAAAATTATTAAATTACAACATATTCCGTAAATTGAATAACTTTTTACAAAGTGATACACTTCCACTTTTAATATCTCCACTTTTAATATCTGTTTTAACATTCTAAGTCTAATTTCTTGGTTTAATAAAAATCCCAAATGATTTCTCTGCACATATGTATGTAGAATATAACCATAAAGTAGCAACATTTCATTTATCATAATAATTGTTTGTTTCAAATAGATTTATATAGCAATTTTAATATAGAAACTGTAAATAAATTAATAATGCCGTTCTTACTTGTTGTGTAATTGCACTTTGAAATTTCCTAGTCGTATTGGCCACAATTGGCGCAATGCAGAAACACGTTAGAATCACTTTTAGGAACATGCTTGTTAATAATAACACCGATTAATAAATTTATCTTCTGTTATCACTTGTTGCCGGTTATATGATTGATGTCCGGTGTTTCCCAGAGATTTGTGTTTTCCACTAAGTTCCAACGTGTATTGCGCGCGCGATAACTTGATTCTGTTTGTGGTAGGTTTGCCAACAGTGCCCTACTCACAAGCTCCGCTCTTCACGCAATGCCTTACTTATATATTGCTGACATTCATTTATAAATGTACTCGAATTTATATTATGCTTGTCCTTAAATCTTCCGCCTCCACATTATAAATAAACAATGTATATCAATGTTATGTTGTTGATTAGTTGAATGTTCGTTTTATTATTTATTGGTATTTAATTGTTTATATTCGTTTAATTAGTTATCAATTAAGAGATATATTATTTAATATAGGATAATAATATATAATTCTATAAAATAGCGATGAGACAGATCCAATCTGCCTACACTATTCCGTAAGTAAATATTGGCGGAATATTATCATATAAATGATAATTTTGCTGCTAAAGTAAACTTCCTTCTTGATACAAATAATGTGAACTGAGCTTCTATAGAGATCCCAAGAATTTTTATGATAAATTGTTATGCAGCACATTTTAAAACAGTTGCACTAGGGATGAACGAATATTATTGTTTTATGTTTGAAATAATCGCAATTATTAGATATATTATAATATTTATTGATTATTAGTTTTATGTTTAAAATAATCGCAGTTATTTTTGGTTATCGTATTAGATTTATTATAATATTTATTAATTATTCAACCAAATATTAATATGATAAGATATATTTATTTAGAAGTTAATTTTAACTGATTATATTGGAAGTGTTAATTGCTAAATAAATCACTAGTATTTATTATTGATTAAATTAGATCATAACGCGTTAATTTGTCGTTTTATATTCATTAAAAGATATGCAGTGTATGATTCCTGCGCGAAGGGAAACACTTTGTAAAATATTTTCCTCGATCTGTGATTATTTATAGTTAAAGTAAAAGTTTTGCTTGGTATACAAATTATATTACAGCGAAATTTGATATATTGGTTGTATGGCTATTAAGAAAATTTGAAACTAGCATAGAGAGAGGTTAAACTATTATAAGAAACATTCTTTGTAATTCAATAAAAAAAAGTCCTAATCCATAATTCAGCTTCATATTAGCAACTTTTGATTTTAGTTTTGTAGTGCTAAAATCACAATTTCACATTAGAAGATTAAGACATAATTTGCAAATATCGCTTTTTATAATGATGCCATGATATTAGAAATATCAATGTAAACAAAAATGATAATTAAAAAAAGTGGCCAGAGATAAATAATCTTCCGAACGCCTTTGCTTGTTTTATCCATCTATACCTCTCTTCACTCCTAGGACTAGTTATCGGCAGGTTTTAGTTTCTTGAATTTTTTGCCATCCTTTCTTCGTCCATCCTTGACACGTTTATCCTTTAATTAGTTACACAAACGAAAAAATCATAAGAGACCTTTTTTTGTAGAGCGTTCAATTTACTACAAGAATATCTGCGAGAAATTTTGTACGTTCAATGAATGGCGAGATATGAATTTTTCGTTTGGGGCTGACGTAAAAATGAAAATCTGTGATGATACTTCCTATTAATACTAGTAGGTAATGTTTGGAGATAATTTTCTAGAGGTGCCAATTTTTCAGTATCGCAAGTGATTTCAGTTTCAGTATCGGATGTGAAAAAACATAGTCGTTTTCTGTCCCAACCTAATATACATATCGTATGGGTGGGATGTTATTTCAGTAGTTGTTTAATCTTATCATTATTTTTTTTATTAGATTTTCGATATTTAATACTAAAAATATAATTTATTATATGAAGCGAATACAAAGGGTAAAGTTTTTGACATATAAAGATGTATCATAGTGACTTTAAGTACGTAGCTTTACGCAATCGCTATGCACGTCTTCAATGATGGCACTCTTATTGAATGCATTATGAAACGCAATAATATAAATTTGATTAGCCCACTCTATATTATAATTATTACTAAATATGTGTACTAACACATATTAGATGATAGTTTAATATAAACTATTATTATTATATATTACATAACTAATACGCATTTAATTTTACATTCAAGGATATCATATATGAAGCTTGAAAAAATGTTCTCACCGAATATTCTGAAAAGCGGCTACTTTAATATGACTGAAAACAGACGCTTGCGAATTTAAAAACAGACTCAAGTATCTGATACATATATTTCTTTACCAATGCCGCCGTTTAAGTGTTTGTGCAATAAATATAATAGATATATTTTTGCAAATACATACATCCGTCTATAATGAACGACACGTAATCAATTTATATCGTATTCGTTAAAAAAATACTTGAATTCATAAACCGAAGGTCTCTCCGGCAGATTATTAATTATTTTCACTATTTTAAATTAAACATCTTTGTCAATATTAATACACCAATACATAACCATAATCATATATAATTCTAAATATGTATGCTATTCTAATTATATATATATATATATATATATATATATATATATATATATAACTTAAAATAATATAATGCACCAAAAATCTACATGTGACGTCATAAGTATTAGGACTTAATTTTTCTTATATCATATTAATGAGACACGTTCATCTTAAATATCTTGGCAATTTGATAAAATTTGAAATAAGGGTGAGGCCCGTACCCATAAATTTTAACTCGAGCTTTTAATACATCATCTGATATTAAAACTCGCCAATAAACTACTAAATTTAATATTTCTAAATTAAAACATTAAATAAATATTAAGTTCCATCCAGTGTGCACTTTGGTGCTACGAAACCTCCTTTTTGTGCATATTGTAAAATAATCTCAATAATCATTTCAAGCTCATATGCATAAAGACGCATATTTACTAAATATTCTGACATGAATTACAACTTATATATCCAAAAAAATCTTTAGTTTTTGAGAATATGTTGCAGTCTAATTATGACCAAAATGTCTATGAATAATAGACACGAAATGGGTTTTCAATAGATTTTACTATTATTTACTATTATTAAATATTTTTTTATTACGCGAATTGTAAATTAGATTTTCTAATAAAAAGTAGGCAATGAATTGGCAAGTTAAGAAAAACACTTTGTTATTTCTGGTTTTATGTACTTGGAGAGCAATCTGATAAGTGGTAGTAAAATTGACTTAATTAAGCAAGAATTTGATTTTTTTGCTTGTAAATTTGTCTTCGTTACTAGTAAGTGCAGGACTTTTTAACTCTATATAATTGACCGTGTAAGGTGCCTTATAGATCCCCTCGCTTTGCACGTTGGTCCCAGAAAACACATGCAAGTAGTCATTTAGCATCTCTACACCTGTTTTCTTCTTCTTTGTTTCCGTTAACACTACCTCGTAGTCTCTGTCCACTTCTATTAGTTTTACACTTAACCCGTGTACAGTCCATGTTCCAAGGTTTATTGTGCGTAACCCCACCTTTAAATTCGTGTTAAGGCGAATCTCGGAAAATGAAATACGGTTCAATGTTGACTAATCGCGCCGTCTTTTCTAGTCAACATTTTATAATTTTCTGATAATATGTTTGGATATTTCTCCAATCTAAGGATGATTTGATACTTTGTTAAGACGTCAAAGTTAATTTTTTGTCTCGAAATAGTTGTAAAAAATATGCAAAAGTAGTTAATATTTGCATCAGAAAAGTATATATTTACTCCGATTTGTAATCAAAATTCAACAGAAATTCCTCTAAGAGATTGCAGTTTCATATATCAAGTTTTGATAAATACAATCTGATAATGCTTAAGTACAGTAGTAAGTTTATAGACATCCGCGCAATTATCACAAAATGCTTCATTATTCAAATTTATTTCTCGGTGCGCACCCCTCCAGTTTTTCCTGGGGCTACGGTTTATACACTCCGCAAAAGAAGTAGCAGCAGTTCCGTTAGTCTTACAATGCGTTTTCGAATAGATTTTCAGCTCAGATCCTCGAACGAGATTTTCGAAGATTCGCCTTAACTTTTGACAATTCCTTTTACAATTATCGAATGTGAATTTTTCACAAGGCAATGACATCAATTTCATTTTTATACAACTAAAAATATCTTTTATTTTTAGGTTTCCGGTAATTTTTATTCATTATGACATAGGTCTCCTTCATGGTATTCCATCGTCTTCTGTCTTTACTTTTCCGAATCTAGTTGTTCGTAATTATTTAATCCAGCGCCTGTTAGCCTTCTTCTGCTATACTTATCTGCTCGTGGTCTCCACTTCAATAATTTCTTGGTTGACTACGTCTGTAACTTTTCTTCATTGTTATGGTTAATGGTTTGTAGTGATACCCCAAACATTGATCTTTCCATTTTGCATTGGGCTATTACGCTCGTTATTAAATTCGTCATTATCTTTATTTTGGGAAAGTCTCCAAACTAACTTGAAAACATCTGTCATAATTCTTCTAGACTGTTGGGTATAAGGACTATGTCACTCGCAAATCGATGATGATGAAGTTTCTGACTATCTATTGTATCCCAATTGAAAAAGTTTCTTGAGTGCATATTCCAAGATGTTTATAAATAGATTTGGGGACATGGTGTCCCTCTGTATTACTCTTCGACCGTATTTAATAACATCTTGAGTTTTTACTTTTAGATTTGAGTACCTGTTATCAATGCGGCATAGCCTCCATAATGGCGTTTAACTCTCAACTGTGTCCAAACCTTTATGAATTTCAACCTCGAATGGGTCTCAACAATTTCAATACATTCATATTTATTATGGAAACTTTACATCATATACACCACAACCGTACTGAAACCTAGATATTGCAATTGCAATATTGTAAATTAAGTAAAAACACGTACAAATTATGTACCTTGAAAAGGTTTCAAATTCTAACAACATTTTTCTAATTTAAAATTGTATACCAAAACAACATGTTTCCAAAATATATTCAGAATATTGATGGTAACCTATAATAAAAGAACCAAGGATCTGCTAGTGGAATGCGCTAACTACATTCATGAGAAATATCAGAACCTGAAACTTTAATTACAATATATTAAAGTTTCAGTTTATGGTTAATAGTAATTTCATTATCTATGTAAACCTTACAATTGATTTATAATTTGACCTCGTAAACGCATTCATTTATACAAACAGCAATAAAAAATATGATTACTATTATATGCCAACGATATAGATTTCATAATGATATCAAAAAAACATTGAACTATTGAACTAGCAGGTATTTAACTTGAGGTAAGCACCGAAAAACTAAAATACATTACGTACAAAAGAACAGCTTGGTCGTTCAACATCCAATGTGGAAGGAATTCACCACAAATATGCAACGAGGCAATATTGCAAATAAAAGTGGTAAAAAGTATCACGGGGTAACGTGACTACAAGCCTTACCAACTATATCTTGGGAGAAGATATAGTTTGCAAATAATATTCCTGTTTACCAATATGCGTAATTGTCGGCGTAATTAACAATATATAATTGGATAGCGCTTACTGAAAAAAAATATCACCTCATTCCTTTTCCTTTCTCTATTACAATTTATTTTGTCAGTTGGTATTTGAAAATAATAGCAACTAAATATTGGAACAAATAAACTTTATAACAACGGTCTGTCTAGCGGACATAGTATTAACAAGACTTTCGCAAATATGTGGTTTAAAATGTTTACGCAATTGGTGAATGGTTTGCTAAGGCTTATTTTGTAAGCGTTTCTTCATTTTTGTGTCACGATGTTTACATTGGATTATAATACAGGCTGCTGCTTGTATGATATAATCTAAAAGTTATTATGCGCAAAATATTGTTTGTGGATTTTGCCGTATTTTATGCACCTACATAAATATAATAGTATACTTGGTAATATAATTTATTGATATTTATTAGCATTTATAATGCATCCATACATTTGAAAGTTCCCAACCCCCTTAGCCAACATACGGACCTAAACCATAATACCTTTGGAAATTTGACAGTCCTTTTAAAACAATCCTCATGAAATGCTTTTGTATAATCCTGAATCAGATGTTTACGGTAGTCTCCCACAGAAAGATCAAATTGTGAATCGTCACTATGTACGAGGGCCGTAAAGAAAGTAGTGGCAACAGATGGAAATCAATTTATATTGAGAATACGAAGTAAAATGCATTACATTCCTTCAATATAATCCCCAGCAAAGATTTTTTATCTTAAAACAGTCCATTCAGTTATATGAGATTGTTGCTGTGTGGCGTTGAAATCTGTTGCCACTACTTTCTTTACGGCCCTCGTACATAGTGACGATTCAAAATTTGATGTTTGTGTGGGAGACTACCATAAACATCTAATTCAGGATTAAACAAAAGTATTTCATGGAGATAATCCAAGATTATTATTAAAAAACAAATTAGAATATTAATTTTCTTGCTTATTTCAGCTTGCGAATCATATCTTCGGCATTCTTTCTTATTCTTTCCGTGAACACTCTGAAACGTGTATTACAATGTATTAGATTTGTCAAGAAACTTGAACAAGTTTCTAGTTTCCATTATGTATGTGCTAAGTTCACCTTGTACTATGACCAATCACGTATTGAATAAAAGACATACGCAGTACATGATTGGTCATAGTCCTAGCTGAAGATCACACTGAAACTTGTTCAAGTTTCTTTACGAATCTGGTACAATCTAATTCTCGCTATACGTCTTACTTTTCTATTGCCATGGTTGCTGCCTGATTGTTGATCTTACACTTCCAATTCCATATGCTGAGTGTCATCAATTGTAATCCGGGCAGCATTCTTCCCTCAGCAAGCAGATTTTTTGTTTTACTCAGTTACGATAGTAGTTTTCCATATATACCCAATCGCATCTAGTTAAAAGATTTATTTTCGATTGTTTTGACAGTTTTTCAACTATAAGGCACCTTACCTCAATAATACTGTCAATATTTTAGAATAATGACAGTATTACTATATAAGGCACCTTACACGATCAATATTACTGTCAATATTTTAGAATGATGACAGTATTACTGTACGATAACATATTTAAAATGTTTATTATTCTAAAATATTGCCAATATTATTCATCGTGTAAGGTACAATAATGATGTAATGAGGAGAATACTGATCTTTATCCGGATAATTGATTGCTTGATAAATATAAAAAGGATTGATGCAATTATTGACAGTACTAGGATTGACAGTATTATTGACCGTGTAAGGTGCCTTAATAAGGCACCTTACACGATCAATAATACTGTCAATATTTTAGAATAATGACAGTATTACTGTACGATAACATATTTAAAATGTTCATTATTCTAAAATATTGACAGCATTACTTATCATTTAAGGTATAGTAATGGTGGAATGAAGAGACTATCGGGATAATTGACTCCTTGATAAATATAACAGGAGGATTGAAGCAAATACTGACAATACTAGAACCGACAGTATTATTGACCGTGTAAAGGTGCCTTTATAATAACATGTTTAAAATTTTTTTTATTCTAAAACATGGGCAGTATTACTGATCGTGTAAGGTATAGTAATGATTAAATGAAGAGAATACTGATGTTTATCCGGATAATTGATTTTGATAAATATAGAAGGAAGATTGAAGCAAATATTGACACTACTAGGAATGACAGTATTATATTAGACCGTGTAAGGTGGCTTTATTGGTAATATCGGATTACTGATATCGTATCCTGACTATAGACACATCGATAGTACGAGAATAGCTACTTTTAATGTATACGTATTTCTTACGTATAGTATTGTTATATTAACATAAATAAATAAAGTGACATACTATTTCATTATGATCCCAGAAACATTATTAGTCTTGCGTTTTCATACTTCTTGCAACAAAACTATGAGTTATATGCCTAGAAAATTAATATAACAAAATAAACTGTTCAGTAAATAACAATATTTTTATTGTACATTCCAGGCGGAACTAATTCATATGCGAGCAGAACTAGTCGACTCCAAATCGAAACGAGAAATATTAGAGCAGGAACTGCACAATCTACTGCTGCAGCTACACTCCACGCAATTATCAAAATTGCCCAAGCCCAATGGAACGTTCAAAGTGGATCCGAATTTTAAACCCGATGTCACCAACATTAAGAAGAAGTTGGAAGATGAGATGAAAAAAAGTCCTAGTCACATAGTGAAAAGTAACATTATTATTTAATGTATGAGTCTTGTATTAATTGCTATGATAATTTCAGATAGCAATATTTGCAACGATACGCAATCCATAGAATTTAACCCCTCGGTAGTTGAGTTGAAACAGCTGAGAGTCGAAAACGGTCAGCTGCAGCAAGAAAATGTAACATTACGCAACAATATACTTGCCTTAAACAGTGAGGTTTACGGTGCGAAACTCGCTGCGAAGTATTTAGATAAGGAACTGGCTGGCAGGATACAGCAATTGCAGCTGCTAGGTATGTATTTGAATTATTTACGTCTATATTTTGTTATATTGCGCGAATTTTAATTATTTGAGCTTTTGATATTTTAAGTAAGATGTTTTTGTCTATTTGTATCTTAATGTGACCAAAGTTGAGTAATTACAATGGTAGTTATAAACTTTTTTATGGTGCAAATGTTTTTCCCACACACCCACATGTATTCATAGAGCCGCAGTTGTTCTTCATTATTAAACCAATGAAAGAAAATACATTTTATATATAGTATTGGATCAGTCAAGATTGTAAAATTAAAATACATGGTAAATATTTAAAAGCTACACATGGAAATACACAATTAAAATATTTATTTCTGAAATTGTTTTCAAATTTCTAAAACTAGGCAATTAAATGGCATGCAATGTATGCAAGTTAATAATATCACTTTTTTGTGGGCCACGAAACTTATATCGGTGGCCTGTTCTGGGTTTCGACGACCCAACCTTTTTGGGACCATTTGTCATTCTTCCTTTGCTTTGTTCTTTCGGCGTCCAGGTAATCCTTCCCGCGTTTAACAGGTCTTTTTGTCTCTTTATGGCCCAATTCACACATAGGAGGCGAAAAGGCGAAGGCGCGGCGAGAGGCACGACGCTTTGACGCCCCCTCTATATAAACATATGGTGCAATGCGACCTAAGTGGGCACTTCCCTCGTTGCCTCCCGCCGTGCCGCCACCGCGTCTTAGCCTTTTCGCCTGAGACACTGTGGCTGCGAGGCGAGAGGCACAAATTTTCCACGCCGCCTCTATGTAAAAATATGGTGCAATGTGCACCCCTTCACTGCATATGGACATCACAATCGCGACGTCGCGCCTGCACCTCGCCTATACCGCACCTCCTCCCGACGTCGCGCCTGCACCTCGCCTATACCGCACCTCCTCCCGACGCCACTTATGTGTGAATTGAGCCTAAAACGCGCCTGAGAGGTGAGCATTTCCGATATCATGTGCGCTTCTGCAAATTTTAATCTGCAGGAGTATTGCGCGGTATTAGCTTCTGATACCTTGCTTTTTACTGCAAAGGCCTTGCACATCGCGGTCTCCTTGGGAGTTGCGGTCCTCGTAGCCTTGTCTCTGACCTTCTGTGTCGGATCTTGTTTGTTGTTTGTGTTGTGCATATTGTATCCACGAGACGTTAGGAAAGGGATAGTGGTGAATGCCAGAGCCCCGCGTGCCATGGTAAGGCTGACCACAAGGGGTGTCGCTTGGTGCCCCCAGGGAAACATTAAGAACCGCATTACTCACCCTGCGGCCATTCAGTCCTTGGCACATTACCTTACCTTAACTTGCGTAGGGCAACCACAGCGGCTGAGGTAACTTGCCGGATTCATCCGGTTACCCGCCGCGTCATCCGATCCCTGGCGGCAGTAGCAGCAGTCGTCGTCTGTCTTCCTAAACTACAACTGGTATGTTTGAAAGGTATTATGCCCGGTGCGGAGTTAGGTTGTCCAATCCTGGTCCATCCTGCCTTCACTTGGTCCTCCGCTGTTTGAAAGAAGTCAGGCGATGGTCACCTCGGTTTTTGCCGCCCTCTTTGGAAGTGGGTTACTGCCCCGCATCCCGCCCTCTTTGTTGACAGGAAGACTGCCTCGTGCTTCCCAGGCGCGAGTTGGAGGTGGTACTTCGTTATCTAGTCTTTCATTCGTCGCACCTCTTCCTACATCCTGTCTCTCAGGTCCGACATGTCCTTGCGGGTTCCCAGGACTGTCATATCATCTGCGAAGGCGATGGTTTTGATGCCGTTTGGCATCGCCCACCTTATTTCGCCGTCGTAAGTGAGGTTCCACAGGATGGGCCCCCAAGACTGATTCCCATGGCATCCCTCCTGTCATCTCGAAGTTCAGTCGTCCCATGGTTCCCTCATACCTGATTTGGCTGTTGTTCAGGTATTCCTTGATGAATTTCGCAATTTTGTGCGGGATGTTCCCTCAGTGCTGTGTTGACGTAGCTCCAGGGGATGAAATTGAAGGCATTGCTGAGGTCGAGGATACCATCAGACAATGCCTTCTGGTTCTCCTTCGTGGTCTAGCTTGTTGACAATTAAGTGCTCGAAGGGTTTTGCGAGTCCGCCGAGAAGGCACAGAGGCCTATACGCCGAAGCGTCTGTGCTTAGTTTCCCCTTCGCGGGTATGAGTACATGCTTAACCCTCTTCCACTTCTCAGGAAACTTACCCTCATCCAGACATTTGGCCTTGATGATCTCGTTGTTGAGGCCGTCTGGCCACGGTATCTTTCTGTTCGGGTGTCCCAGGATCGACTATCTTCGTCCTCCTCCCAGGGCGGTACCTCAGCTCTTTGGTCTTCAGTCCGACCTGGTCTCGCGTTCTTTATCTTCGCCTGGTTGTGGTGCGATATTAGGTAAAAGGGCTTGAATTACCAGCTCCAGTGGGGTCCACCACGTAGAGGTGAGAGTAGCACTGGAATCTCCTCGATTCCTTCGGACCTCCCATTAATACTATCTTGGCAATATTTGTAAATTTTGAAACAAATATTATAATTTACTCACCAAATTATCCTATTTGTTTTAAAATTCACATGATGTGCTTTTTGAATTTGGTAATTGCATATAACAGGGAGTTAGGCCATTAATTTTTGGTTTGATCGTTAAGTTTGGTCTGGGTGATACAGATATTGATGATATAAATGGTGCTATTTTTATTATTAATTTACTAAGTGAAATTCATCGTCTTTTGTTGGCTGCATATTCCCGAGGGCTTCCGCCCTTCGCTTATCGAACTCTCTTAATCATTGTTTTGATTATATTCTTCCTTATATTCTTTTATACTTTCATTGTTTCTTATGGTCTTTGTTTATTTTTGCCTTCTCTACTATTTTTGGTATCCATGCGTTGTTTACTTTTTGCTCCTAGAATCGCTCCAATTACTCTACTTTTGAAGATTCTGAGGTCTTCCTCGTGCTTCTGGTTTCAAGTGCATATGTTACAGTCGGTTTTATCAATGTGTTCTAAACGTTTTGTTTGGTACTCTTACCAGAGGTTTTGGACAACAGTAGCTTCTTGTGGATTGCGTATGTTCTGTATCCCGCTTGTACCCCCGCTGTTATTTCCCTATTATAGTTGGATGTGTTTATTTGTGTCCCTAGGTACTGGAAATTGTGCACTTCCTCTATGCTGTCTAATTGCACTTTGATTCTGTTTTTTGGTGGTTATGGATAGTCCTGCTTCTTTTGCCGAGTCTCTCTTCTAGTCACATTTTTGTCCTACTTACGATCACGCGTATACCTGTGCCCAGAAAGTCAATAGTGATTTTGTTTTTGTCCTTGGCCATTTCTTTGCATTCTTCATTGAACTATCCTAAGTAAAATATGAAATCTTGGTTTAGAGAAAATTGTGAAATACAGTTTAATGCAGTAATGCAGAGTTCAAGTTGCCTGATATCTTAAATACGTATAGTTTGATTGTCATACCCTTCTCCTCATTTTTGTTCACATAGTTTTGTTAAAGGATAACAGTTTTAGCAGTTGACCTAATGCAATACTTCTGCTTCCATCAAAAGTAGTTTTGTAAAAACAAATGCTTACTTCAAAGATTAAAATAAATTCGAAATAATTAATAAATCAATTAATTTATGAACCAACTACTCTTATAACGACAACACAATAACATAAATGACAGATCGGTCAACTTAAAAATTTTGATTTACTTTTATATATAAGGACAGTATTAGATATTTAGTATTTTTTTAGGAAGAGAAATGCGTGGCGATGTACGAGATAAACTTTGGAGACAACTCGAATCAGAAATTCTCTTACAGAGGCATAAGACTGTAGTTCGTGAGTGTAGAAGAAACAGTATTTTAAACAGTGACAAAAACTGCATCAAATCGGACCTGTCGGTGCCTGTAATTTCTGAGCAAACAGAACATTTTGGTGATATCAGATCTGTAGTTGTCAAAAGGAAACCTGGGCAAGGATTGGGTATAAGTATAACGGTATGTTTTGTCTTAAAACAGTTCTTATTTGTACTGCTAATGAATGAACGATGATTCATGATGTAATGTTTCTGATCTTCTTTTATATTAATTATAAGCTCGAAATCGATTTTTACCACTTTTCACTTAAAAATAAGTGAAAAGTAGTATTTTATAAAAGTGGTAGAATGAGCGATATATTTCCTTATGTGACTATACATCGATGATCGCAGAAAAATAATCGTTTTGAGAGTCGGCAATAAAAAAGGGTTGTCTTTTGGAAACAAAATGTCGATGACATTCAAAAATGCTCGGAAAAAAATGGCACTTAAAACTTAAAAATTGGCAATTTAAAATTAAAAAAGTATTTGAGCAATTTTGCAATACAGATAAAGAAAGGTTTTATCGAATGTATTTCATACTTTTGGGACACCCTGTATAAGTTAAGAATTAATGTTTATACAACAAAATTGCTTGAGCAATATAATTTCACTAACGTTTATATTATTTGATAATTTCCATTCAATAGATGTAAAATTAAATCTGATATAGGGTATTGATTATTTCTTAATCATTTTTTTATGAGCACATTTATTAAAGGCCGTTTCCCATGGCGTACGACTTCGGCATGCCATGCATAACATATTACTTTGAAAAAATCATCCCTTTTGGCTTTTCTTTAAGGTTTGCAACTAGTTGTTACATCTCTCTTTATATTCAAATGCATATGAACAGGGCTGTATACCAATTCCTTTATACTCATTTGATGTTATATTTGGAATTTTCAGTTTTTAATTCTTTGATGTATATTGTATGGCTATTGAATGAAAAGATTGTATATTCCATAAATTCCATAAATTGTAGGGAGGACGAGAGCATGGAGTACCTATACTAATATCAGAGTTAGAACAGAATGGTCCAGCAGCCTTATCAGGACAACTATACATTGGAGATGCAATACTATCAGTAAATGAGAGAGATTTGCGACAAGCTTGTCATAAAGAAGCAGTAGACATTCTTAAACAGCACAGTGAAGAATGCAGGTTGCAAGTACAATATATAGCAGCTGATGACAGTGATAATTCACTTGAAGAGGACGGATTTCATTTTCGGTATTGAATCGTAACATTCATAACATTTCATGACTGAATTAATTTATTTTCAGATTTTTTGATAATGAAGTATGTGATCCAAATAATTCTATAAGTATACAACAACCCAATCAGAGAACTATAAACACTCCAACGGCACCTCGTACCCCCGAATCAACTTGTCAAAGTGGGTAAGTACGACATTCCTAATGAATAGAGTTAAGTGAGAAATAATGTACACAAATATAAGCACTTTAAGTTTGCATGCAGCATGCTACTTTAATGATTGTGATAAAGCTATATGTTTTAAGATTAGGTTAGTAATTAAGGACTAAACGATTAAAAGATGTTGTAATTTTCAGAAGAGAATATTGTCCAGAATATTTAGTGTATGAATTTTAATATTATATATGCATAATTATTATATACATATTTTATCATTTATCTGTATTAAATATATAACTATTGTTTTATGTTAAAAATATTTATGTTGTGCTGTTTTTATTTATAAAAATTAAATTATGTTTCATGTTGACTATATTCTTTTAATTGGCATGTCGCAACATTATTGTTTGTGTTTTTTGGATGGTTACGCTTAAACGCACTTGAGTTTTCGTAAGTAATTTAGTATATTTAACAAATGCAATATGTAATTAACAATAAAACATTTTTAGTGGAACATCAAGAATTAATGATGGGTTTTTAACATCAGATCCTGCAAAACCGTATCAAGTATCGCCGGAAATACAAAAAGTTATAGATTCACTACAAACTAAAGAAACAAATTTTGTTGAACCTTATAACAACAATTCTAAAGATTTTCTTACAGGTGAAATTGATTTCCTTGAAACTAATGTGAACAACGAAATCAATCGAAATGACCCCACAAAATTTCAATCTGGTGATCTCATTTATCTGGATAATCATTCAATTATAGATGACTATAAGAAGCCTTTAGATAATTTAAATTGTTCGAGCAACTCTCTTAATTCTGAAAACTTATCATCACCTATGCAAACTAGCACAGATGTATTCTTAGATTCGGAAGTTTTGTCGACTGATATTGCTTCGAATGATTCACAATCACCTAAAACGAACGATATTAATAAGTTTAATTATAAGAATCCTGCGTTGGATTCAACAAAGTTTGATGATATGTATGCCTCTAATGAAACGTTTTCAAACACAAAGAGTGATCAGAGCCTTTTGAATTCGAGCTGTGAGAGTTCTCCAGTGCACAAAATGAATAAGGAGTATAAAAAGACGCGGAAATATAAGTCTAAAAAGTATTTTGGAGTGAAAACCCTTCAGAGTATATTCAATAAACATGATGGATATTCAGATATTTCTAGTAATGCATCTGATGTTGGCGAAGACTTTGCCCACAAGGACAGAGAGAGGGAGGAGCCCATTGAAAAAGTTGAAGACGACAATAAAGATGCGAAAGATGTAGAGGAAACTACATACAAGTATAACAAAACCATGTTGACGGAGCCGAGTCCTCAGTTTGAGGAAAACATTCATAATTTTTTATCGGAAATATTTATGAAGGGTTTCCAGGCTCCCGATACGCCTGAAAATAACGCTACAACAAGTAAAATGGGGACAAAACGATATTTGCGAGTAGGAAAGGCTTTGAGGTTATGCCCAAATGAGGAAAGTGCCAATGGCGTCTCTGAGTACGAGCAGAGAAGAGAAAAATTATTAGCCAGATACGTTTATAACTCAAACTCGCTAAGTGCTGATGGTGAAGGAAATCCAGACTTTGGTACACCTGTTTAATAAATATTGATTGTATTGACACAAGCACATAATTTTATATACACAATAGTTGTAGATGTTTGCTAGTTTAATTAACAATAAAAGGTGTTCAAATTTTAAATGATGTATACTAGCAATTTACTATTTAATCTTTGAGAATATCACAGCAGATTTAGCACAAACTAATTTTTATATCTAGATTATTCCATTTTATCCTGCAATAGTGTCACCAACAATAATGAAAAAAATTACCTAACTTAATTTAACAATCAAATATTGAGTTTTACTATTTGATCGATTAAATGTTTACTAGACACGACTTGCGCATGTGTCCATTATCTTGTAAGTAACCCAGCGATCACTTAACAAGCAATCCATGAAATTTTTAATTGCTACATTTTAAGTCCAATTGATTGGTGTCAATTTTGCGAGAAAATAAAAGAAATTTTACAACCAAAATTCGTATGTTTTGTAACTTACTAACAAGCAGAGTTGTACTATATCTACTTTTTTATATCTAGAAGTGCGTTATTAATATACCACACGCACTAATATGACGTCACTGTATTGACATATTAAGTGGCATTATTGTTATTGACACAATTGTACGCACAAATTTAATAATCTCTCGCATTTTGAAGTATTAAGATTTAAGATCGTATACATCTTTTTTATGCAGATTTTATTTTTGAACACCTTATATGATACATTTTGAGAAAAAAGAGACTAGTTTATTATTTGACTAATTTTTATACAGGGTGATCCACACACAATTACCTCTTTTTAGGAAGCTTAAGCTCTCAAAATGTAGAATAGAAGTATTTATAGTAATATTTTTCAAATAAAAGAAATAAAGAAAATTAAAAATTATGTAGGTAGCCCTGTATATGGTGTAAATATGAGTATATTTTACAGCATAACAAATTATTTATTCTTGTACTTATTTAGATCTGATATCAATACACCAAATACTTCCATTATTTTGAAATCCTAAAAAAAAAAGTTTAGAAATTTTAGATGATTGCAATATTTTAAAATACAAAATTATGCAAAGTTCATTTTTGTAGATTTGTAGAGAAACATACAGAAATGCCTTCATTGTAAAAAATAATAATTAACAATTGATCGCTTCGGATAGCTTTTTTACAGTATTATTGTTTCGTGTTACATAAATAATAATAATAGAGATAAGTTAGTGATAGCATAATATTTATGTCGATTAGGTTTAGGAGTTTGATGTTAGTTTGTAATAAGGCCTCGCTCAAAACATAAGGCCTAATCTTAATAGCTTGTATGTTCGAATTGTTTTCTTTTATAAAATAATGAATGTCTTACAATTTGAATATCTTATAATAGCGCCTAATTACAGTAAAGCCATCGTTATTACAAATTTATACAATATTGTATTGATTATACTGTTATCGTTATAAAACATATCTGTCAACAATAAAAGCAACAAGCCAGTTATGCTTATGATATTGTATTGAAGTTATTTGCATAATTTTCATGTATCAAGGGTTTTGTGTTTCATCAATTTTTTAGCCAAAGCATTTTGGCAATGTGTGCAGTGATATGGTATAATTATCACAACCAGGGTAAGTACTATTTTGCAACTAAATCTTTTGTTATTACTGAAACAAAGTCCTACTGATTATTTGATTCAGAAAGTATGTTTTAAGTGAACAAGACCCAACTCCATCTCTCCACCCCTGGTACAGAATTCAAGATGAAAATACAATTTCTTAAATGCCATAAGAAAATACAAGCATTTGCCTAATTCGTAACAAATAAGATATTTAACCACTTTAACAGTAGTTGGGTTGGGCGTCAGTTATAGAAGTCCCTAAAGTCTGATAATCTGTAACCATGATGATGATGGTTCAGACCTGATTTAATTTGATGCTGCTCTAGAGAAATGTTGAAACAAAAGTTGACTACTAAATTAGAAAATTTAAAAATACATATTTACATTTCACTCTCCAAATACATCATTGATGTAAAGGAAGGTATTGTTTTACCGAAAACGTGTTCACGTTTTTTAACTAAGATTGTGGAAATATGCGATAACTTTCCGGAAAAAAAACTACACTATAGGGAAGGCATTGTTGTGAACAATTTAGGTGGAAAAAAATCAATTTTCATTACGTGATATGCCTACAATAGTCGAAATGAACACAATATTTGCGATATCTATCTCCGTCTCGATGTCTGTCTATTAACAAAATTCCGGGAAAACGGCACAAAGGATTGCAACCAATTTTGAAAATTTGCTGAGAACCCTAGCTGGGACGATTCAGTCAAAATTTAAGCAAAATCGGTTCACCAACAGGGAAGAAAACTCGATCAAACCGACTCCGCTCCAAAATTTCGCTCGGAGTTGTAAACAAGTATATCATCGGCGGTGACGTATATCACGGGCAAGTAGCAAAAATGGGCGCATGATAATTGAAGTTAGGCAATGAAAATGTGAAAATGTCAAAATGTAGAGTTTTCTCCAAAAATGTTGAAAAAGCCAATGAGGTGAATGTAATTCGGAAATTCCAACACCAGATATTTTTATTTCAATATGTGATATATTTAAGTATATAGCGCAGTTCTTTATATACATATAGAAACGGTCCGTAAATTACGTCACACTGTGTTCAAGCATAAATGTGTGCTTTATATTGCTGAGTAGGGCATGAGCTATTCTCTCATTTGTTTCTGTAATTGACCAATAAACGCAGACACAGCAACAGAAGGCAGGCATGTAGGCTAAGGGCGTTGTTTATGCGATCTTTTGAAAACCAACCATAATTAGACAAAGTCATTACAGAAAAACATAAACTCAACATAATATCAAAATAAACTTAAATGTAACCCTCCTCCATGGCATTAGATTACCACAAAAGACCTTTATTAGGCATAGCCAACACAATAGTACGTACATGTCCCATTTACCAAAACCTTGATTTCCTTTTATTTCAACACATTAATTTTCTCCCTTCTTTTCATTGTACCCTTATTTTTAAACATATATATTTGGTTTTTTCCACATTCACTACTAACCCCCTCTTATCAAGGCACCTTCCCATCCTTCCAACATCATTTGCATCTCTTCCACTTTCTTGGCTACAAGTACTGCATCATTCACGCTCGCTTCTGCCCACGACTGTGTCTCACCATCCATACATCCCAATAGTTTACCCCTAGGAACTGAGTCACGTTCTGCTTTCACATCCATAAATACCGCATATATTCTCCCATTTCACTCCAGCACTTCCTCCAGTATTCTCGCTAGCGTAACATTCTGCACCCTCTTCTTCCTGACTAACGCGTCCGTCACAACCTCTCCAACTGCTGTTCAGCGAGTTCACCTTCTCCCACTGCACTCCAAAATCCCTGCAGCTTCGTCATCTCCACCTTCTTCCTCTTTGATTAATACGTAATTTGTGACCGAACCGCCTCCCTTGTCGCAGAACGTCTTCCCCCTTTGTTCCTAGTTACCCTTCATATAAAGGTCTGTAAATAAGTCACACCTGGATTCTTGGTTTCAGTTTTGTTAAATTTGCACCTTTGGCAATAAGATACCGTTTTACTATCCCTGCATAAATGTCATCTCCTGAGGTTTCAATGGCTCTAATCAGTGCCAATCCGCTGGTATCCCTAAATAGTATTCTTAGTCATCACTGACAGTTTTAATTTTAAAATCAAAGAACAATATTAAATTTTGTCAAAATATTGCAGAATAAAAAAACCGCCGGAAAAGGGAGAAGCTCAGCAGTGTAATCGCCCGGTATTTACCTTAACTTCACAGAAAATCTATGAAGAACTGTGAAAGGTGATTCGCGAAAATGGAATTCGAACTCAGGCTCCCCAATGCTCAGTACGAGACCGGACGACGCCTCTAACCACTCTGCCATTAAGTTGGGTTAACGCAGAATATTTTTGACATTTCTATAAAATTTATTTTATTTAAATACCCAATCACCGTGCCCTCAGACTTATAATACAATACTAATACAAAAAACTGTCCGATTTGATAGACATATTTCTACAAATTGTATTGAAATTGATGAGGCATGGGACTTGAATTCGGTTCATTCTCCGATCCATCTCACTCTTAACAATACCATAATACCAAAGGAAAATACTTTTAGACTGGCCGATTGGGTAAACTTCAAATTAGACCTTGAAAATGTGCGGCCGAAAAGTGCGCTTTCATGAACATTTGCAGCATTTCCTCCTCTGCGTTCATATAGGTTCCATACTCTTTTTGTGAGAAACTTTATTTGGGTTTCAGTACCTTCTTTTCCCAATAGTTTGTGAATTCTAGCACATGTGAGGGTTTACCTGCTCTCAGAACTTCCTCCAGCTGTCCCTTTTGGCTTTGCGGATTTCTTTCGTTAGTAGACCTTTTATAGGTCGCCCAATCTAGTTCGTCCGACACATGACAGTTTTGTATGTTGCTACTAATGGATCCTTTCCTTAGAGTCTAGACTTACCTCTAGAGTTGAAGTTGGTGCTTCCCCATGTGATATGATGGGCAGTGGCATCATAGCCGATGATGAGTTAGAGGTTCCTTCTTTAGTAGTAGGCAACAAATTCACTCAGTATCTGCAGTAAACAGGCTACTCACAAAGACACTGGATGATAGAAAGTTAGCCATGCAACAATTCCGCAAAACACACAATGGTCAAATCACTACGGAAGAAAAGCACACCACAAGTGTTATGCCATTGGGTACAAACCAGTCTAAAGAACAAGATCATCATATCGAGGCCTGCTACTTTGAGTAGAGCTACTAGACGTTCTCCTGGAAAAGCCATCCTCGAAAGGTATCAACTGCCTAGAATACGTCGACGACATTGCGATCGTCTCAGAGCCCACTCAAAGAGTCTTGTATATAGTGGAGAAGTGGACAGTCCAGATGGACCTGCCACCACTATATATCTTTATTGAAAAAGTGGCAAGATCTGTTGGCCACAGATTACTTAAGGATAAAACCCCAATAAGAATACGGCACGGGGCGAGTTACCTAGTGCTGCATAACGAGCTGAGGGCAGACCCCACAATGGGCATGCCCCCAGACAGCATGCAACTAAATACAACTTAAGTAAGGAACGCAGGAAGAGAGGTCTGGTCACGTGGGCCACACGTCAAAGCAGTTTTCTTCTGGTTCGCAGACGGCTTAAAAACAGCGGAAGGAACAGGAGCAGCTTTCAGCGTCAACCCGAAGACAAATATTTCAATAAGTCTGGGAAAATTCTCCACAGTGTTTCAGGCAGAAATAGTGGCTATGCTACACCGTTCGTGGGAAGCGCTGAGGCGCAAAATAACTAATACAGGAATTTCCATATACACCGGGGCTGGCCAAACTTTTGATATCTTGGGCGGCAATAAAAGTGATCGCTACCACATAGGTCCCGGTTGGTATGGGACTGTGAGCCAAAACAAACTAGCGTGGGTGCCAGGGCATAGTGGCATTCGAGACAATATCAGGGATGCCCAAGAAGGCGCATCAAACCCCTTAATCGGCTCGGAGCCCTATGGCAGTGTTTCAAATCAGTCACAAAGATATCCATAAAAAAATTCATGGCAATAACCTAAATGAACTGTCTCGAAGCGTTCGAAATGTCGATATCTTGACGAATGCTAAAGATTCCATGGGTGGACCGAGTCACTAATGAGCAGGTCCTACGAAGGATCAGGAAAACTTGCGAAATCCTGACAATTGTGAAGCGAAGGAAATCGGCGTACTTCGGCTACATTTTCGGAAACGATAAATAGAATCTCATGCAGCTTATCAAAAGTTTTCATGAATGCGGAATCTTCGTCAGTAGTTCGACATCAAAGAAATGGCCGCACTGATCCAGCTTGCACAAGATGTACAATATAATAGTCGCCAAACTGTTAGGAGAAAGCACCGTATGAAGAAGAATAAAGTCTTAGAACTGGTCGGCAAACTAGCCAGAGCGGAGTATTCATAATAGCCCCAAATTCACAAAGGACTTGCTAACCCAAGACAGGAAAACCCACAAAATGATAGTAGGCCTAATATGCCAATGCAGGCTTAACAAGCACATGGTATGGATAGGCCTGTCAGATGAATCCTCTGTGGGCCTGCTAGGAAGAAGAAGAGACCACAAGGCATATACTGTCACTGTGACGCGCTATGTACAATGCGGTCCTACGAACTCGGGAACGACAATCACGACCATCCCTACATATGAAGGAACCGATATCGAGGCGTTGCAGTCTGCTAGCCAAGATAGAGCTCATACAAGGCGCAATATGGTGTGGGTCTTGGGAGGCCACCCATTCTGAAACTAATCTGTAACTGTTACCGTAAGTAACATCCAGATTCCAGTTGCTAACTCAGCAAAATATTTGTGTGTCACCCAAGACTTCGTTTGAAAGTACATATAAAATTATTAAGATTAAGTAGAAGAAAATGTACTGAATACTTGGTACATACTCTCTACTTAATAATGACAAATTACTGCTGTATAGATTCTTAAACAAGTTTGGACCTATGGAATTCAACTCTGGAGTTGTACCAGCAAGAGCAAGATTCAAATAAGCTATAGCGATTTCCAAACAAGGTACTAAGGAATATGGTTAATCCTCCCTAGTACTTAAGAAATAGTGACCTTCGCTAAGTTCGCAAAGAGTCATGAACAACAGCTAATTCATCACGTCAATGTCGACGCCAGCAAGCTCCTTGATAACGTTAATATAACGAGAAGACTCAAGATGGTTAATCCCTTTGAGTGGGAACTTCAGAAACACTTGTGAGTTAAACCTTTGTTATAAGACATTCAACAATAGCAATTTAAGTATGAAGAAAATTACTCATTGATCAGTAATAGTTATAAATGCGTCCATGAGATGTTTATTAATACAAAATAAATGTTTGAAGCCTATCGACTTTTATACCTGCTATTTATGTTTTTCATTCTCATTACAAAAGTCTGTGGGTTCCAATTAACTTCAAACAGATTGTAGTAGCAAAAATCACAAGCCACAGTGAAACTACGTAGTAGAATTGATTAAAAACTTTTCAATCACCGGTAGTAATAATGCATGACTACGAACACGAAAACTCCAATCCGCCATCCTTTTACTTTTTACTGACAACAATTTAATTAATTTACACAAGTTTTCGCACATCATTAGCCCCAATGTGTGTCAATGTCGGCAATCTACTCAGTTTTATATTGCGATGGTACGTGTTTAGAAATGTCAAAATAAATTGAGGTTAGATGTTGTTGATGACAAAACCGTGTCAATATTTTCAAACGATTCCAGTCAAATTTTAGCAATACTAATGTGATGACTACTTCAAGAATTGTGCGCGGCACGAAGGGACGCGTGTTTCTTTACATATGTGCAATTCTGTTTATTACTGGTCTAATTGCATGCTACAATAATGTTCGGGTGCAGCTAGAACAAACACAAAAGTCCTTAGGTTTGTGCACGAAGGAACAAGAGAATTTATCGACACAGTTTCAAGGCAAGTATTTACTGTTCATATCTTACTGAAGATTTGTATAGAGTTGCCAAAGCATTTTATTTAGGGAACTTGTAGGGTGTTCAGCAACTAAATTTTATACCATTTGAATTTTAACACAAATATATTATAAAATAACTAAGCATATCTTTAATAATTAAAACTAGAATTAAATTCTGATCTATTTATCTCCCTCACCTATCCATCATTTTACATTTTTTTTCCCACAATCTTCCACTCTATACTTATATTTATACCCAAACTCTCACCAAACTAATGATTACTTTCATTGCAAAATCTATATTTCTTATAGACCTAATTCATCATCTTTCCTCATGTCCACACCCAAACATTTTTTTCTTTCCATATTTAATACAGACTAGGTAATCCTAGCTTTACATTGTGTCCGCTTCTCTATCTACTTGCTGAACCTATATTCTCTATGTTCTGCAGATCATAATGTACTCTATATTTAACATTTAATTTACTGGTACAGTTTTGGTTAGATATGCTCTTTTGAAAATTGTTAATTTTTTTCATTTATGTACAGTTGTGGGCATGTAAAATTGGAAAGCTATTGTAATAAATTGTATACAATATTTAGTTTCTTGAATCACTTTTCACACATATAGTATGTAATCTTAATTCTAGTAATTATCTAAATTATATAAATTTGTCAGTTGATTCAGTTCATTCATTATTAATTTAATATTGTGTACTTCTTCTAACTAGGCAAAGTAGAATATCAGTTAAATTGAGTTTCACTATTCAGTGAATGAGTCTATAGATTGATTTTAGGTAAAACTTTAAAATGTACACCACATTAAACTTTAAAATAACCATAGATTAGCTTAGCACAGTTTAACATAACAATAATAATGTTTATTCATGTTAATGTATATAGTGGTACTTTCAAAATTCAAATAAACAAGTTAATATTAAAATATGTACTTATTACACAAATCCTACATGTTGAAATGCATAACTTTAAAATTAATGATATTCTGGCTGCTATAGATAGGTATTTGCTAACAAGAATTGTTTAGTTGCAGTTTTGAATCTTTTGATATGCAGTTTATCATAGTATTATTGGTAATCTGTTTTGTGTTGTAATTATAAATTCTCTCTTTTAAAGTGAATTTTGCTATATTGCAGTTGGTATCAACAAGACACTCTAAAATGTATATACTTGCTCTATATTACAAACTGGCAGCACCCTTTAGAAGGCAAAAACTAGAACCCAAACCAAGATGGCATACACAATGTGCAAATAGTAAAGGGCATAATAGGAGTTTTTTTTTTAATTGATGTAGACAAAGGCTGATTGTGTCTATGCAAAATAAATATCTTACTACTTAATTTCATTGCTAATCAGTCTTGTCATATTCCAACTTAGACCAGGATCAATATGCACACCCAGAAACTTTATACTATTGGGATTCAATAATTCACAATAATTTTCCTAGAAAATACCATTGTTTGAGTTCATACATAACCACTATCCAGCCCTGACTAGTGCATCATCACCTAACCACCATGCCAGCTATTCTGAAGTCCTGGGTTGATAGTGTGGTGTCATTGGCAAACAATGTGCAATGAATATTTCAATCTAATTGTTTAAAAAAATCATTGATAAAGATAAGAAATAGTATGGGGCCTAGCACAGAGCCCTGTGGCACCCCAATTGTTTGCTATTTATCTGACTATTCCACCAACCCGTACTGATTGATATCTGTTTATCGAATATGAACAAATTAGTGAAACTGATGTCACATGAAAGTTATACATTTGTAGCTTTCATAGCAAAATCTCATGCAATACACAATCCAAGGCTTAGGAGAGGTCTGAAATCATTGCTAAAATATATTGGCCCTCTTCAAAACAACCAATAGTTTATAAGATCTGTGATTGCAGGTGTTATACCCATTTCTTTCCCAAACCCTTATTGATGATCTTCAGAAAAGTTATTTGATCAAAGTAATATTGGATCTTATTGCATATTGCTCTTTCAAATATTTTTTTTAGGAAGATAGGTAGTATTGATATTGGTATCTAGTTGTTAATAGCATCCCTATCATCAGCAGAGGAGGAAAAAAGCATCTCAAGTGAATTATTTATTAGCAAAGTTAGAAGAACTATAATAAAATCCATATGAAATCTATGCTCTAAATGCATGTCTAATTGTGTTTAGACCATAGATATTTTTAGATTAACTTGGTTTTAATGAATAAGTAATGTTTAGAAGTTAGAAGTTAGACCTAGTTTTTACTAGGTCAGTTATATTTATGTTGGTTGTAACTGTAGGACTTTCGAAGAGGCAACTCACTGACAATATCACTGGCTACATTTACAAATAAATTGTTATATTCATTGCTTGTGATTTTACTTAGTTGGCTAGTTTTCTGTAAAACCTCTCTTTTAATTGAGGACAATTCACATGGTATTGATGGGATTTCCTGAGTTGCTAATGAATTGATCATTTGCCCTTATTTTGGCATTCTAGATAGAATGTTTATACTCATTACATTTAGCCTTATTGCATTTTGAGAGCAGGAGTATTATATCTTCTACAAAGTGCATTGAAGGATTCTAGTTGGTTTCTCAGCCTTAAAGTCATTATTGTACCACGTTACCTCAGCATACTTCACACGAGTAGTAACACTTTTTTTCTGGGAACGCTATGTGAAATGCATCAACAAAATGTTGAAACCGGCAAAATATGCCTAAATAGATATGCCCACAGATTTGAAAGTTATACCTTTGATAATTGGTGCTAGTGCTACGAAGTTGTTTGACGTGCTGGAAATTTTAGACATCGACACAAAGCGATGCAGAAAGCAGTCTTCCTGGCCACCAGTAAAGCGTAAAGCATTAAATACAATAGTCTAAAAGTCATTTATGCTTATGCATTTACGCATACCCGGCGCTTCTCGCCGAAAATAAAATTAAAATTGATTAAATAGACAAAAATAGTAAGAAAAAACGGTCCTCCGATGATTCTCATTGGATGCTGGCCCGGGTTAAAAGAAAAACAAGTAAAAAACAAAATAACATAAATAACATCCGCCCTCAGAGCATTCCAGATAACGCATGCTTGAAACTCAAAAATCTGGAGCTGGATAGTTAATGCCTCACACTACGAAGCATTCCAGATGACCCATGCTTAGAACCCTAGTAATCCGTTAGGCAAGAGGGACTGTCAACATCCTATCTACCAGCCTGCCTTCATTCTTGGCCGTCCATGTATCTCTCCGAGCGCTCAAGGGCGAGCAGCTCGATCGGGGGGATACCAGCTATAGCCAAGATCCGTGAATGCCGTTCTGTACTCCCACTCGCCACCCTGATCGCACTCTTCCTCTGAACTCTCGCTAAGTATATGCCGGGTGTTATTGCTGCCAGCGCCGTAGCGCACCTGGCTGCGTTGGCGCTCACCGCCTCTACATGTTTTCTGATGGTCAATCTCTGGTCCACGACAACCCCCAGGTACTTGACCTTCTTTTTTGGGATCACTTTCGTCCCACCAATGGTGAAACGGATCCCGACACACTCCTTCCTGCCTATCGGGAGTACCGCCTTAGTCTTCTCATCGGCAACATCCAGAAAAATGTCGGTTCGCCACTGCCGCAAGGTCTCCCGGCTGATGTTTACTCTGATCCTTAGTTCGTTTTGCATCATTGGCATCCCTATAACTTCAGTGGAAGGGGGACTCTTAGAATTTTATCATACATAATATTCCACAGGGTCGGTCCCAGCACCGACCCTTGTGGAGCCCCGATACCCATAGCCCCACATCTCTCCATCGTCCTCTCCCACTGGGCCGTGTTAAAGGCGGTACACATGTCAGTCGTGATAAGCGCGCAGACCATACGTCTTTCCACGATTGGCCAGTTTTGTTTTCTTCGTGTGTTTCTTGTTGCTGCCGCCCCCAGGTCCCTAGCACCACCCTGGCTTAGTAGAGTGGCCCACAGCCTGACAGATGAGACAGAAAGGTACCCCGGCAGGGCACCTCATCGCATAGTGCCCCGGTCGAACCGACCGTTGGCATCAGCCCCTGCAGCGAGAGGCTTAAGGCCCAATTCACACATAAGCGGCGTCGGGAGCAGGCGCAGTGTAGGCGTGGAAGGGTTTCGCCTACCGTGTCTTAGGCGAAGACGCGGTGCCGGCGCGGCGAGAGGCACGAGGCAAATGCTTATATAGAGGGGGCATAACTGTTCCACGCCGCCTCTATGTAAACATAAGGTGCAATGTCCACCCCTTCACTGCATATGGACATCACAATCGCCTGTGTGACGTCGCGCCTGCGCCTCGCCTACACCGCGCCTGCGCCCGACGCCGCTTATGTGTGAATTGGGCCTAATGCCCCAGTCCCCAGCATTTGGACGAGCCCTACCCTTACTATACCACTCCCGCATATGGACCGCGCAATTACCTTCGTCGTATTGATTGGTTGGTGACAATTTTCTGGCATATGGGAGACTGATAATTGTTAAAAATTATCAGGATTTAAATATATTTTCTCTAGATATAGCTATAAATATTCTCAAAAAATGATTCTTACACAGTGTTAAAAATAATTATAATATTACTGTATTATTGGTAAAGTAAGTAATCACTCATATTTATCATTTTATAAACCTGAGAAGGAGACATCTGAAAGA
The DNA here is from genome assembly GCA_963942505.1 of Lordithon lunulatus. NCBI lineage: Eukaryota > Metazoa > Arthropoda > Insecta > Coleoptera > Staphylinidae > Lordithon > Lordithon lunulatus. The sequence continues at coordinate 21,351,931 of OZ012667.1, forward strand.
GCTACATGCGTACTGTTGAACACAATGATGATAAAAATTCGATTCTAAATATAGTAATATTTAAATAAAGTCCGAACTTAAAAGATTAATTATGCAAGGTCGACAAATTATGTTGTCTGAAGAAAACTACAATGCATGGTTAATTGTTTTTCCAGCGGTGTGCATTAACCCTATACTTCATATCAGCGCTACCGCAAAATTTCTAAAATTTTGTCATTTATTAAATATCCGCCAGTATAATATAATATCTAGCGGGCCTGAATAAAAATCTTTGAGTAATTCTTATGTGTTTCACTTGCAGTTATATATAATTATAAGGAAGGACTTGAAAAGTCGCTAAAAACAGAACAAGGCAATCATGTGCACACCAAACATGATTTTGAAAAGAAACTCAACGAAGAGAAGCTCAAATATGATAAAATTAACAACGACTCCAAGCTGAGGTTTTCTTCGCTTCAGCAACACTATAATCTCTTACAGGTAACTATAATATAATTCTTCTTTAATCAATTCATTGTAATATATTTTTAGACTCAATATGATGACTTCAAAGAAGAATGCAGTAAAATACAACGAACTCAATTAGATGAGATAAACACACTGCAGGGAAAGTTAAAAGACTTGCGACATCAGCTTCTGAACGTGAATGATGATCAAGAAAGGTTAAAGGTAATTAATAAATTGTAGAATTATGAACATGTTTCTTATATCATATACAAAACTGGGTGTTGGGGATATATTTAATATAAAATTTTAAACAGGGTCATCATATTCGCTTTTTTTACATTTACACATATTTTTACGAATATATAAATTAATATAGTTTTGTAGAGAGTGGTCACCTTAACATAATGTAAAGAAATCGATAATATGTAGTCAATCACGGTGTTTTGTGAAAGTCCGATAGGGATGTGTTTTTCAAAACACTAACACAGATGGTTCTGAACAAATTATTATTTTTGCAATGATTACATATATAATGTCATGTAAGAGACATAAAGCACAAACAAAATAATGTTTTTGTGGACTTTCAGAAGCAGAACAAACTTCTCTTGGAACATGCGAGTGATAAAAGGGTAGGTTATTTAGTCTGTATATTGCTTGGAGGGTAAATATTTTTTCATAGAAAAGTCATTCTTTATAAATCTTGATATTTCTTATCAAAATCACAGTACCATGAAGAAATTTGATATACGGGGTATATATAAATTAATAAACTTAAACACTAGGGTGGAATATCTATCATTTCTACGCGGTAAAAGATATGTTTTAAAGTGCTAATTTTAACATTTGTCGCGTTTCATCATATAGTCCAAATAGATCCATAGATATTTCCAGAAGTTACATATTTGTGGTTGTTGGTATTTACATATTGACTTACGTCTAATTTGTTCGGAAGGCCGTGTGGCGGCCTATTTCATAGTTTTCCTATAATTCAATCATTATATAGGGTTTTTAGAAAATCTCAGAAAAGTGTATAAAGTGGCGCGCAGATCCATGACAGTTGCCAACCGTTGGACTAGAGGCCCGGAAAATTCTACAATTGTACAAAGTAGAAATATTAGAAACTTGAACATAAAAGCTACTGTGATTCGTGTTTTGTTAAAAAAAATTAAGTACGAGTACGAGTTTTTCATATGCACTGGGCGCCGCACTTTTGTCACACTTTTATATTTATTTTCAGGTAGAAAAGACACTTTGCGGTACAATTGCACTAATGTTACACTATCGTATATTAAACACTGTTTTATATACTCTATGAGTATATAAAACTAACTAACTTTTGTTCTACAGGCGTTTCGCAAATAATTGTGTTATTTCAATGTTGCAGCCGGAATATACCGCGCGAACTGAATTTACTTCAACACATTTCTCAAAATTGGTAGCAAACGGAAATGATCACTACATTATTGCCGACACCGACAAATCAAATACAAATGTTGATGAACCTCCAGTAATTCCCAACAACAAACAAGAGGACATGAAAAATGTTCTGGCAGTGCCTAGTAATCTTGCAGCAGTTGATATCAAATCAAGCACACCAAATAGCTTAAGAAGTTCATCAAAGTCACACATAAATGTCGTACCCCTGCGAATACCCACTGTAACACCAGAATCTCTAAAATCACATATCTCAAAAGAAATGAAACCGAGCAATAACGACAAACTACCAATTCCACACATCAACAAAAAATTACCAGATGGAGTAGTGCCAATACCGAAAAAGCCTCTAGATGATAATAAAATTGTCAATAACGAAATTCCACATGACGATGTCAACTCGTATATTAATAATAGATATAGATCGAATATTGTGGATGCTGAAAATAAGGCGGTAGGGAATGAGAAAGTGAAATTAAAAAATACTTTCAATGATATTGCGGAAAACGATAACGCTAATGAAGTATTTGATTTGCCAAATAATGCCAAGGCAGAGGAGCATTTAAAAAATCAAGACGTTGGAAAAGAAATAGCTGATGAAGAGGAAGATCATCATTTGGCGGAAATTGATGAAGATGGTATGTTCAGCACGCTATGAATTAACGTTTTATTGATTTATATTATTTTTAGATGATACTGGTGATGGAGCGAATCCAATCGAAAATGTACGGGAAGATCTTGCAATTAGAAATTAAAAATTTCTATACAATAAGTATTTATTACCTATATTCCTTTTTTAAGTAGTATATTAAAGTCAAATATTGCCATACTTTATATAATAACTTACATAGTAAGTAATTACATTTTAAATAAAGTGTATGACTAAATGTTTTGTTCTATTTCCACCCACATAACTAACCCATTTTTTGTTGCGCTACTACTAGGATCATTATGATTATGTATCCAGCTTGGTCATTCCTATTATATTTGAAGGGGCTGTCCTAATAAAAAAAACAACCAAGTTCAATAAAGTAAGTAATAAAATTATAATTACAATCCGTTGCAACATATTTCCTTCTCGAACTCATAATATTGTCAGTGAATCTAATCATGCAATGTAAAGAAAAATTTACAATCTATCGTCGTGGCTTTGTCGTCACCGATAAGGAGCGGGACACTATCGCATTAAAGACTGGGTCTATATGGTATAGGATATCTTCTTCCGGGTCGTAAACTAATGAGTAGTATTGGATCTGCGCCTATCCTCTGCTGCTCTGTGTTTTCTTGCAGCGGTTTCTTCGTCAATCCACCTGGTCGGAGATCAACTTCTCGGGAGTTTTCACTCCACCTTTCCATGGGCGATCGTTCCAATGTGGTGGGATTGGACCGTTGTTTTATAGAATCCGCCTTCTGGACAGTCTACAGTTCCGTAATTTTAGATCCCGACGTCCAAGGAATGCAGCATTCTCCTCCAGCACCATATCTCGAAGTCCTCCATATGTAAAGATTGAGAAATCGAATGCTCGTACAAATGTGTTTTGTGTTATCTGACGATCGGCCCATATCTTAAAAGGTTTGTCATGGTGTCCTTAGAAATTGCTATGGGCCTTCTGACCTCTTTCAGCTTCCTGAACTACATATTAATGATCCTAGGTATGCGAATTCCTCCACGATTTCAACATGGGGTAGTTTTTTTCTCTTGAAGCGTGCTGATTCTGTCAACTATTATTACTTTTTGTTTTGGAGAGATTAGTAGGGGTGGTTGCACGAGGACGGAAAAGAAAATCGGGAAACCTCCACACCTAGTCAATTTCTGAGGTGTGGAGAAGTACGGTTGGATCGCCAAGTCTGGCCGGGACGGTGGCTTTACGCAGACGACCGCATAACCCGCCGAGCCGCAACACCACCAGGCGACGGCAAGGAGACGCCGACCTGCTCACTAAAACCCGAGAACTGATACAGGTGACCAAGAGCTCAAATTTGTAAACAGATAGGAGAGTCTTCCCACCCCACTCTCTTATTTCACTGAAATAACCACGATGACGACCACTGCATTGGCCAAGGAAGGGCACCACTTCTGTCCTGGAATAAAAGGGACAAGAAAAAAAAATAATGAATCGTTTATTGTGCAGAGAGAGAAGAGAGATCTCAGCATCGGTCGGCATCACGGTGGGTGCCCCCCACTGTCATCCGACTACCATATTGTAGAAGCGTGTGTGCACGGAACCAGAGCTCGTAGAAGACACCACCCCATTTGGAGGTAGCGGCGTAACACCCAGGACCCCAACGAAATGAAGACAAACGGAGGTAAAACCAAGCAGAATCCCTCGGATAACAACAGGGAATCGCTAGTCGAGTGGATAATATCAAAAAATCAGAACCCCACTGGAAATCCCCCAAAGATCTGAAGCAAAAGGTCCCAAATACTAGTTGCAGGCCCTGAAAGCGGAAAATGCGCAGTGAGACAAGGAGATGGAGACAATGTGAACATAGATTAGGGACAACCCCTATACCAGACGAAGTGGCGACCACGAAAGATACCATAGCTAGAATACGGGGCTCCTTTCAGAAGTATGCCAGCTACAAGAAAACAACCAACACTATATATAAACAACACCAACACTGCCCGCAAGCATCCAAAGTCAGGTTAATAGATTTTGATTGTAGAACAGTGACAAGAGGCCGGAAATGAAACGTCGGGCGTGTGATTGCTGATATCGAAACTACTACCTGGAGGAGGGCGAAGTGGCCACAATTAGCTACACCACGGGCGGGGGTGCACAATCGCGAAGGCCCATAAGGGAAAACCGAACGGTATATACATTACATATTTATAGTGTTGGATGGGATGGAATTCGACGCCTCGGGGTAATCACAGATGCAAACCTGACAAAGGTAATACTAGTTGAGCCGCCAAGGCTGTTCATCCTAGACATAATGTAAAACATAGAATGTCATTTCGCAGGCTCGCGTGTCCAAGCAATGATCAGGACCACACCACCGAAAATTCACGACCCCCACCAATATGGCAAAAGACGAGGAAGGAAGAATCCACATTGGTCAAACCGACGGAGGGTCAGTAATACGCGGACCTACTCCGGAGATAAATAGTCGCCCGGTTTGAGAGAACGGACAATGGCAAAATCCAGATTAGGGTCAGGGGCAGTGGCGTCGAATTCGACACTGTGCGATGCCATCAGCGGAACCGGGAACAGAGGTAAGGCTCAGGAGCCCGTTCCTTACTCTTCATAAAGGGGCCTAGACCTCCTAACAACAATGACAGAGGTAGACACAATGGCAGTAACTAAGGACAAGGAGCAGTACAGGGTAGTGGAACCTAGACCGTCCCGGAACGCCACCAAAAACATTGCAGTGATAACAGAGCAACACGGAGGAAGGAACTACAGCCGTTGCTAGCTGCATGGTCACCGGGCTCACGAATACACTGGGGAGGACCGAAGAAACTTATGCCTGAGGTGTGGCGATGAAGGCCACCAGGCAAGAGGCAGACAGCCTTATGCGCCTTGTGCAAAGCAGAAGGACACTCCTCGGGAGGCCTCCGATACCCTATTAAAAGGAAGGCTTGGAACGAGGCGAAGGATGAAGGATAAGACCAGAGCGGGCGGCGGATGGGGCCAACCCAAAGCACAATGATCAAGACAACGACCGTACAGGTGAAGGCCGACGAGACAGAACGACACCCAAACTGCTGCCCCCATCCAAGACCCAACCGGACAAGCCATAGACGAGACGTGAAGGAAGGGAATATGACACATACTAGCAACCACAACCAGAACAATAGGCAGACGACAAACAACCTTGACGATGCGATATCCCAGCCCTAGGCCAGGGCAAAGAGGGAGAGCTATTGCCTTGAATTCGGTCAAATTTTCACAGATCGGGTTAACAGCCGATTTCCAAATTTGGTCGCGATCCGTTGAGCATGTGATGATTTTAATTGTTCTGCGCAGATGTATTGCGTGCGATTGGTTTTGTGTAGCTCGATTCAAGGTCGTTCTCTTCGGATATCCTACTGGGGAACTGTTTACTCCGGAATATTTAAACAGAATATATAGGAATATTATTACCGCTGAAGAGTCATATGTTATGTTATGCTATGAGTCATATATGGCCCCGAATATGACTCCTTGACTGGAGTAGGGGTGCGAAGAATAATCTAACATTTGTGCATTGTTGATATAAAATTAAAGTTAAGGCAGGGATATGGTACGTAAGAAGCCCATATGAATCTGGTAAAACTTAACACAATAAAATAAATCTAAAGACTACACGTTTCTATTACAATCCGTTAAGTCCACTGGCCTGGTTCCGGGGAATTCAATATTGATGACTACAACAGGAGAAGATAACCTTCACCGTAAAAGTGTAGTCTTTATATATTCAAAGGCATACAATATATGTCCACTTCATTCAGGTACGATCCATACACTCCCACATAGGACAGAAGCTAAGAGATCTTAGAATAGTTTTATGCAGACATAAAGAATGTTACCGATGAGATGTAAAATAGATATATTATAATGGAAGATCTTAATGCTAAAGTCGTCATATAAAAGAGAAGATATCACCGTCAGCATCTTGAGACCGAAATCATTGAAGGAATCAGTTCGTTGAATTTTGTAAAGAGAATTACTTCTGCTTCCAGGAGCTGACGTCTATTCAGACCACAATCTCTTAGTCTGGTACTCAAAGCAAAAACTGAGTTAACATCCTTTCTTGTCGAAGGAAGGGAAAGAGAGCCATATTCGCCAGTGATTCTATACCTGGTCCCTACCGGCTAAACATTCTGTTACTGCGTTCGCAGCATTTCATCCAGCATGTGTCGTCGTTCGTCTCAGGAATCCTTCATGGGGGTCCTGTATACGTCTTGCGTCTTCTGTTCTTATTCATTGTAGTCATGAGCACCAGTATCATTGTTTTGTACTGTTATCGTTAGGGTCTTACTTTTCCACTTTTCTAGATTTTCCATAACTAGTTGGATTGGTGCCCACAGCCAGTCCTCTTCCAGCCTACTATCGACAGGGGTGCACAGTTTTGTCTGCCGACTATGGTATGTTCGAGGCGTGCTGTGCGTTTGACTTTCCGTAGTTCGCATTATCTTGCCGTTTTAATGCTCTATCGCACCCGACCCCTGCAGGCACATGCAAGCAGAAATCTGCGCGTCATGCACCGGTTTATAGCCTAGCAATCACTAGGATAGGCAACAACATCCTGCCGATAGAATAGATGCTGAGCATCTTTAAAACAAACGTCCAACTGTCGCACATAGACTACAAATGATAAAGACTGAATAATTTATAAAAACAATAGCACCCGTGTTTTTTCTTTCGCCATCCTTCCTCTGGAATTTAAGCTAAATACTACGACTCCGTATTAGATCAATCTCTACCGCGTCCAGATGCCGTTCCATTTCCGTGGTAGTAACACGGAATCCCAAGCCATCATTGGTAAACATAGCTTCTAACAAGTACCTACTTGAATTGTTGTACTTGTATAAATTGTGTTATTTTCCATCATGAAAAGATATTAGCTTGGGAGTTTAATTGGTAATGACTACATAGGTTTATTATATTATTATATAAGTTTATTCTTAAAATGGCGATATTTCTTCTCTTTAATAATATTTTTTAGTAAAGGAATAGTATAATAAGCAATTGTTTGCATGTGAATAAAGTTGTTTAGTGGAGACAAAAATTAATAAATTTGTTTTTTAATAATTTATAATTAATTCGAATAAAATAATCTTGAAGGATTTTTCTACAAGCCCATGATGGATTAGAATAACTATCTTATCAATACTACTTTATTGGGACCTCTTAGTGCGATGAACGCAGGATTGATTATAATTATAATCCTTTTATCTCCCAATAATTCTTATAAATACCGATTTCAAACCATTCTAATTATTTGTATCCATCTAGTAGAATGTGGCGCTTGTTGATTGGGATATCTTTGCTGTGTTTGGCACATGTAAGTTAGATTATATAGGACTAAAATTTGAATACTTGAACTCATTTTAAATACCTTTTAGGCCAGATTTACAAATCCACTTCTATCGAGAGGCTTTGGTAGAATTGTAAATGGTGATATAGTGGAACCAAATTCTATTCCATACCAAGTAAGTTACTATTTTTAATCTAAATATATATTTATTATCAGCAAAGTTGAATTGGATAACTTGGAGCAAATACAGGTTTAAAAAATTAATTCAAATTACTATAACAAAAAGAAATATACTTATGCAATACTATATAATGTAATGAATATGCCAATCAACCATAAATGGTCAGCGTGAGACATATACAAATTTCATTAATATATTTTAAGTTGTCTGTATATATCAGGGGTGGCTAAACTTTGCATCACTGGGTCACCTGTGTTTTAAACCATAGGCGGTCTACTAACATTGTATGTGATCAATATATAATGATTTCTTCTTACAAACTAATTAGTTTAATAATAATAATAAAACGTGCAGGCAGGCGACTAGGACTAGCTGTCGACGCTTTGGTACATATGGTATACATGTAGTAAGTCTACTAATCTTACTAAGATTTTACTACGTTTTAGTTAATTCTTAGTAAATACTTTTTCATGAGCAAACGATTCCATTGTTTTCTTGGTTTTAATATCCTGTTGTATTTGATTATAGATTACTGGTGCTTTGTAATGAATAGACCATTAAGACCATTATTATTTTTGGTGGCAGGTGTAGAACAATGCTAAAAGTTTCTTGAGTCATATGGATGTAGATTAGAATACAATTCAAGTTTTATGTTATTCTTCAGTTAGTTTAGATTAGAGTAATTTTTTGATTTAGTATATGTGTTTGCAAATCTCTAAAACCATCATATCATTGGATGTTAATTTGTTTAGTGACTGCTATAGGATATTTGTTGGAGTAAAGTAAGAGCTATTAACGTTTTATTTGGGATTTATAAGTTACTTTTTTTCACCATCCTAAATATGTGTTTTCTATGACATTATCTATTTTCTTATTACTATTATTGCTAATAATGAGATTTATTTTGTTTTTAAAAAGTAAGTAATTTTAAGTAATTCCTTTTTCAACATTTATCGTCAGTCTATTGAATTTAAGCCAATCATTATATGCATTAAGAATTTTATTAATATCTCTTGAGATATTATGTATGTTTTTCATGGAGTAAAACAATACAGTATCATCTACAGATATTTATTTACCTTTAAGATTGTTTTCGATATTGAGTTCGTTCCGTTAGCAGCGGGTGGGGCTTTCTAGATACATTTTTTACTCATAAATTGACAAGATTGCGTGTTTTAAATATCATCCATCATGTGCTGGTTTTTGATGTGCCAAATGTATGTATAGTTTTTTATAGTAAATATACATATCAACGAATATATCACTCGACGCAAGAATCGCAATATACATGATGCCCATACGTGCGAATTTCTAAAATTACTCATTCCGCTTCGAATAAAGAAGCCTCGTCGGTTACCAAAGCACGTTTCGTAAAATTAACATTGACATTTTTTCGTAATACCCAACGCACTCTCGTTGGGTAATGATTGAACGCGTTGATAGTGGATAAAGTTGGTTTTCTCACACTGAAGTAGAAGGGACATTTACTTATTGGAAATTTCCTTCATACTAATGGTCGGGTCTTCCTCAACAACGTCCAATACGTACGTGTCTTCCTCGATGTCATTTTAAATTTCCAGTTTCGCGGGGTCGGTGAACGAGAAGGATGAATTGTTTCCGAGTGGACTCTCAAAGGGAAGCGTTGGGCGTAACGGCCAAATCTCCAAAAACTCACATCATATCAACAAGTTCATTATTTCCATACAAATGTGCCATTTTTAAATAACAATTTAACGCAACTTAATTCAAGAGAAACACTAATATACGTACTGACGTGCGCACACAGGATCGTACTGGTATTTGTTTGTTTTATTTATGAAAAATCTCATTTATAAAAAAATTTTTATTAGATTTTTTTGAAAAGTGACTTCATTTAACACCAACTATCGCTCCCTAAGAGGAAAGTTCCAAGTTTTGGAGGACCTGGTATACTGTAACTCTCGTGATTGAGGATCTAAAAAGTACTGAACAATTAAATATTTCTAGGTTGCGATACGTAGTCGTTATCCAGGACATTACAGAACATTTTGTGGCGGCTCCTTGATTTCTACAAACTACGTTTTAACTGCTGCTCATTGTGTTGAAGGGTAAGTGCGAACGAACATACAGATTAGACTTACATAAAATGTTTTTATACTTACAATGTTTCAGTAATGTGATCATAGTAATACACCATTTTCCGAACATAAAAGGTTTAATGTCTACACAAAATATTTCACAATTGTATTGTATACATACCTGATTGAAGCAATTGCTGAAAAAGTTTGAACCAAGTCGTTAATAATTTTAAATAATTTTAGTGCGCAAGAAGTTGAAGTTGTATTAGGGGCACATCACGTTCGGGATGATGAAGACACACAGGTTCGCATGGTGTCACTAGATTTTATAGTACATGCAGGCTGGGATTCTTCAATCGGACAACACGATATTGCAATTGTAAAATTGCCAAGACCAGCGCCACTAAACAGTGAGTATTTTAATGCATTTTCATAGCATCTTAAATTATACAATTTTAAAATACATTATTCAACCCAAATTATATTTACCAAACCCTTTATATTTTCTTGTTTTCTCCTATCCTCAATGAACGTTGACCGATTTTTTTTGCCCACAGTTCGAAATAGATCAATCCTATCCATTGTCCTCTAAAGTAGTTTCCCAACCCGATAAACAGCGTCTTCCGGGTCCTCTTTTTCCATCAACATGGTGAAACATAATATATACTCGTCTAATAGGAACCAAATATACGTTTTCTGAAAATACATCATTGTTTACTGTGTGTTCATTTATTTACGACGGCGAGTATATATATAATAAATACATTTATACTTTTAACACAGGGTGCATTTGATTTGATCACATATATTGGTTAGTTTTAGTTATCAGAGTAATATCGGTTGACAAAATAATAATATATAAAGCATAGTTTATTCAATTTTTAAATCCCTTCCTAGTTTGCTATACTGATAGCGAAATATGAGCATTGTAATGTTTGAGTCTCTCAATGTCTTTGTTTCATTGATTTGTTGTGATATTTCTTTGTACTTTTCTTTATTCCGTTAGTACATAGTACTGTTTTAGATAAATGGTGTTTTATGTGCATATTTGTTTTAGAAGTGTGGATTTTCCGGCGCATTAGATCCGATGAATCTCACATTATCCCTTAAGGAATTCGATGTATATGTTAGAAAGTCTACTAACGTATGAATTTAAATTTGATATGAAGTTGGTGTGTGTAAGGGTCCCCGCAGACTACAGATTAAAGTATCGGCCAGCATTTTAGTCGAATTGGGCTGCATCCTCGCAGATTTTGAAAATTAAATTGTTTGGGTGCGCAGTCCAATATTCTGGGCAGATTGCATACACTTAGTTGTAATTGACACTGCACATGGTTCTGCTTTTGTCCAGCGTTACTTTTTTTAAAAAAAATTTCGAGATGTTATTATTGCTATGATACGAAGACAATAATGTTATAGAAGAGAAGTCGTGCCTATTTTTGCATGCTATTATACCTGATAGATTATTGGTAGGAAAATGTTACACGCTCCATTCAAACTACTGGAGTATCTGAAAATGTTTGCGGCTTGTTATCGAGTGTACTCGAGCAACAACAGTATCATATATTTCTTCCCTAAGTATTTTCTTTATGTTTAAGTCTGAATACTCTTTTGAGCTTTTTTATATAATGCTCGTCTCTTTTCGATCTGTTCAATTGAAATTTCTATTACACTAGTCAGTAACGATTTTTTTGTATTTAAAAAAATATTTTATATAAAATTTAAAAAACTATACTTTATATAGCAGTGCCACACTGCATTCCGCATGTGTCGATCGCCGGTTGTGTAGTCGGTGCACCGGAATACTCCACTATGCTGAATAAGCAGTTAGGCCAACTTTACAATCGGTAAGCCGATCCAACCATTTCATATCGACTGACTAGAATCATTTAGTCTGACATATCCTAATCTAATTAATGTACATTGGCAGCACTACGCATTGTTGTTTCTACTATAAAATCCGCTGTTACTCCGCTGACATTTTATGCTTTTATGCTTAAAGATAACGGATATGAACGGAGCCAACAAAATTCCATAACAACCACAACCGATATGTAACTGCATATGACACTATTTCAAAGCAGGAATGCTATACTAATCTGACGTCTAATAGAAATGTAGAGCTAGATTTTAGCAAATTTTATTTTAAAGATATTTTAATTCTCACGTCACTCTCCCAAGTAGTATTAATTTGGTGCTTCTTTGAGTAAAGTTAGTTTTGCGAGTTTTGCAAAATAGATAATACTGAAACGGGCGCTGCTGTGAAATATTTTGTGAAAAAAGGTTATATTGCAACAAAAGTTTATAAAGATATGCAGGATACGTTAGAAGACTCTGCTCCTTCATTTACGAGTATGCATACGTGGGTAACGAAATTTTAACATGGTCGTGAGAGCCTAGAAGATGATCCGGTCAGTGGACTACGAAATGCTGCCAGAACGCCTGAAATCGTAGAAAAAGTCCACGATGGTTATGCACGATCGTCGAATAAAGGTCTCTGAAATTGCTAAGGATATAGGCATCTCAGATGTAAGAACATTTCATATCCTAACCGTGGAATTACGGACGAAAAAGCTTTTCGCAAGATGGGTGCTGCACATATTGACAATCGAGCAAAAGCTTTAGAGAATGAAAATTTGTTATGAGAGTCTAGACCGTTTTACCTCAAATAAAACTGTTTAGGTTCATTGTTATACCCCTCCATTATTTAGACTGTTACTTAGTTACTTCTCCACCACCAAAGAAAGCAATGTCTGTGAAGTCTGCTGAAAAAGTTATGGCGTCAGTCTTTTCGGATGCGAAGGGAGAATTACTAGTTGACTATTTTCCCAAGCGCCGCACAATAAGCGGTGAATATTACGCTAGTCGTCTAGACCACGTAGATATAAAAATTCACGAAAAAAGACCTGGCTTAAGTAAGAAGAAGATTATTATTCATCAGGACAATGCACGTTGTTATTTTTATGTCTATTTCCACGAATAAACATTTTCCTCGGGGAAAACGATATTCCATGGAAGAATAAGTAAAAGCAGCTGTCGGCGACTATTTTGAGGGCTTCAAGAATATCACTTTCGTGGAGGCATAATGGCTTTGGAACATCTTTAGATACAGTGCATTCAGATTACTTGTCGCGGGCTATTTTGTCGGGGCTATTTTGTCGCGGTCTATTTTGTCGCGGGCTGTTTTGTCGGTGATCCAAATAAACGACTCGACACCCCACGGGAAATTGACTCGATCATAACATCTGCATCTTATAAGCCCTACAAATACACTGACTGCATCAGATAAAAATGTATATTCTGAAAACAAGAAGCGAACTGGATATATACTTATCGTACGTTTTAAAAATTAAATTATTGGCAGAGTAAATGGATTACTAATATCCCGATTTCTACGGGATATATCAATCTACTAGATTACTAATTCTAAAATTAGTATGCTTTTATAATATTGACCTATTTTCGTCTTCTGACTCGACTAATTGATATTTGTATCGTAATAATTACACCCAGCTAGCAATAATTTTAAATATACCTATTTTATTTACATGTTAAAATTATAACAATCCTGTCCGGATATAACAAGACTTGTTAAATTTCAATAAATTTACAAATTATATATATATATATATATATATATATATATATATATATATATCAATTTTTATCCAGTACCATTATTCTCACTGAACTAGCATTGCAGTTCAATAGTAATAGTGGTTCAGTTTAATACTAATTATCAATATTATGAAATACATGTATAAATAACAATCCTAAAATTACTCAAAATGTAATAACATTATTTTGTAATAATTTTGCAGAATACATCCAGCTGGTTAGCCTTCCAACTTTAGCAGAAACAGATCAAACATTTAATCTTTCGCCAGCAATAGCAACTGGTTGGGGAGATTTGGGCGATGATGGTGCTACTGAAGAAGATTTGGTCCTTCGTAAAGTTGAAGTAACGATTATATCAAATTTATTATGTGGTTATGCCTATCCTGGTGCTATACAAGAGGGACAAATCTGTGCTAAAGGAGATAATCGGGGACTTTGCAGTGGAGATTCTGGCGGCCCATTGGTGGTAAAAGGGAATAAACAGGTGATATTGTTTATTGTATACCGCAGAACTTTATTTAATTATTATAAATATTCTAGGTGGGTATTGCATCTTTTGTAAGCGACCGCGGGTGTGAATCTGGACTTCCGGCAGGATTCTGCCGTGTGTCAAAATACTTGGACTGGATTAGCGAACATTCTGATGTTGAAATTTTTTAATTTTACATTTATAAAATTACATAACCCTAAAATTGTTTATTTAATTTGTCATTGGACTTTTTTAATAAATCAATTAATGATTGCATACCATGTAGTTTATTTTAGTAATGCTTGTATGTGCATAGATCTGTGTTGCGAAATGCACTATACTAGTAAGTTTACCTATATATAAAACAGATGCACTACCATGTACCAACGATAAAGCCATTATCCAATTGACTCCAAGTAAAATAATACTGAAATACATTTACATGAGATTGCAATAATAAACAACGGCCGGATATAGCCCTGTTTAATACTCCTTCCCGATACGGGAGACATGTACGATGATGATCGGGAGTCCTCCAGATCCCTTTGCATCTCCCCCTTACTAGGTAAGAGGACCTCCCCCCTTAATCAGCTGACTGGGTGCCCCTTCTAGCAAGGAGCTAACACATATTATAAATTAAAATATTAATAAATGACGAGATGCCCGTGACAGCATACGAGAACCAGATCCGTTAATTTAAATGTATCTCATATAGTGCATGGAAAAGATAATCGATAGTGTAGGTTTTTTTTTGTGTGAAGTGAGTAGAATTAGTAATATTGTTAAAAAGGGTAGAGCTAGATTAGAGGTTGAGTTTGAGTCTGAGAAGTGTGCCAACATGTTCGTGGTCTCTTAAAGATCTGGTCACAGGAGTTGATTTCTCAATTTCAGATGATCTACTTAAAATGTTTGTCTGCTGAAAGACGCATCTCAATCATAGGAATTGAAAGGTTGAATATCTAATAATGGTGATATCTTATCTTAAATTCCCACTAGTTCAATAGCCCTCACCAATGTATGTATGCCTATTCCCAAATCTGCTTACTTCTATAAGTTTTAGTTTTTGTTACGAAGGTGTATGTGTGATAAGTGTTTGGACATTTTGCTAACATCTGCAAAAGCTCCAAAAGATGTCATAATTGTTAAGAACCTCGTGCATTTTATACATAGGTTTCACCTTCTTCATTCATTGTAGAGAACCTCATCCTTTCATGGAAGTTGGTGTCAAAGTTGAAGACAAGGTGAAGGAATTCCGCAGACAGCAAAGAATCGAGGAAAATATGGTTGTTGGTAATATCTCTTTTCTAGATACGGCACTGAGAGTGCGTAGAAATTAACTTTACCTCTCTGCCCAACATTTTCATCCCTGTCTGTAGCTCTTCCAATCCATGTGGTCCCTTCATTCCATTGCTCATCTCTAACATATTTATCAAAAGGAAAACATGCTCCCATAAATATATTGTATTTACCAATATTAATTCAGTTTGAAAAATCCAAGAAAAATAGTTTAACCTCATTCAACAATGTAACAATGGTCAGCTTGATCCAGAAGTCAAATTTTCAATCACCCATCTTATATGGATGGATCACATGAATTCTTTCCTCAATCGAGAAAATCTCCTTATTCGTGTGAAAGTTCATTTTCAACGTACCTACTCAAACAAAATTTAGCCAATACACAAGAATATATAATAGTACGCGTACCTTGCTCTATCTTTACCTCCCTACACTTATCTGGTGATTCCTATATAATATAATTCTAACATTTTATTATTATTATTTATCTCTATGTTTATGTTACGTTTCAGATATTATTTATTTTATTTCCACCCTTTCTTTTCTTTTTGATATTCAAATACATTTCTTCCTGAATCTTACAATGGAATATCTGAAGCCTTAGAAGTATTATGGAGGAACTCTTGTTCCTTAGCACACCGATGCGCGCTTCAGTTATATCATTTTCGGAGTCTTGGCCGATGATCCACGCTGCGTGAACGTTAAAGGCACCTGACACGATCAATAATACTGTGTGTGTGTACTAGGATTGACACTATTATTGACCGTGTACGGTGCCTTTTAGTGTAATATTGCTTTATGTCAAATGTTACAAGTTAGTGAAATATATAGGATTATAATCTATTTCACTATCTAAACGTCACTCTTGTGACATTCGGCAGTATTAGGCCCAATTCACACATAGTGTAGTCGAGGCGCAGGCGCGACGTCGCACAGGCGATTGTGATGGGAATTGATTTCAATATTAAAGAAGGGAATTGATTTCAATTTGACAAAAGGGAATTACGTACCGACAATAAATTTTGTTATTGCCCTAACTAGGGGAATGGAACTAACTAATGGAAATGGTCGATACGCTAATTTTAGACATCAAGGGGTCTATGTTAATGTGGTCATCAATCTACTATTGTACATTCTGGGTGCTGTGAGCGTTCCGATTAAGTATCAAAACTGCTTCAAACTCCTCCTTTATGGAATATATATATTTCGTCGAGGAGACTTTCTCAAGGTTTCAGTCTCAGTTGGTAAGCCGGGATCTCCGATAACATGCTGGAGTACGCAGATTTCATCTGCATTTTCTATAAGAATAGGGATCGTGTAGTAATTGAAGAGCATCTGAAGGATATTTTGGAAATTTTTAGTAACATAGTTAAGGTCCCTGGAACATTTTCTCCCCAAAGATTTTGGGCAAAGTCACGTGAGGTGCCAATGCATATTTTTAGAACCCTATTTGATCTAGATATGTATCTACTGAAGCCTGGCATCGCAGTTCATTGCCATATATACAATCAAGAATTCGTGGTTATTTAGGAGCAAGAGGCTCATCTTCGACTAATGCATTGTTGGTGGTGGCTAGTTAGCCCCCTTTCCACATCAATGTCATCTATAGACTCGTGGATAAATATCTACACTATAAAGCTGTATTACTCTCCTCCCTATTCTTAATCCCATTCATAATGTGACACAAGTCTATTTATTCTTGCACGATGGATGAAATGCTGTATGTTTCAAACAGCTCTTGTACCCTTCTACGACAAGGTCCATTTCATCTTACTATACAAACCAACAAACATGTCTAACTCAACTTCAAATTGGTCTTAGCAGATGTATGTGTAACTAGAGATCCGCTATCTGCCTTTAATGGAGCGGTTATACCTGACTTGGGGGAAGAAGAAGCAGCCTATTTTGTCTTGATCTTAAACTAGCCTCTAGTGACAACACCAGCTTTAAAGACGCAACAACATCTCTACATCTAGTCAAATGAACTGAGGCTCACGTAGTATCTGCTATTAACAACCAAAGCAATACATTTGTCGTAGGTTCTGACCAGTTTCCAATGTTATAAAAGACTGCAAGAGCATATTAAGTAACCTAAAAAGTACATAAAGGTATATACTGTCACCAAAAGATATCTTACCCCGAGACAGCACGGGTTTATTTCTGGTCGGTCTACTATTAGCTGTACTGTCTTAATGTCTTAAATAGTGGAGGACAGGACCATCTTCGATTCGTATAAATGCCGCATAACATTTGGACTTTCAGAAAGTTCCATTTTACGACCCAATTAGTTGTTATACTCCTTCGATTCCTGAACGACTAGAAAAATCTCTAGAAAGCGCGGCCCGAGCTTCTCCCGATTTATAAAAGTAAGTGAAAACGGTCTAATTTGTCGGAGCGTCTTCTAATCGCGTCTGAACGTAGCACATCATAGCATTACTTATACCGCATATCTTTGAAGGCTAATTCTCTCTACTTCCAATTTTCCATGTTTCTAAGAATTCAAAAATCAATCATCGATTCATTCCATCACATCCCGTGTGTATATTCTCAATCTTTCTTGACAACTCTCTATCCATCAGGTAGTTGCGAATAACGATATGTTCCGCAGTTCATATGCTTTTTATGAAAGCCGCTTACACCTCTTGCAACAACTATCCATTCGTTCTCCACTTATACCCAAGACTCTCCGAAACTATTTTACAAACGAGTTTCCTGGTTCTATTAATTAGGCTTATTCTTCTGTAGTTTCACGGTACATCATTTGGTTGCTTCTTAAATACCGGCACTATAACATTATTCTTCTAGCTACCTCACCACTCGTATTCTCCAGACCATTATTAAATTATTCCAATATTTCCATTAACCATTCTTCCGATGCGTATTGTTATTGCATTTTCATCGGGTCACCTCATTCAGAGTTATATCATTTAATTTCCTGTATCTCCATATATTCCCTTACACACACCCTATCTCTCTCTCTCTTCGCATACGTTAAAAAATCATAAAATCAGTTATGTATATGTTATAAATTCATCCACCATATGTGTGTACATTTTTATTTCTTTTCTAAAAATGCCACAGCTTTCTTTTGGTTTGTTCAATTACTTCTTGAATTTTCGTTTTCTCCAACTCGTTCTTTTTTCGATCCCATCAGGTTTTCACAATCTTATTTGATTGTTGGTATTTCGCGGCAGTTATTTGCATTAAAACGATTAGTCTGGCTATAACCAATTATTCATTGGTTGTTATAAAAAAAAAACAATTGTGAAAACGTTTTGTTATTAATTATATATAATATTTTGACCGATGACGTTATCCCGTAAATTGAGATCCATTTCTCATTAACTCTTATTGAGTATCACGTAGCCATTATTGAACGTTGATAAAAACAGGCAGGAATATTTTAGCACTATTTGCATAACAAATTACATATAATTTAATCCGGCTTGTTGACATATATTTAAAAAAAACAACAATAAAGTATAAAAATAAAACACTTGAACTTTTAAAAGTGGATTGGAATTCAATATCATTGCTTTGATAATGATACTTAAAATAAATCCAGGAAATATATTTAAAATTAATAAACTTATACAATAAACACTTTTATTCTCAAAAAGCAAGATTCAATTAAGTATTTATTTTTTATGTTTATTAGGTTTTTATTAAGCACATTCTAAATTATCTATGTACTCTTTGGATAATGCAAGAGTGAAGGAGAGAGATGATTCAACATTTATAGATAAATTTCATATTTATATAACTTTCAGTGTTTGCTGAGATTGTATTCTATTTTCTAGATTAATTTTTAACTATAGGTTAATATGAACTTTATTTATATTTTAGAAATTATATCATGGTAAATCTATAAGTTTTAAATTCCGCACTGAATTTTAATTTCTTTCCATTAGGCTCAGTGAAAATATGAATATACCACTTGCATATATACTCGTCTGGCTACCGAGAAGGCCATGAAAGCAGATCAACTTTAGCAGTATTTAGAAAGTCCATAGCAACCCTTGCGGTATGCTACCTCGCATTATTTTGCTGAAAACTGAGATTTTCTATTTCTTGCAGATATGGCAGCAATACTGATTAAAACACGTTGTTATTTTACCGATTTGCATCAGTTAATCATCTACATCTATCACCAATTTCGTCTAGGACGTCTGGGACGCAAACGTCGTCGTTCCTCATTATTTTCTGACCAGCTTCGCCAACATAGGGAAATTGTGGCGACTTTTAAGAGGTATAAGAATTATGTGGCCGTTTCAAGACAGGTAGACACGAGCAGAACCTACGAGTACGAGCTCATCGACAATTGCATTTCCCTCATGTTTACTGCCACTTGACCCACTGGAGACTTAACCTGTTGCGGATAGTAACTTTCTCAAAGGCGTGGTAGTATTCGTATGTAAGCGTCAGTTTTTCGTGCAGATATATATCCTTGTACATTCGATTTTTGTGTAGCGAGTTTTTCCGCAGAAAGGATAATAATTGGAAACACATGTTGTACTGTTCTAAAGCTACCAGTGTTGATAGAAATTTGTCGTTTTTGTTGGTCAGAGTTTACTCCATAGCTGGAACTATGTTCGAGACACCTGTATATATATATATATATATATATATATATATATATATATAGATTTGACACGTCGGACTGTCTTTGGTTTTGTGAACAGATGACTGCAGATTCAACCGGCTTACACACCCACATCTATTCATGCTTGTCTATACTACCCCTACATCTTCATAGGACTTCTGCCTGCAGTCTCGTGGGTGCATTCATCGCCTCGCCTAAGGAGTATATCCAAAGATGGAAGACCAAGCATTGTTTCCATAACTGCAGCAGCAGTTGTTCGCACAGCACCCGTTACACCATAACATACCATGTGTTAGAATGTTGTAGATTTAGTGTTGCTGTTCTCTTCGGGGCCACCAAACTATAGCTCCGGAATCTAGCATGGGTCTTATTATGGCTGTGTAATTCTGCCTGCACTCCGTGGATTGAGTAGCCCAGTGGCAGTGTTGCCGGTCCCAAGCCCGGATAGAGTAGGAGGATTTGTAGATGAGGTTAGCAGCCTATCTATAGTAAAACAACCCACATACTCATAGAACCAGCAAAATATCTCGAAAACGAACTGATAGAACGATGACGAACCCAGCTACCGATACGGATATGACTAGAAGACGAAGAGAAAAAAGGAATGAAGGAAAAATATATTAAGATGCGCTTGTTGGAACGTAAAATTCTGGAACGGAAGAGAACAGGAAGTTTTGTTAGAAGTGAAAACACACAAATTGATAGATGTGCATTATTCGAAACTAAACACAGAATCTTACATATAAAGAATACATAGACAAATACTGTTGATAAACTCACACGAAATGCAGAATACTATATCAGGGAAAGAATACTAAGAGTCGTTCTAGATATCAACAAAAACAAACTACATATTATTAGCGTCTACGTCGATAAAAGCAAAGAGGAAATCGACAACTTCGATGAGCAACCATAGGCCGAAATCGAGAAGGTACATAAAGAGCAAAATCCTTATCATGGGGGATCTGGATGCCAACATTGATGACACAATCAGTAGATGGTACAAAACAGCGTTTCAATGAAGTACAAGTCAACAACATCAGATGAACCCTTACCAAATTGTGCGCACAAAAAGAGATGAGAATAATCAACACATACTTCAATCACAAGCCACAGCACAAGACTACCTGAACTATACGTTCCGAAAATCATTGCCAGTAATTGAAATATCTGTCTCTTAAAGTTAAATGTTGATCTATGGAATTAGTCCATATAAATAACCACTATAACCACCTCTAAATTTGCAGAGTACTTGCAGCATCACTTTACAAACTACGTTTTAAAATAATTTACTTAAAAATAAATTCTCATTCTGTGTTAATGCACCGAAACCTGTCTCTTTAGAGCAATGCCTAAATGTATGTCTCATTATATGATCGCCCTAAAAAACTATCGTACCTGAAATAACACTATATTTTTTAAACTTTCGCAAAAAATTATAAAGGCCATATTAAATTTTTAGTGTCAGAAACAAATCATTAATAACTATGTGCATGGCAACTAATCAATAATAACTTAGACAATCTATTTCGTATCTATCTATAACTAATATACTTATATTTGAACACAGTACTTAACAATGTAATACACTTTTAGATGTTTCACTGATACATAAAATAATATTTTTAACTGTTGTTATCAATTGATTTCATATACTAGGTATGCAATTTAAATGATCTAAAAAATCATGAAAACAATTTATAAAAATATCGATTTCAAGTGTTTGCGATAACGCATTTGAAGTACTAATATGAGTATATATAGACCAAGATTTACTAATATAAACATAGTATTGATCTTGAAGTCAATATGAAATATCTTGTTTTATTTGTTGGGGCTTTCGCCCTTGCGCAGGTAAGCAAAATCAAATTTGAATTTAGTGCACCCACCAATCTGTCAATGTTAGTAGTTGTTTTCTCTCTAAATATAGCAATACGAACTGTATATAAATTACAATCACTGAATATTATAAGTAAAAATTTTTAAATATAAATTCGAAATGTTTTTGATTCTAAATATATACAAGGAGCTATATGTTAATTATAATTTATTTAGGCGAGCCACGATTGGTCAGAAATCAAACCACTTTCAATTTCTCCATCTATGCCAGTTCTTCCGACACCAGGATCACCACGTATTGTTGGTGGTGATGAAGCTAAGCCTCATTCTAAACCATACCAGGTATGTCAAGACCACACATGTGATGATATTAGATTAAATTACACACATATTTCTAGGCTGCACTCTTTGTGCACATGAATGGTCGTATTGCATTCTGCGGAGGTTCCTTGATTTCTCCCTCCTATGTACTCACAGCTGCTCATTGCGTACAACCGTAAGTATCCGAAACTTGTATTAAATTTAGAAGTAGTTCATGTCACCTTCAACAATTACGAAATTGTTTTTGTTTGTAATATTGTATTTGTTGTAATTGAAATCAGAAAATTATATAAAGATTGTATGATAGGGGTGGCTCAACTTTTAATCACTTTGGGCGACCTGTGTATTAAATTACAGGTCTACCAACATCGTATATATTAAGTGATTATAAGAACTTAAAGTCAAAAATTTAAGTTTAAAATAAAAATAGATGATACTAATAGATATTTAATATCAAGTTATTTTAATAAGAGAAAATAATGGTTTCTTCTCACAAGCTAATTAGTTTATTAATAATACAATATGTGTATATATAAGACAGTCTAGGAATAGTTATGCGGTAGACTGGTCGCCCTCGGTCGAAAATTTGGACACTCCTGATATATGATATAATATTATTATTATTAAATCACAAAAAAGGAATAAAGATTTTTCTAGTTACTCGAAATATATAAAAATTAGCAGGGGTGTACCATTTAAAATATTGTTGTTTCCAACGAAATCTTAATGTACCTAATAACCCAAAATAGTAAACTTTCCTCCATAATATATACTGCAACTTTAATTTCCAGAGCTTCTCAGATTGAAGTAGTATTGGGGGCACATAAAATACAGGAAGTTGAAAGCACACAAATCCGTATGAATTCAACTGACTTGAAATACCACGAGGAGTGGTCCATGTTCACTTTGAGGAACGATATCGCTCTTATTAAACTACCTCGCCCAGTAGAACTTAATGGTAATTAAACCTCGAAAACAAAAGGTATACATTCTATAGAATTTGTTTTCAGAAAATATTCAATTAGTTAAATTGCCCAAACGTGGAGACATCTCCAACAAGTTCGAAAATGAGAAAGTAGTTGCCAGTGGGTGGGGAAAGGATACCGACAAGGCTACTGCTGTATCACCTGTTTTGCGTGAAGTGCATGTACCGGTAATGAAGAACAGCGTTTGTAAATGGTTCTTCTTTGGAGTTATTCAGGAGACTCACATGTGCACCAACTCCTGGGGAGGTCACAGTACTTGCAGCGGTGATTCTGGCGGACCATTGGTTTTGGAGAAAGACAACACTCAGGTATATAATATAATAATTATTATGTAAACATTTTGGTTTATACATTATTTTTTATAGGTCGGTCTTGTTTCCTTTGGCATATCGTTCGGATGCGAACTTGGTTGGCCAGCAGCTTACACTCGCGTTACTAGCTATGTTGACTGGATTGAAAAGAATACCGATGTTAGGTTTGAATAAATTATAGATTATTACTGATTGCTACTGAAATAAAGTGGAGTCTCCAACTAGAATGTTGTATTTTTCTACCTATAAATAGAAATCTATATAAACAGTGCGTTTTTCATATATTATGTGATAATAAACAAGTGATAATACAAAGAGAAAAACGTCTTATTTACTTATTATAATGGACAGACGCCGATTACTCTCTCTCTCTCTTTCTATATCTCTCCTAGAACACCGAATTCTTTTATTCCTATTTCTACCTTGTCTCTGATTCTGTTTTCTAATATTCTTACCAGAGGCTTTCCCGGTACGCGATTTAACTTGTTTTTATAATCCTGTAGTCGATTTATTTTATCCCATTACTTGTATGTTTGTAGTATTATCCCTATGTTCCAGACATCCGATGATTTAATTCCCTCCAAAATGTTATACAAATAGATTATAGCTTTCTGCCTATGGATTAGAAAGAAAATACCACATCCATATTTAAGTTAAGAAAGTTCAGATATTATTATACACTAAGTAATTACCATAAAACTTTCTGTTTTGTGTTTGTTTATGTTCATATTAAAATTTACCATTTTCGCAGAAATCTAGTCTGTTGCACTGAAGGCAACAATGATACTGGCTTAATATACACTTCAATTTAAGGGACTGAAAAAAAAACTATGCTATAAATAGTATATAGGTCAACTATATAAAGAGGCTTCGTGTTAATAAGTTGAAATTGAAAGATCAATACATAACATAACGCACAATGGAGATAATTGAATATAATTACTTATATGGAGTGGAAAATTTTAATTTTCAAATATTCACGCAACCTTTTTAGAAATGAGTCATCGTATATCATCGTATATCATACGTGTTGTATCTACTAGTATAAAAATAGTAAATACACGAGAAAGAATTATATATATATATATATATATATATATATATATATATATATATATATATGTGTGTGTGTGTGTGTGTGTGCGTGTGTGTGTGACTATAATGTCTATGCATGGCTGTGAATGTCCTCAAATTATTTTTTGGCAATTTGCTGTCTTTTTGAAGCGGTTAGAGGTCATCGTTCCTCTATAGATTTTGTGGTTGCGTCATATTTTCATCCAATGTTTAGACAGTACACCCACATGCGTGTTTGTCGTGCGCGGTATATTGTGTTGTGGGAACTCTGGAGTCTGAGATGGTCCACCGCCTCCGAGGTTAGATACCATCCATTCGACTTTTTGACTCTCAGACTCAGCCAAGCAGGGGACGTACATTATAGTCTAATGTTAGTCCAATCCAAGGAAATCGACTCACTAGATATCACGAAAGGTCCGCTATGCTTCCTGTGTAGTTCTGATTGCAGTACGACCCTCCGCGTACCCTCAAATGGGATTAAGGGTACGCGGAGGGTGGAGAGTACGAAAAACTCATTATTATAAGGATAACAAAAGGCCTAGAGTGTATACTAGTCCACTGGAAATGCTACAGCCAGCAGTCAGCTACTCGAGATTTCTAGTTGTTCAGAAAACGATGCAATTTAACGATTTTCCCGTTAATTATACATAAAGCAGTTGTGGGTATTTGTGGTCACGTTCTATCTTGCATAAAAGTGCGGTATGGGAGTAACTGAGGTTAGAAATTAAATGCAAAGTGAAAGCCTATTGATAGGTACTTCAATGGATAATTTTGAAATGAATGTGACGACACATAAATTGCAAAATATTACTAAAAGCGTTGGGTAATGTCGTGATATGCTTAATTTATCTGACGAAAAAATAGTGCGTGATGGGGTGTAGTGGGTAACGGGAATGTTAGCGTCATTTAATCTGCCAAAAATAAATCCAGAAATATAGAAAGTCGATAGATACTGCTTTCACCAACATGCAAAGAAGGAAGTAAATTTTCAACAGGTTCAAACGAATTTAACGAATATGTAGAAGTAAACAAACACAGTCTTCTTTTCCCTCGTGAGGAGGAATCTTCTTAAGACGCCCATGCTCTAATTAGAGAGCATGGGTAGTGTCGGATTCACCCCGTCATTCTGATGGGGCGCTTACAGACTAAACCTCCTCACGTTCCACGATGGAGGCTTGTCCGCCTTCGAGGCACTGCTAAGCGCTCCACGCGCTGCCTGGGCCTAGGGTTGGGATCCCGGGGTGTTCGGGGTTGTTATTTTACCTTTTACCCACCCTAGTTCTCTTATGTAATCCCTTTTCTGGCTCCTAAGTTGCGGGGGATTGCCCCCCTCCGCCATCGGCTCTGGTCTTGTGCCTGGCCCCATCCCTGGCTCTTCTTTTGATCGGGCATCGGGGACCCCCTGCTGCATGGCCTTCTGCCTTGCAGATCGCGCAGTAGGCGGATGGCTTCCTGCATTGCCTGGCCTGGTGGCCTTCTTCGCCACATCACAGGCACAGGTTGCGTCGGTCTTCCCCGCTGCACTCGTGGGCCCGGTGGCCGTCCAGCCAGCAGCGGCTGCAGCCCTGCGGTAGCTCTTCTCGCCTGGTGGCTCTGCTTTGTACCATGCCGACTTTTATCCTCGTTCTTTCGAGTTCGTTGGCACCTCTCTCGGTTGTTATAACCGTTATGTTGATTGTCCCATTTCGAGCCGGTCTCGGCTCGCCTATCTAGTACACCTCTCCGGAATTTGTTGCCTTCTGGATGGCCGTCTCGACCTCGGTTTTCGTGGTCAGGAGGTCCAGGTCCCTTATGTGCAAGGTTACGCCGGACCTCCTGACTCTGGCCTCGGTGGTCGGTTCCCTTGCCTTGATGGCGTCGCACAGTTCGTCCACTTTGGCACCACTGCCTCTCATCCTGATCTTGAGGTTGCCATTGTCTGTTCTTTCTAGTCGGACGACGTTATTGTCCCCGCTGTCGATGTCCCTGATCTGCCGAACTAGGTCTGCATAACTTTGTCCTTCAGCCGGCTTTATCAGGATTGTCTCTTCCTTCCTTGATTTAGGTTTTCCCTCTGTGGCTGTTCCTTAGGGACTGCTCGGTGTGCGGTGTCCTTCGGTGGCATTCACTGCCCTTCCACATCACAAACCACGACAAAAATATACAAAAATAAAAATAAAAATACAAATATAAATAAAAGTAATACTCCGCAAAAAATTACAAATTACCCTCATCTATCACCGCTCCCTGTGCGCTCGCCACTTTCCTCTCCCACGTCAGCCTCTTGCAGATTTTCACGCCTTCCCCATCCTCGCTTAACCATTCATTCAGCTTTTTGCAGTTTCCCACCCACTCTGCTTTCACACCCTCACACTCTTTGCTAAGGTGCCACCACGTGTCGCTTCCCTTACTACACAGCGTACACGCGGTGTACCCCAGACCCATCCACACTTTCCTCCCTCTCTCGTCTGACCCACACCTCGCTCTTGCCATGCATACCTAGTCTTTCCTGCTCCACTCATCCCTGACTAAGTAACTCGGGAGTTTCCCACGCACTTGCCACTTCACGTAGCCAGGGTTGTAAGAGCTCTCATTCATTCTAGTCTGCCGTTTTTGCCGCTCAATATCTCTCAATCTCTCTCTCACCTCAGTTCCTAGGCTTCCCATTTCTCTCAGCTTCTTCTCTACCCACACCTTAGACATACCCACTCTTTCATACATCCTTCCTCTATCCATTCTCCCACCACTCTCCGTCCTACTCTTACACCTCTTACGCCCAATTCCTGCAATCTTTCTTCAAACTTCACAACCCTTACACACGACTCCCACCACATACTCATACGATTCGTTTCCTGCAACAACACTGCTCTCGGTGTCGACCTTTCGAAACCTAGCAGACTCTTCAGGAGCAAACCTTACTCTCTTTCTCTATCACATCCCACTCACGCAATCCCCACACTTCCACTTTATAAAACAGAATAGGTTTTACACACGCATCCCAGATCTTGCACGCCATTACGAGGTTACCGCCCAACAACCTCTCCCATTTCCTTCCAAAAGCCCAAATATTTAAAGACATTCACTTTCTCAATCATCCTTCCCTTCCATTTCAGCTCTTCCATTCTACCCCTTCTACCCCTATTCCTAAACATCATCCATTTGGTCTTCTCCACATTCACCACTAGCCCTCTCCTATCCAGGTACCTTCCCATTCTTTCCAACATCTCTTGCATCTCTTCGACTCTCTTGGCTACTAATACTATGCCATCCGCATATGCCAACATCCACACCTTGGCTCTTCCCACCACTACCCCTCTAGCCTGTCCTCCTCTCAGTACCGCCTCCAACGCTTGTGTATAAATTGAACAGGAGGGGGCTTAGCGGGCACCCTTGCCTTTCACCCACATTCACCCTAAACTTCTCAGACACTTCTCCATTCACTCTCGCTTTTGCCCACGCCTCTTTATATATACTTCTCACCCACTCCACACTTTCATCTTCTATGCCCAACCTATTCATACACTCCACGAGCTTTCTTCTAGGAACTGAATCATACGCCGCTTTCAAATCCACAAACACCGCATACACTCCACCGCTTCCTCCACCATTCTCGCAAGCGTGAATATCTGCTCCCTCGTCCCTCTTCCTTTTCTGAAACCCCCCTGGCATTCCGGCAACAGCCCTTTTCTATCCACTACCCTCTCTAGTCTATTTTCACAATTGTCATCATAGCTTTATACCCCGCACTCATAACAGTAATACCTCTATAATTGTTTACGACCGATGCCGCTCCCCCTTTGTGTACCGGGACCACCACCCCCACACGCCACTCTTTCGGAAGCTCCTCCTGACCGCTCCAGACCCTATTCAAAACATGCAGCAACTTATTTCTTCCTTCATCTGGTAATCTTTTGAAAGCCTCTGCCTTCAGCCCATCTTCCCCCGCCGCTTTTCCCAGTTTCAGCTGCCCTATGGCCACGTCGACATATTTGCTTTATAGTGACAAGCGATTCGGATTGTAGCTCGAGTTGGGTATAGAGATGAATACCAATAACATTTTCAATCGCTCAAAATACTCGCCGCACTAAGCTAATTCATTCTTGAGTTCCTTCTTCATATTATAAAAAACTCGGTGACTACCGAGTCCCGGATTGGCTCGAGGTATTTCGTCATATCATTTTTGAAATATTGATTGCAAGTTTCAAGTCTCAATGTAATTTAAAAATTAACCCAAAAGCGTACCTAATCAAGAATGGGTTTTATGTTATAAATTATTTTAGATGTAACAAATGCAATGACTTTATTTATGTTAGCTACCCTAGTTGTTCCTGTAAGAACAGTCTGGTTTTTTAAATGTAAATATTATTGTATTGTATATTTGTCTAGGGTAGATTATCGAAATTTTCACATTTCTCAAATATAAATTCTGTTTGTTCATCTTATATTTATATTATGTATGACTTGTAAAAAATACAATGTATTACATTTATA
The DNA here is from genome assembly GCA_963942505.1 of Lordithon lunulatus. Taxonomy (NCBI): domain Eukaryota; kingdom Metazoa; phylum Arthropoda; class Insecta; order Coleoptera; family Staphylinidae; genus Lordithon; species Lordithon lunulatus. The sequence goes on from OZ012667.1 coordinate 21,381,001, forward strand.
TGTATTACAAATAAACAATCTATCTATCTAGGTAGAGATATCTAACTATCTTCTTGCAAATTCAAGAGATTTGTCCGCCTTGTGGTATTAAATATACTGAGACAAATTGCATACCTCTTTTTATGTATACATAATTTAAAATGGAGTTTGCTGTTCAGTAAATTATACTGTAAGAAAAAAATACTTACCATGTATTCCCGAATTCGGTAGCAAAGAGGGAAACATTTTGTATTTGTCATTTTAGAGAAAATTGAAAAACAGAAATACCTTCTGCGCTTCATTTATAAATATGATTCCAACTCTTTGTTTTCAGATTTGATTTCGCAGTACTAAGAAATTTCTAAATTTCTAAACTAAATATCTGAAAAAGTAATTAAGTTCATCGGTCTGTCACAAAACTATGATAGCCTTGCAATGTTGCAACAGCTTAGACGTTTTTAAACGGATACATTTTCATATGAAACTTTGTTCTGCTGAAATCTTAACACTGCAACATAGAATTTATCTAATTCAGTGCTACGGGACAGGCGAGGCAAGAATCAACTGTCGACTGTTTCCATTAAAAATATCCAGAAGCTTACATTTCACTCCAAGAAGCTACAAAACTAATAAAAGAAGATCCTAACTTCCGGTTCTGTGAGGGATGTGAAAAAGAGAACTTATTGATGAAGATGATGCAGCAACAGTCCTCGTCCTGAACTCTAAACTCCTGTGCAAGATTATCCCAAAAAACCGATCCGACGAGACTAGAATCAGTAAGATTCCATAGAATCCTTAAAACTCATAAATATCATCCATACAAACCAGAAATTGATACGTTAGAAGAAGGTGATGACGAAAAACGTCTTTACATTTGTCTATGGGTTAGATCCCGTATTTTTGAAAATATTCATATTTTCTGACGAACCGAATTTTTTTCCTTCTTTTCGTCCCTCTTTCTTCACCTTAAGAATCCTGGAAGTAGTTCCATCTTATACTATTGGCATTGAGGGATGTAGTTATTAATAGTATTAGTAGTAGGTTATTTAGTCTTATTGATTTTTGTATGTTTAGTTCTTGGGTTATATTGTATAGTTCCTTAGTACTTGTTCTTTTGTCTAATTTATATAGATTTTTGAGTGTTTTGTTTTGTTGTACCTGTATCTTTGATAGGTTTTTCTGGCTTGTGATTCCCCAAATGTTGTTGAGATATTTGTTTTGTGATATGTGAATAGTGCATGGTATACTTGTTTTCTTGTTCTGTCTGGGATATAGTTTCTTATTTTTGTTATAGCAGCTATCGTTTTGGCGTTTTCGTTTATTAGTTTATTTATGTGTTGAATTTTTAGTCCTAGGGTGTCTACCATTTTTGTTTATATTTTAGTTCAACTATTGTGGGGCTTTTCTCGTTTTTGTTATCTTTTCTTGTAGCTGTTATTATTTCCACATCGTTCAGCCGTATGTGCATCTTTTTTATTGTTTTCACTACGACTTCTGTCTTTTCGTTTTTGCTTTGTTTTCCTACTCCCGATATTGTTATGTTGTTTTTTATTTTGTCCTTTTCTTTGTTTTATACTATATTTTCTAGTGTGAGGACGCGTTCTTCCAATAATTCATTTTGCATATTGCTTTATTTTTAAGTTATCATATTGTGTACTCATGAATTCTACTGATTTTTGTAGGCATTTTATGAGATTTGCGATGTCTCTGTTAGTGGTTTCGTCACTTGAATTATTTATTTGTAGTTTTTGTGTGTCGTTCTGTCTGGTTTATGGCATTTTTATTTTTTGTTCGTAAATATACTTTTTTAATACGATTTATTTATTTATTTGTGCATTTCTTTTTTTTTTTCGTCGAGGTCAGCACTATCTGCTGGATAATAACCTCAGCGGCTCTGTGGTGCACATGTGTGGATATTCAGTGTGTTAGGCGGATTGTGGATAGACTTTTTTAACTTACTTGTTTGTCAGTGGTTTAGTATCCGTCCTGTCAATTCACACTATTTATATAGTTTCGCCAAAGACGAGAAAAATGTACGTAGTAATGCCAAGGTAAATTCAGAGCAGTTGTGTCACTCACTCACTTCACCATATCTGTTTTTATTTAATATTTTTACAAATATCCCGGGTGAAGTTCACATTTAATGCCAACGAGACAGTGGCAACTCAGCAAATACGGCACTGGAGCTTCACAAATCCAAGTTTCAGAGAAACCACGAATCGCCTATACTACGCTAAAGTTAACGTTTGGTGCGCTGTTACCTACCATTGCATAATAGGGCCATTCTTTTTTGAGGGAACTGTGTATCAAGTCTCATATCTGAAAATGCTTAATATCTTCTTCAACGAGAAAATGGATTATTTGCCTTTAAATTATCGAGCTTCAGCATATTTTCCGCAGGATGGATGTTCTGTCCATTTAGCAGGCATATTGGTCAATTGGTTGAACGAGAAATTTGGAGAAAATGGATCGCAAGATATGGACCAGTCAAATGGCCTCGAAGGAGCCCTAATCTTACGATTTGTAATTTTGTAATCTGTGGGACCGGTTAAAAAAATTGTTTACAGTACTCCCGTTCCAAATGATGTAAACATATTGAAAAATCGAATCCGAGATGCCATTCGATCGATAACGATAGAAGAAATTCAAAACTCTTATAACCAGCTTCATATGCGCCTAGAATTATGTGTTTCACGTGGTGGAGATTCAACTGAATAGTTCATGTTCAAATAAAATTAATTGTCAAAGTGTTGCGTTTTAGTGCAGAGACAAAAGATTTTTTAGAAATTAAAAAAAAAATCAGTACTGCGAAATTACATTTGAACAGTTGGAATCATATTTATAAACAAATAAAATCTTTGCAACCGAATCCGGGAACTCACGGTTATTGAGGCAAATAAAGTTCAGGAACATGCAAGGAACTTTTTCAATTCTCTGTTATGGCTGCAACGCTAAAAACAATACTCTCGTGTGACAACCAATACGATATGAGACATCTGGAAATTCCGGGTGTCTAATGACTACTATAATTTCAAAAGTATAAGTAAACGTATCGATCTCCAGTCCGGGTACAGGGAATACTAAACAATTTATTTACATTACAAGTTTTTACAATTGATTTTAAATGCTCATGACCCGTACCTGTTGCTCTTCAAGAGGCACATTTAAAAACAACAAATGTTACAAGGTTAGAATGAACATAGATCGTGGCCAGGGTGATTACTGTGAGCGTTTGAAAGATATATGTAGCCAACGTTCAATGCATACTGATTTCAAAAGTTTTGAATAATTTTCTTAGAAATATAAATTGAATGCATTAATTTTCGCAAATAATTTTATAAATTTGAGTTTCTATCAATACAAATATAGCGGTTAATTATTTTTTGAGTTTTTTATTTGAAACTATATATCAATTTCTAATATGGTTTAAAATTGTGATATATTATTTATATTATTATTTATTTTTAGACTGATGTGTTCAGAATATATCTAATTTTTTTCTCTTGCAAAATATAAAAAAAAGCAAAAGTCATAATTAATAACAAAAATATAGTTAAATAATTAAATTAAAATGAAAAACTTTTAATGGTGAATTATAATTTTGTTATTTTTAATCATGGTAATATATTTAGTAAAACATTTAACATAGGAACCTTATTTTTCATAGAATCTATAGGATCAATAATTATCTCTAAGCGATAACTGATATGAGTTCTCTCTTTGAAAAATAACAATACTTATTTATCATTTAAAAACTTAAATAAAACAGTTAACAGCTATTTTTTATTGATCAAAAGTCAATTTATATAATTATTTTCGAGAATTAATGGATTTAATCCATTTATGATTTCTAAGATATTGATTAAAAACTACGAAAATCAGTATGCATTGAACTTTCGCTGCAAATATTTTAGATTTAACAATTTAAACCATTTTTGAAGACTAGTTAATTTAAAAAAATAATTGTATTGTCCATTCCATGATGCATGAGAAATACTACAGATATGATCTGAAATAAAAATTAAACCAGCAGATAACAAACAACATTACATAAAATGTTAAAATAATCATATCTTTCAATCACAAAATATGCTTGATTTGAGTTTGGTCAGTTATCGTCATTTTACAGTACGTGTTGGTGACGTAATGTCCGATGTTTTTGTGCAAACAAGACAACGGTATTCCCCAGGGGTCTACTCTTCGTATAACGCTATTTTTAATTGCGATCAATGACATATCCAATGTATTCGTAACCTTGTGCAAGGCCGTCTGTTCGTTGATGGTTTGGCAATATATCTTTCATCGCGCTCACTTTTGAAAGGCAGCTGTAGATTACGATTGATCGGGTATTAGAATGGTCCAAAGCTAATGGTTTTCAGTTTCATAAGAAAAAAAAACGGTTATATGTATTTTTGCAGAAAGTACAGTGTAGATTATGGATCCATTCTGACTGAGTGTTATAGGATCTTATCGGAACACTCTGAATGGGTATATATTTGCAGATGACTCAAACAGTGGCGCAAGAATTGAATGCGTAATTGAAGACTCGCATTTTCAATATAGTCTTCAGCAAAAATCAAGTGTATTCACGGCTGAACTTTTCGCAATATATCTGTATATAGCTGTTGAGTATATTTCTTAAAACCTGATAAATACATATTTAATATCCTAATACATACCTTACTAAGAAACTACATTCCTCTTTTCTTGTAATTGAAACATCTGGATCCAGAATTCATTTTATTTGGGTACCAAGTCATATAGGAATTTCGGGAAATGAGAAAGCAGACCATTACGCCAGGGGGTTGTTCTCAATCCTGACTACAGATTCGAGTGTACTAGCATTGAAAATGGCCGGTGTAATGTTCGATCCAGCATCAAATGACATTGGCAGCTTCAAAGGACTGATACACTGTCCAACAAACTTAGCGACGTGACGTCTACCGTTGATTCGTGAAAATCAATTTTTCGTGCAAATCGCAGGGATGAGGATATGTTCACTCAACTGCGTATTGGTCATTGTAAGTGAACTCACTGTTTGCGATAGTTGTGGTATTCTTAGTGACGGTGTTAGAGTTTTAATAGTAGTGCGTTGTATTGGACGCACTCTATTAAAACTTACCCGGCGGGTTGTCCTTGGCGATTGCCTAGAAAATATCGAGAAGATCCTTCGTTTCGTCCGTTTAGGGAGTCTATTTTATTTAGATGTTTGTTTATTTATTTATTCTTTGTTTTTGTTTGCCTTGTGTTTCTTAAATTTTAAATTAATTATTGTGTGGGCCGGCTACAGTCCCACGCATATTTTATTCCGTTCAAAATTTTATGTATAAAAATATATGTTGTATTCTGCTAAAACCTTAAAATACATACATATTATGGCTTTAAAGACGAAAGGAGTGAAACCTATTATTGCACTATTTAATTACGACAAAGTACAGTAAAAACATTACATTTCTAATTGTCATAATCCATTAATAAAATAAAATTTATTTTATAATTTAATTTATTAATTTATACTGATGAATTACATTGTCACACCATTAATCATGCATTTATAAATTATTCATTACATTAAGTATGTTTATCTAGTTTATCGTTTAATTCCCTTTGTCACCACTACCACCACCAAGGGAGTTTATAAAATTAATATACACATGCTTTTATATTAGAATTAAACACGAATACTTTAATCCTTGTAAACCAACATTTTAGTTGTTACTCAGAATGGGTAGTGTTAAAAGCGACGTGTATGCATTACGCCCGTTACATGTGTTAGGTAACTGGTTGGCAATAATACCAAAAATCACCCCCAACAATGAATTATTCATCAGAACTGGATGTTTCCACTTGTATCCCACCGTAATGACGATAGTTTACATCTTAATGTTTGGGCTGCTGACATACGGAAGAATCATATACTTGTCAAAACTTCTTGAAAACACGGTTTTTTTGGTGAATATTGCGTCGGATTGTAGTCTGGTAGCTGCGACAATATGCTCTATTATAGGTGTGAATATGATTAACGGAGGCAAGCTGTTGAAATTCTTGCTGCTAATGAAAAATGTGGATGATGACTTTAAAGAAGTTGTAGTAGAAGATAAACATTCGAATCGTAGTGTTTACGTTGAGTTATTTTTACTTCACGGATATTGTTTGATTAACTATATATACAGCGCTTATTTGTGGACGAATTCTGTGGGATTTGGTGTGTACCAATATTATTCCGTGCGTGATTTATTTACATATCACACGTTCGTACTGGCACTTATCATCCGCCACTACGCACTTGCCATTAATTATAGATTTGAGAAGGTTAATTTGATGATGAGAAGGCTGAGCAGGAAGTATGTTTTTACCGGAGATGAGTTACCAATGCATGATTGGAATGTTAAGAGATTGGCTTGTATTTATTCGAAACTTACCGAATGTGTGAAGAACTATAATTCTATTTTTGGAGTACACTTCGTTACGCTGTACATTTGTATTGTTGTTAATTTACTAGCTCCTATAAATACTGCTCTTGTTTATGGTAATGGAAGGACAGATTTTAATGGTACGACGTTTGGAAGTGGATTAATTGTACTTTGTATAATATGGCTTATTTTGCCATTAGTAAGTATACAGGTGGATAAACTGCAACTCGATAGTACAATTAAATTTTAGCAATTGTACTATATCGTGTTTTCCCTAAAGAAGTACGGCCCTGACAAAATGTATAGAAAATGTTCAAAATTGTCGCTGTTTTCTTGAACATTTCCACTTTTCTTCTTCTCGTTACCTGAATCACAATGTAGTTTGGAGTAGAACTCTTCAGTTTAGCATCCTTCGAAGGAACTGTCTCGTGTTTCTCTACTATCTCTCGCTCACACCAGCCCCATGCTTCTACTTCGTACAACAGCACTACCTTAACACATCAACCCCAATTGCACAGTTCTGCTTTAAAATTGTTCTTCTATCGTCCGCTCCAAATTGTATTAATTCTCTCTCCAATCACTATGGCTACATATATCAAGTGCTCCTCTTTCTTACTGGTATCAGCAAACGTAAACCTAAGGTACTTAATACTTGTTCACTTGCAGTGCCTATTCTTCCCCTTAAACTCTTTTTTCTTCTTTCTTTTTCTGCCATTCCTAAATAATATCCATATGGGTTTATTAATATTTTCTTTCTTTCGGTTCCTAAAGTATTTTACAAGCCTTTCAATCATCTCTTATAGTTCACTTCCCGATTTCGCAAGTACAACTATATCATCCACATATGACTTTGGCCTGCTTCTTCTCTAAAACTCTTGACATATTTGCAACGAACCAATTAAATAGTATGGCGCATCTCTGTATTACTTCAATATTAACATCAATACACTTATATTCTTAAAATATGTATATATTTTTTCTTGTAGATCTTGGGATCCGCGATGTTTTTAGCATGTGATAAATGTACGAAGCAGGCGGCGGAAACACCTTCTATGTGCTTTATGCTAATTAAAGAGCTCTCTGATGCTGAGAAGGACCTGCTACTGAAGGATGAATTGCGGGACTTCGTGCAGCAGGCCAGAACTGAAACGGCGGAATTTAGTGCTGCAGGATTGTTCAATGTTAATCTTTTCATATTGTTCTCATTATTTGGGTCTGTCACATCTTACCTTATTGTTCTAATACAGTTTCATTAAACATATTTTCCTGTGTTATTTAAATCGGCATTTATTTGATAATGGGCACGGCATAACAATAGTCTAATGCTTCTAAATCTATTTGATAAAGCATAAAATGTTTGTTTTACTTCTATAAAAATATACTTTTAATTTCAGAATATAGTAGCGCTATATAAGGAAGATATTTTTATTATTTTCTACATTTTCATTCCAAATATAACCTAGAATTGCAAGAATTGTCTTTATGTGCTTTCGGTGCCATAATTCTGACACAGTTGACTAGTAAAAAATTGACAAAACGTTTTATGCTTAGAAACATGTAATGGTCTCTATACAAAAATGTTATAGTTTCATAACAAGACTAACGTTGATTAAAACGATGTAATAAAACGTTGCGCAGCGTTTTCTTACATCGTTTTTGTAAAAATTATAAATAAAAGGCGACCTTCTTCACCAAACCATTGACTGTCCTGACTTTGATTTGTTTGTAATTGCCCTACGGTTCCGTTCATGTGACGTTATTGCCTGGTTCTTGCCGAGCTCTAGTGCATGCCTGATAACAGACAATACTACTGCTACCACTGCTACTACATTGTCTATGACTGCTACTACGGTGAATTGATGTTGATAAAGACAATTCCCGATTTTTCTATATGAAAAACGTCCTTCAATTACACTCACAATTTGACCTCTACCGAATTCGCCCAATTGGCTATAATTTCCACGTATTTTTACTGAAATCAGTAATCATGACTTAATATCACTTTAGACTCGAAAACAACAAATCAAAAATCACCATGAAAGTGAATAATATCAGATAACTATATGAGAAGAAACTTTAATTATTGTCAAGAATGATAGTGATACTTGCTACAAATTAATTAAAAGTTTAGTCAATCATTATATATTATCTATTGCTATATCAAAACGGGGTGCGTGCGCCTCTTCAGCGGATGCTAAGATAGGGGGGTTGTTATACCACCCACTTCGCCGATGCCGGTTCCAAGTCCGGAGGAATAAGGAGGGAGGGTATAAGGGGGTCTAACTACCTCGTTAAAAAACCTGGGTACAACTGGCTCTGATTATAGCACCCAGACAGGGCCCCTGTCTACCTTACCAGATGAAAATCGGTCAACGGTTTCCGGGCAGAAGTTAAAGTAGTGCCAATAATTCGTCGAGCGTAAGAACCACGAGGACAGACTGAGCTCTTTAGCCCAATAAGACCATTAGTCTAAGGGAATAAACCCTAAATAGAAAAATAATTCAACATTTACTTGGGGCAGCAGCCACACCAACACCGAGTTGAGGTGTTTGGGAATTGATGTCGGCCCGGTTCAACATCAAACAGTTAGAGGCATGGCGTGAATGGATCTAACGCTACGATGCGGAAAGGTACGGCAAACTATCGCACAATAATTTCCCAACACAATCATTACGGCAGATACAAACATAAAAACGGCCATCAGTCCGGGGCAGACGTTGCGATGAATAACCCCATAGAAACAATTTTAAAAAACTAACAATATGCCTGAGAAATTTAAAAATCGCCACTTGAAATGTAAGCAGTATGATCCAGACAAGTAAACTAGAAAATGTTGCAACAGAGATGTAAATAATGAAAATAGATATATTGGGAGTAAGTGAAGTACGTTGGCCACAAACTGAAAAGTGCGCCACCGAAAACGGTACATTTTAATACGCAGGTGGTAACGATAACCAATACCGATATTAAGCAGATAAACAAACAAAAACCTCTTAAGTACTTTGCAACTGTCAGAACGACTTATGCTACTTTAACTACAAACTGTTATAGAAAAAATTAATATCATACAAGTTTACTGCCGACAAAGATGAAACCGAAATCGAAGCATTCTACAATAAACTCGATGAGATTCTAAAACTTCTCAAATCAAGAGACCTAAGGATAATGATGTGGTACTTTAATGCCCCATGTGGAGACTTGCTAGTTACCTCCATCGGGTGCGTCCCCATTGGAATTAGAAGAAGCTCGTCGGGTATGCAAGCATATTCGAAGAGTTGTGAAGAATAAATAAAATAGGAAGTAGAGGTTTGGTAGATATCCTCCACCGGGTGCCTTCTCCAATAGCGGAGGGGGAATGCCTGTCAGATATGACTTTTGCCGGAAAAATAAAACAAACTGGGACGGGTCAAGAAGATGCGGCAGCTAGCCTATTCGAGACAGATCACAACCTCACATCACAGACATGAGAAACCAGGCGTTATTGGCAATAGTCAAAGAAATGTTGTTTATACATCGGTGTAGAAGGCAACGAAAGACTACTGCACTAAGAATTCCCAGGTATATCATAACAATAACGACAATGGCAGCAAATACAAATGTACTATGTTTCCGAGTACGGGCGTTTTTAAAATGGAGCAGGGGTGCAAAGAATATCCTGACCAGCCTCTGTCAAGTGTAGAAAACGATGTCATAGAAATATAAGAACTTGGAATGTGAGAAGCATGCACCATCAAAGAAATCAAACGACTATATATATTTGCTATGGGAATTAGTGAATAAGATGGCCAGAATCGGGTCGACGGGTATTAGAAGAGCATGTTGTGTGCTTGTGGGAGAAAATAGTCCACAGCAATGAAGCGGAGCAGCAATAATCGTAACTAAACAAATATAATATTCGGTAACAAATATTATGCCAACCTCAGAGTGATTATGATACAATTAAATGCAAAAAAATTCTAATATGTTAATAAACAACATACAATAATAAAAAAACTGGTCTAATTTAGATTTTTGTAAAAAATTGTTTTTTTTATGTGTATTTTAATAACTTGTTTTTAAAATGCTAATTTTGTACTGTATCTGGACAACTAAAAGAGATGGAGAGTTTTTTGCATTCGCTTCAGATGGATGGTTTCTATACGTAAAGTAATAGTAGTTTAGGATAAACAAGCTAGATTTTGAGTGGAAGAAGGAAAATGACGTTGACTATTAACTAAAAGGGATAGACGGTTACCGGTGTGAAGTTAAACAATTCTTGTAACTTCGGGCGGCCCGTGAGTTGGCGCGGTGTGGACTTTTTCTCGGTGCATTGCTACTAAACGGAGTGAACAAAAAAATATTTTTTTCTACAATTGTTTACTTATGTCTTGGTAACCATAAAATAAAAAACAAATTTAAGTTAATTTCGTTAGCTGTTATTGAATAATATTTGCAACAAAACAAATTGCAATTTTTATTAAAATTCTGTCCACGTTTTCTTTTGAAACTTTGAAAATATTGTTTAGAATTTAACAACAATCATTAGACATATTTTCGTATATCTTTACAGACCTTTTACGTAGTTTGATAATTTATATGGCTGCGCTTAATTCCGATGTCCGATTGGGATTATTATTACTTATAAACCAACTCCCTACTTTAAGGATTACAATTCATTCAAAATACTTATTATACCAATAGTATTATGAGTTACAATATGTAAAAAGGCTACACCCTCGACAGAAATTCGAATCGACGACTTTGACTTTTATAATGACAGCAGAAGAAAAAAACAAACGAGGTCGGTCGGTCTAAAAACATTAACTACGATTTTATATAAAGTTTTAGTGAAACATTTACTCGCACTCCATACTTCCACTCCGTAAAACAGTATAGACTTCACGCATCTTACATATCTTACAAGCAATGCCTATATTTCCGTCCCACCATTTTTTCCATTTTCTCCTCCCTATCCCCCATGCCAACCTCGCCTTTGCTTGCACCTACTCTAAATGTTTCCTATAACCATCTCTGCAGTCAAACCCAGAAACCTAAATTGTTGAAATCGTCCACGCTCTTAATCATTACACCTTTTCATTTCATCTCTACCCACCCTCCCCGGTAAACAGCATCCATTTGGGTATTATATATGGGTTTAAAATAAAGGGATATACATATAGTTCACCACATAACGTACCCACTCAACAAAGCCAAAGACGTAAGTGTCGTTCCGATCAAATATCAGATCTAACAACAAGAACTAAAACTTCAAACGGAAGATTATCAAGTAACAGCATCAACAAGTACTATAGCTAAAGGGAATATACATACCTCCCAAATAGTCTCTCAAAATGGAAGAATACTCAATAACTTCATGGGTGAGAACTTTAAAGCCAAAAACAAAAAATGAGGTTGAAACTTAACAAAAACCGAAAGAAGAAGGCTATTCTAAGCCATGAAAGCCACCAATCAAGCTCACTCGCCAGGTAAGCCAACGTACTGGCCTACTGACCCTCCTCAAAAGAGACTTCTTCATCACAAAAAAACATGCCTACCAACTAAAAGGATCCTTTATTACCTCTGATCACTGATTAATAATACTTTGCTTACATGGTAAAATTATCAAAAAAGAACCAAAACCTACACTGGCAAACAAGTATAACACATAACAAATTGGAACATTTTCGAATAAAGCTTGAAAACTCCTGCTAAATGTATCCATTCGTTCTTAAAAAGACTGGCGAAGTCTCTTCCGAATTTTGGCTCTGGAAACCAATAAGAAAAAATATTGAATATTGTCCACCAATCAAACGAGGGACATCCTAGGCAAAAAGTAAACTGTATACCAGAGACCTCCCTGCGGACGAAGCAATATTGTCAACCTTCGTGGACGATATTGCAGTGATGGTAGTGGAGGAGCTGCAACTTCCTAACTCCAAAAAGCTGTAAACGGCATCAGCAAATGGGCCAATACAGGGCAAATAAAACTAAACCAAAGCAAATCATGCCACAAATATACATACAGAAATATACCCCAAGTAACGGTAACGCTAAAACGGGAGGATGGCACCTTCACGGTAACACCCTCCCAAACTATCGAGGTACTCCTAGACACCTACTTTCCTGGCAATCAACCTGGAGGCCTCAACTTGGCAACTGATCCTCATCTACCTGATGAGGATGATTGGCTGCTAGCTGACCAAATGATAAGTATAACTAAAATAGAATGGACTATATCAAGCTTTTCATCTTTTAAGTCCCCAGGACTAGATGGAATATTCCCATCACTGCTACAATGGGGGTTAACCTACATTATAAACACATTGGTGTATATATTTAAAGGTTGTATTGCTTTTAGGTACATACCCAATACATGGAGAGAGGTTAAAGTGACCTTTATACTCAAACCAGGCAAAGTAGATTACACACTTGCCAAGTTATTCAGGCCCATCAGCCTAACCTCATTTCTATTGAAGACGTTGAAAAGGCTCTGTGATCGTGAAATCAGGAACGGGCCGCTGAGAACGTACCCCATACATCCGAAACAGCATACCTACCAACCAGGACGCTCAACGGAATCAGCCCTACATCTGGTGACCTCTAAGATAGAGGAAACACTAGAGCATAAAAGTTCGTTGCTTGCCACCTTCATTGATATTGAAGGTGCTTTTGACAAAACAATATTTAAGAGTATTGATAATGCTCTAACATCTCACGGGATTCACCCCACTAATAGGGGCTGTTGCTAGTTGCAGGAAGAGGCTGTCCTCAAGGTGGAGTCCTCTCACCCCTTTTATGGGACCTTGTAGTTGATAGCCTCCTCCTGGAATTAAACAACCCAGGATACTATGCCGTTGGCTATGCCGACGACATAGTGATCATGATAAATGGCAGTTTTGAAGGTGTACTCTGTAATCTCATGCAGAGTGCCCTAAAGATTGTTGAGAACTGGTGCGATAGCCATTCGCTAACAGTTAACCCAAAAAAGACAGAGCTGAGATTATTTACGAGGAAGAAGAAACACGAGCACGATGAACATGCCAACTCTCTTTAAGCTCTGACTCTCACAGATGAAGTAAAATATCTAGGATTAATCATGGATACAAAACTGAACTGGAATGAACATATAACATCCACGCTGAAAAAGCTTGCATCTCATTTTGACAATGCCGCAGGGCGGTTGGTAAAACATGGGGCCTGTCTCCCAATATCACCCAATGGATATATACCGTGATCATAAGACCAACTATCGCATATGGTGCAATAGCCTGGTGGTCGAAAACCAAACAAGTTACAACAATCTCAAAGCTATCACACATCCAGCGGATGGCGTGTTTTGCCATCACCGGCGCTCTGAGAACAACGCCCACAGCAGCTCTTGAATCACTGTTATGTCTACAACCACTCGACCTTCTTATAAGGGAGACTGCAGTAAAAACAGCATTAAGGCTATCTTCACTCAACCTGTGGCATGATAAAGGTAGAATCATTGGACACAGGAGCATACTGAGTGAAGCTATCAAACTAGACCCCCTCATAGAAGAGACTTACGTCAGTCTTCCAAGCTGAATTAACAGGAATACTAAAGTGTGTTCAAATTTTAGCTGAACGGAATATTAAGGATAAACATATCCAAATACTCACCGACAGCAAAGCAGCTCTAAATGCACTAAATGCCAACACATTTGTGTCGAGCTATATTCATGTCTACACAGCCTGGAGGAGCTAGCTAAATAATAACAAACTAGAACTCTGCTCTGGATAAAAGGACATAGTGGCATCAAGGGGAACGAAATAGCAGATGAACTTGGCAGGAAGGGATCCTTACATCCTCTAACAACCCAAGAGGATGAAATACTTTCTGCAGGTACTCTGAAAAAAATAATAGAGCGTAGGACACATGCTCTTCACAAGGTAAGATGGCGAGAATCGCCGGGCTGCAAGCAATCAAAGGTAACAATTAGGCAACCTTGTAAAATTGCAGCTACGGCCCGCCTTAACTTATCTAGAACTAATCTGAAATTATTGACAAACATCCTAACTGGCCACTGCTGGCTAAACAAACACCTACACACGATGGGTCTGGTGAACAGCCCGTTATGTAGAGGGTGCAATGAAGAACTAGAAACAGCAGAGCATGTAATATGCCTCTGCCCAGCTCTAGTAAACACTAATACTAAGGAAGTGCTGGCCTAGTATGGTCAGCATTGGCAGCTCCTCACCCGCCAGATTATTGCAGCTTGCACGCAAAATTGACTGGTGGGACGAGTGAGCAGCCTTAAAGGGAGGTTTCACAATGGGCCCATTTTGAGGCCTCTAGCTAGAGTGTCTGTAGCTATGCTACCCTCCAGCCAACTATCCAGAGAACGGTAACAATAAACGACCAACCCAAACCACAGACTATATCTGCCAAATAATTAGGTTTGATACTGGTCGCAAAAATCCTGGTCTATAGAAAATGCAGATCTAGAGGCGAACCTGGTTCACCGGCTTACAAGTCGAATGCCCTAACCACTAATGTCACGTCATGTCACTATCGCTTCAAAACGTGTATGTATTCAATATGCCTGTAAAAGTTACATACACGCAATATTGAATATTAAACTGTACGGTTTTAACTTCACGTAGACCACTTGTTTATTGTGCCACATGTATTTACTGTATCTCTTTCTGAACTTTCGCATTGCAGTCGAAAATAAAATACCATGTCAGCTGATTATGCCCTTTTTTATATAGCTTAATATTTTTCGTGGTCCCGCGCTTATCATTATGGTTTTCCAACATAGATGGAAATTAAACGGTAGGATGACGTACCGTACATTTGTGCCTAGGATAAGTTAGTGGTGTTTCATTGAATTTTTAAATCGTACATTGATTGCAATGTAGTCAATATGATTACGTACGATTCTATCCGTATTTTCTGCAGGTAATTTCCAAGTATACAAACGTCTGTTTATTAAGGAACGTTTTCATAGAACCATGATAATTGGTAGAATTGCCAACGACCTGCATTTGATTTAAATATTGTGATTTTATTACCTTTGCTCTGCTTGGGTGCCTTTTGTATTTCCTCAAATAATACCTCTAGCATGTTCTAAGTGGGCGGCATATATTCGGATTATATTTGCTTGCAGAAGTTTAGTGTTAATTTGGAAGCAACACTGTCGGATATGGACTAGAAGATAAGAATAGCTCTTCCATAGCGTGGATAACATTGAATTCAATTCCGAGGTTGTTCAGAGTAATATAGTTTCTGTCCATCGATTCTTCCATTTCATCTCAATAATACAAAGGTTTGTAATTCCAAATCTTTTCCGGCTTCTCTTTAAACCCGGTTCTATAAAAGCAACTGATTGTGATTTTTATGTCTAAAACTTATGAACAATGTGATGAATGTTTATTAAATTTAAAAAAATTAATTTACATATGGACGCCGCGATAGTAAAATATTTGGAAAACGTTTAGTATATGTAAATGAATATTGTATTTCTTATATATTGTGACACAGAGAAGTTTTTTGTTGCTCCATACTCGTCTGCGGGTACGGTGAAGTGTAGTAAGATGAAGACACAAAAATAAACGGTACGAAGTCCATCTTACTTACTACCGCTGCAATATCACGATGAACAGGGCCAGCAATATGGTCTCTAAGCCAAAGTCCAGCCTCTCACACCAAATCATTTAATAACCGATAATTTGCACCTTAGCGAACTCTTGGCATTCCTGAATTTAACGACTCGAAAATTCAACAGCTTTACATACCAATAGTTTGTTTAATAAAATTAATTAATTAATACTAAGTGATATAAAAGAAATGACACAAAATGATGTATATATTTGATTTAAATATAAATTAATACATTGTTTTATGAAAGAGCCATGTTCTGATAATTTGTTGAGATATAGGGATCAATATAAAATCCCGTCGAGATTTTTAACTGAATCCTGAGTTATAGTTTTCTCTGGGAACCCATATCCATTTAAATGTACGTAAAACGATTGTTAACACGTCTTAACAATCGTTTTACGTACATTAACAAACAACAACAAACCGTCACATTCACGTTATGGTGTTCTTAGGAACGCAGGGCTTTAGCTACGGTATTCAGAGAGGATATAAAGGTACTATCATAAAATAAACATATAATGTTAGTGAAACTGTATTAGAACAATAAGATAAGCCGTAACAGACCCAAATAATGAGAACAGGATGGAACTATTAATACTGAAAAAACCTGCCGCACTGAATTCCGCCGTTTCAATTCTGGCCTGATTCGCGAAGTCCCTCAACTCCTCCTTCAGAACCAAGTCTTTGCCATCATCGGGCAGCTCTTGGATCAACCGGTAGCACAGAGAAGGCGTTTTCGCCGCCTCTTTTGTACATTTGTCGCATGCTAAAAATATTGCCGAGCCCAATATCTACAAACAAATAATATGTAATATCGTAGACGAAATGTAAAATCAGGCATATTAAAATACGCTTTGATTTTTAATAAATAATTAAACTAATTGTAAAAAAATGATAAGTCGTAATTTTAAAATGTCTGGTTGTTTTATCATATGCTGAATAGTAATTCACAATAAACGTGCTAGTGGTAACGTAGTGGCAAGCAAAGACAGGCGTTTTCAACAGCACGGTAAAACTCTAGCAGAACGTGAGTATTTACCCCTACCAAAATTATTCCACACCATTACTGCCCTATTCTGAACGTAAAGATTTGCATAGACATGCAAAATATGGCTTAGTGCTGCCTTACCACTACCGCGCTTATTGTGAATAACCCTTGATTGTGTGATCGTAAAAAATGGTACATATGCAAGCAAAATAATAAAATTACATAGTGAGTGAATTGTTATCTGTATTTCAATAATGTAACGGCAGTGACAGATTGATATTAGACTGCCAAAGAGTCTATCATTCATATATATATATATATATATATATATATATATATATATATATATATATATATATATATATATATATATATATATATATATATATATATATATATATATATATATATATATATATATATATATACGAACGCGTTCCATCCGGGTAAAATTCAATATTTTAACAAACCCCAAAATCTGAAACTAGTCATATTTGAAATATGTATAGTACTAAATGCAAAGCAATGGGGATAATGAGAAAAGAAGTACTAATGAGAAGATGGGTTTTGTGGCGTTGTTGCGATATATTTTAGCAATGTACGGACAACGTGCGTTTTATGAATGATACGAAGAGACTATATAAACAAGGGGGGTCGACGTGAATCGCCTCTGGCGACGATAAAGGTTAGGTGTCCGTCGAGCTACATAGAAATTAAAGGCAACAATAGGTGACGATCGCCCCAGAGGCCCCAGCACATCAACAACCGATGTTGACGTCGAGAAAGTGAAGAAAATGATTATGAACAATCGCCGAATCACTATCAGAGAGTTTGTTGATGATGTATGCATTTCATATGGCCCGTGCCATGAAACGTGTTGCAGTGAAGTTTGTTGCTGAATGAAGTCAACGGCTATCCAGAACTGCTCAAACGAGCCATAACGGGTGATGAATCATTTCAATGGAAGCTTCCTGAAGAAAAAAGCTCGCCAAGTTCGATCGAATCTAGAGGTTCTGCTACCTGTTTTCTTCGATATCAACGGCATAGTGAACCACCATTTCTTGCTAGCAGATTGTACGGTTAATTAGGAGTACTACCTGGAAGATTTACGCTATTGGCGTAAAGCAATAAGAAAACGTCTGGATTAGTGGCGAAGCAACTCATGGCAATTGCACCACGATAAAACAGTTTACACTTCACTGCCTATTCATCCATTTATCACACAAATGTAACACCGTTATGATGCTTCAGACTCCGTGTTCGCCGGACATGCTCCCCTGTGACTTCTTCCTATTCCTGAAGCTGACAAAATCCTGAAGGAGAATCGCTGAAGGTGCTAAATGCCATACCGAAAATTGTATTCCAGAAGTGATCCGAAGTTTGGAAAAAGTGCTGTCACCGTGTATTATATCTGATGGGGACCACTTTAAAGAAGACGAAATTAATATAGGAGAATAAAGTTTTCTTTAACTAAATTTCCGCGAATACAGTTATCATACCTCGTACTGATATCAGCACAACAAAGACTGAAAGATATAAAATCAAGACACAACCGCAGAACATAAGAAACATAAATAAACGATCAATGGAAAATAAATGGAGGAATTAAAGAGATTAAAGAGATACAACACATAAGTAAGGATATGGCAATAAAGGAGGAAGAATTGAAAACAGAACAAGCCTAATTAAATAAAAAACAGGAACACATACTCGAATGACAGGAGAAAGAGAAGAAAAATAAAACTTAGTGATAAAGGGCTACGAGTAGATGATCGTAACATGACCACTATGACAAAAGAATTATAATAAGGAATTAGAAGTAAAGTGAAAATAACAACTACTCACAATATCAACAAAGTGAAAACTAATGAAATGATTATTGCGGAAATCGAAGAACGCGATAATGCAATCGAATTAACAAAAAAGGAGGGAGGAATACAACAGAAAATAAGAAATATTGTAAAAGCAGGAAGACGTAAATGAACCATGGTCAAGATAGAATATTATATATGAACAGTAAACAACTATTAATTTCGTTGGTACAAAAGAGAGAAGCGCATAACACTCATAAGACAAACAAAGAAAGAAAAAAAACTAGTAAACCGATTGACAGACACATACCAGACGACAGACTCGGCAAGGAATATATGTAATAACTACGAGAAATTGAGATATGATAACAAGAAGGAATTAAATGTGAACAAATACAACCAAAGTAAGAGAAGAAATAGCGAACAGGAACATGGAACAGCAAAATTCAAAAACAAAGCAAGCGAACTAGTGGAATAATTTGAAATAGTGGAATTATACATCCTTGACGCAACAGAAACTAAGATAATAGACAGTGGAGAAATATAAATTGAAGGGAACACATGCGTATATATAGAGAAGTGGAGAAGATGGATAGAGCTAAAGAAGGAGTATGATGCATAATTAAGAGATGTATCGGAAAGGAATACCCAGGACATAATAATATAATTGTGGCATATGAACCCCAAGAAAGAATCTAGTAAAGAAAAAACACGACTACCGGGAACAATTAACATAGGAAGTGGAAGAAGTACCAGACTCATAATAATACTTAACCTAATTGGAAGAGTACGGAAAAGGGACGTGGAGTCCGTAGAGGCCATAGGAAGACTAGGTGAAAACGTCAGAAAAAATGGGGCTACGCTCATCGAGTTCTGCTTAGAAAATAACCTAATAATAACCAATACCTTCATTATGCACAAAGACATCGACACCTATAGAAAGGTAAGGAGAAGAGGATTGAGATATCCCATTAATTATATAATCATAAATAAGCGATACAGAAAAAAAATAAAAAATACAAGAGATAAAAGTGTACCATAAATAAATTCAGAATGTTATATAGTAATTGCAAGAATCACAATCAAAGAAAAGGTACGAATGTATAGACTAAACAATGAAGAGTCTGTAAGAGAATATTCCACAAAACTAGGACAGTTTGTCACCGAGAAATGGCGGGAATACATTGATGAGGGTAGCCTAAGAAGTGTGCGGAGTAACAAAATGCAAATTGAAATGGAGGCGGTGAAAGAGTTAAAGAAAGGTAAAGCTGCAAGATGGGATGGAATAACCACCGAAATGCGAGAATATAAGAGCAAAGGGTATGGACGTACAACACCACTGAACAAAGTGCGGGAAGAAGGACCGAATGATTAGGAGAAAGGGATATTGATAATAATCTATGAACAATGGGACAGAAAGAGCTGAGAAAACTATAGGAGAATAACCCCGCTGCGCAAAGTAGACAAAGTATACGAAAGGATCCTCACCAATATATTAGAGAAAATAATAGCCCCACAACTGGAAGAAGTAAATTCGGGTTTCAGGTAGACCAGAAGATGGCAGGACCACATATTTACAATAAAGCAGATGATGGAAATGAACAAAAAAGTATAGGTATTAGTAGGTATTCGTGGACCTGAAAAGGCGTCCGATAGCATGCCAAGTCCAATATTATGCTAAAGTCTAAGAATAAGTAGAGTAAACAGAGAACTAATAAACGCAATTAAGGGAATATACTGTATAACATCAAATTATGTGATGAGTATATCTAAAGATGGATTAAAACAAGAAAGAATACCCAACCCTATATTATTTAATATTACTATGGAGGCAGGATTTAGAAATATAACACAGGACAAATTTGGAAATAGCAGAGAGCGGCTTTGCGAACGACGTAGCTATATAGAGAAAAGGCGATCGTATGATAAGATAATTAATGCAGCAGACAAGAAGATGATACAGTAGTTGAGTATGGAATATGTGAGTGTTCTTACTGGCGAAGTGGAGGGGGATCGCGATGGTGAATGGACTGTAGTAGGGGGATCATCGGTCATAGAGTTGGTGGTGACAAACGATATAGCAAGGGGAAAAAAGGGTAGAGATTAGGAGCGCATTAGAATCAGATGTTCAGGTGGAAAGTGGTAGGAGCCAACGGATACCCGGCGAGCTAGTCCGGGAAGAATTTATATCGAACGAGGCGGCGATCAATAATTTTAAAGCCAAAATACAGTCGAAATACATGCTGCTAGAGATCAGGCACGAATAAACTATTGATACACAAAGCTAATTAATTATATGTACCTAAACACTACAGCAAGTAGAAGATTACAATAAAATACTATCAAATTTAAAATCGGTGGGAGAATTCGTCAAAACTATTTACTACCGTTCTCGAATTTGCTTTAATAATGGTATCTTGGGAAACCTTAGGAGTCACGGTGGATGGAGAGTATTTTAACCACCTGAATTTCGCGGATGATATCGTTCTACTAGCCAACAACATCAAAGATGCGAAAACGATAATCAAGGACCTGAATGAAGTAACGGAAAATCCGGATTATTTAAGATGAATATGATCAAGGCAAAGATTATGACAAACTTAGTACTAAAAGATCAAATAAAAATAGGCGATGATAGTATAGAACAGGTTTCCTCCTATATACGAGAGTGGTCTGAAAAATGTCCGACCTTACCATGTATACAGCAACATTTATCAACTACATCTAGGTAATCTGTGCGTGCATCGTTTCTGAATCGCATACTTTGATTTGGGCATTTTTGATGCGCAGTTGCTGTTTTGATAAGCAATACGCTCACCCCCGTGAAATTTTGAGCAGTTAAATTTCAACATAGCCGTAGACGAAGGAGCATCACTGGGCGAAGTGTGTGGCTTCCCAGAGAGATTTTGTTGAAAAATAGAAATCAATTTTGAAAGAAAACCATTTGTATCTTTGTGAGGTCAGAAAATTTTCAGACCACCCTCGTATACCTGGGGCATTAGATACGCATAGGCCGTGATAATACTGAGCTACAGCGACGCATAGGACTAGGATAGACTGCAGTTTGAAAGCTTAAGAAGAGCAAACTTCCAATGTGAAAAGAAAAATGTTCGAACAGTCTTTAAACTGGTAAGAACGCATAGGTCAGAGACTTTAACACTAACAGTCTAAGGACGAGTGTCTGCGACATAATTACACGACCGTGTACATCATATGGAGATGGGCAAGCCACGTTAGCATATTTAATGACGACAAACGAAGCAAAGGTAGGCCTCTAACCCAATGGTACGGCAACATCATGAGCATAGCACAAAACTGCAGCATTGGACACAAACGGCTGGAAAATGCTGATGATGATGTATTACCTGTATGTCACAGCCCCATAATAAGAGCAGCGTTAAGTATCCACTATATATAGTAGCACTTGTTCAAAATTCAATACTACTTGTTCATGACACGATATGTGCGTCATTTACAGTGTTGTGGGGTAATATTATCTTAATGACGTACATATGGTGTCATAAACAATAAACTGATCCAAGCAAACGGTATATATAAGCCCATGTGCTCTCTGGTAGAGACTAAGCCTAAGGTATATACATAATTAAGAGCAGATTGCTTGCAGCATATCAGCTTAAATACTTACTAATGGTAAAGTAGTCCACAACATACAAAGTCCAATCAGTCCGCTACCGAATGTAGTACCAGCAAAATCCCTTCTCCCAATACCATAAATCAAAGCGATATTCATAGGAGCCAGCAAATTAACCACAATACAAATATATAGTGTGATGAAATGCACTCCAAAAATAGAATTATATATCGCCACACAGTCAGAAAGTTTCAAGTAAACACACGTGATCTTCTTAACATTCCAATCATGCGATACAAAATCACCTTCAGCTAGATCGTAATTGCTGCGCAATCTGTTCATCATTCGATTAATCTTCTCATACCTGTATTTGATGGCAAGTGCATAGTGGCGGACGATATGTGAGAGCACGAAGGTGTGGTACACAAACAAGTCACGCATACAGAAATATTTAAATACAACAAGTCCTACAGAATTTGACCAGAAATACGTAGTGTAGGCATAATGAATAAGACAATAAATGTGTAGCATATACAATTCGATGTACAAACTATGATACGAGTGTGTTTCTTCCGCTACAATCTCTTTAAAGTCATCATCCACACTTTTCATTAGCTGCAAGAATTTTAGCAGCTTGCCTCCATTAACCATATTCACACCTATAATTGAGCCGATTGTCGCAGCCATCAGACAACCATCTGAAGCAAGTTTCAACAAATAAACAGTGGTTTCAAGAAGATTCGATATGTAGACGACTCTGCCGTATGTAATCAGAACATACATTGAAGTGTAAATCATCGTCACTACTATGGGGTATAACCGAAACCATCTGGGTTCAATCAACCATTCATCGTTTCGCCGAATTTTCGGTAGTATCCCTAACCAGTGGCCCAATGAATGTAAAGGCTGCAATGCGTATACGTCGCTTTTCTCACTAAGCATTTTGCGTAACAACTGAAATATTAGTTAATACGACATCAAACACACGCATTTTATGCGAAATTGTATGTACATAAATTCATTTTAATGGCATCCCTAAGGGATTGCTGGTAGAACACAATAATTAAATGGATACACCGGAAACGCGTGCTGAATGCTATGAATATTTTTTTAAATTAGTACAGAATGAAACTCACATAGGGAATACAATTACTTTGTATATTCCATTCAGACAAAATAAACAAAATAAATTCACTATGAATGTCTATAGAACTTAATAGAATGTGATTTTTTAAACTTTATTGATAATTATAGGACATTTTGAAAGTATCGCGTTAAATAAACAGATATAATATAAATAAACTTCTAAAGATTTTAATGCACTAACGGTGACCAGGGTATAACCAAATACAGTTTAAGAACTGTTTTTGGTGGCGTAACATCTGGAATTATATAAATATTTGAATATGAAATATATTGTTTTCACTTATCATTATGTTCATTATCTATTTTCTTTGATATAATAGACAAAATATACTTATTTTAGATTATACAATAGTCAAATTATTATTTCTAATCGTGTACATGTAATAATGAAGTAAATTGGTGAATACTGACTGTAGTGTTAATAATAATAATATAATTAATAAATTTTAATAAAATTTATAATAAGATTGATTCATACTTGTTGCATATTTATATATATATATATATATATATATATATATATATATATATATATATATATAACCAGGGAACGAAAATAGTAAGAAAATGAAAACAAAATAACGAAATAACCAAAATATTTATAAGAACGAAACGAAAACAGAAATTATATTTATATTTTATATTTATATTAAACACGGTATATATATATATATATATATATATATATATATATATATATATATATATATATATATATATATATATATATTATACGAGGGCTAGTAATTACGTATATGTTTGATATGCAATCTGGAACTCACCAAACTACTCTAGCGAAAGAAATTAATGCATCACTTTTATAAAGTCGATTAAAATTAAAATCAATGGTTAATGTTTTATTTCAACTATGTATAATGAACAAGTTTATCTAGTATGTTATTTGAACACTAGTTTTTGTTTTTTGACCCACAATTAACCGCAGAGCATCGTAGAGTCAGGCTAACTTTTGCTCGAGAACATGTACACTGGTTGGAGGCTCTTTGTGATAACGTTATGTTTAGCTATGAGTCTAGATTTTCTCTTCATGGCAGTTATGGACTAATGCGTGTGTATAGACGGCCAGGAAAACGTTATGCACAATGTAACGTTACTCCGACGGTTTTGTTTGGTGGGGTACCTGTAATGGTGTATGAAGGTATCACTTTAGAGCCTCGAACGGAGTTGGTGGTGATACCAAGAGTGAATATCACGGTTGTTTTTTATATCGTAAACATTTTGGAACCTCACGTAATGCCTTTTGCACCTTTTGTGGGGAATGATTTAATTTGTATGCGTGATAACACTAGACCGCATAAAAATTATTTATTATTAAACAACAGTATCTTACGGAAAAAACATCAGCGATGGCCAGCTAGAAGTCCCGACCTTAATCCGATTGAACACCTCTGGGACCAGATGGGCAGACGAATTAGAACACTTCCTCGTCAACAACCAACAAGAGCTTGAAGACAAATTTGGGGTACTATCGGGTAAGGTGAAATTAGAATATATTAGCGGTATGCGTCATCGTTGTGAGGCAGTTATTCAACTAAGAGGCGGAAATACCAAATACTAAACCATTTAATCACATTAAAATTTTTGTTGCGTCTTTTCAATTTGATGTGTTCTTTGCACTCAATTTTAATGTTTTTAATGGCTTTAATATATTTTTTTAGCTTGTTATATTCCAATGAGTTGTTTATGATAAGGCTTTTATTTAGGATGCTAGTTTTATTCTGATCTATCCGTGATACTGCTTATTATGTGTGCTCCTTCTCTACAAGTGCATTGAATATACACTAAGGGGATTCATGACTTATGTCCTTATGCAGAAGTGTCATTAATCCCCTTATTGTATATAGTATTCAATGCACTGTGTATTAATATATACATACATACATATTAATATGCCGCGACTATCGCCACATTATAACCTTAGATGGTCATTGGATCTAGGCGAGGACAGGAAGTCGCATATGATACACGAAACGTTCTGAAGGACTATGATGTCAAAGCTGTTCCTCTATCGTTACTCATTCTATAGGGCCAAAGCGTCGACTGCGGCCGACTGAAACTATTCCTGTCGCCCGCCTGTCTGATATGTACACATATTATATGTTATTCTATTAATAAATTAATTAGTTTGTGAGAACAAATCATTATTTTCTTCTATTAAAATAATATCGATATCGAATATTGATATCGAATATGTATTAGTATTAACTATGTTTATTTTAAATATAAACTGATTTTTGGCTTTAAATGACTATACTGTTCTTATAAACACTTCATACATACGATATTGGTAGACCGTCGCCTATATTTTAAGAAACAGGTCGCCTATAGAGATCAGAAGTTTAACCACGCTTGCTCTATAGGAACTTCTAATAAATTGACAATACATAGTAGAATTCTTATCACGTGCTTCGTCTTAGTGTCTTTCACTGGCTGCATTTTCGGAAATTTAGCAAAGCAATCTACTATTACCAATAGATACTTGAACTTACTTAGACTGATAACGAATGGGCCCAATAGTCTCTATGAATAGTAGAGATGGGAAATCTGAATCATTTCTGGGATTCGAATCATCGACCCTAACACTCCTTGCCGAGAGTCGCTCACTGATTCGACTCACTGCCTCAATTTAGAATATTTTAATTTATGAAACTGGAGACATATTCTAAGTTATATTAAGTAGGAAATCTATTTATCCTCAACTATACAAAATCACTATTAGCAGACTTTGTATAATATGCAATATTATTATTTGGTACGTCTGTTATCCTGTGGAATATATGCTCGGAGCCAAGAGTCTTGTCAATCTGTAGCCGTTCATTTCAATCTCGGCTCTCGGATCAGATCGAACATCAGTAATCCGCGCAGACAGAGCGCGCAAATAAATCGAATCAGTAGTCTTCGATATCTATACATACCCGCCGTTCACTCATTGGGGAGCCTTTCAATGAATTACGTCCGAATCGAGAGTCACGTAAAGGTTGCAGAAATATCGAAATATATACTGGGATCTCTATACGGACCGATGAGTTGGGATTCGAATCCCGCAATTTTGCTGATTCGAATCAGTCACTCAGTCCTAAGATTCAACTCACTGAATAGGCTCACTCATGAGTTACCCATCTCTAATGAATAGTATGAAACGGTATGGGAGTTTTTGGAATTGGATGTAACTTACCGGGTTTCTAACTGGTAGCCTGTTTGTAGTATCCACAATTTAACATATGCAATGTCACATACTTTTTCACAAAACGACTCATCATGATAATCAGTCATGTACTCAAATTCTTCTTATGGTCTCCTCAGCACCTAGATGTCCACTCATCATGGCACAATCTACAAAGTTTTTTCGTTTTCGAGTCTCTAGATCATGCCTCTTTTTAACTCGTAGTTATTAAAATAACTCTAGGTTTTGAATCATGTTTGTGATGCATTAAAATATTTCGGATATTCTTTATCTGATCATCCTGAATCTGGGAAGAGAGGATCCAGTCTGAGATGTTTACTATAATGTTTTCGAAGGTGGTACCTGGACTTACTTTGATACCCAATAGGTATATTAGAAAATGTTTATGGACTTTAGACTACAGATATAGTGTCCAACTCATATGAATGGTAGTTTCTTTAGCAACTGGTAGTCTGCTTATAATAGTATGCAATTACCTGTTATTGTTCATGTTTAGTTTATTGAACAGAATCGCTGCTACTCCGGCGGAGGCTCTACTAATTCATACCTTTTTTCCGCGGGTAGGTGAATCTTCTAGACGAACCGACGCAATGCTCGCGTGACGGATTCAATCGGTATCGATCTATACCCCAATAAACATACAACACGCATTAAATGTGCTTTACATATGCAAATCACAATCCAACGTGCACGGCATATGGGGAATATTTGTAGCATATGTAATGCCCATTTCCATAGTGGACGGCATATGGGGAATATGTATGGCATATGCAATGCACATTCCAACGTGCATAGCATCTGGGAAATATGTATGGCATATATATGGCATCGAATCATATTCCACATGAATTTGTGGATATGCAGTCCATATGAACTGACCATATCTAAAAGTATATGCTTTTATTAAATGAAATACAGAATTAAGACCACTTCTGAAAATATGTGTTGCTGTAGGCAAATTTGGAAAAAAAATGTTTTTGCGTATAAGACTGCAAAAATCTTATTTTATGACATTTTTTAGCTTCATAATATTAGTAATATTTTATTACGCTCAACTTTTATTTAAATTATTATTTGATTAATTTTCCTACAACCAAATTAAAAAAACTATTATTATAAGATTAATATTTATAATAATTTATTAACCGCAATCGAGACGTTTGGTACCTTGTGCAGGCAGCGCCACACCATTATATTCATTGTTATGACCGTAGAAAACATAGCCTTGCCGGCCCATAGACCCCCGTCTGTCTTACCCCATGTAAGACATACGGAGGTCCCCATGACCTCCGTATGGCAAGTGTGAATGAATGGCGCAAATCTGCTGTTCGCAAAGCAAGCAATAATGAAAAAAATGCACGAAGCCATCAGCCACGCTCTCTGTCTATGTATATATATAATGTGCCGTGGAGAGGAATAGGATATGCATTGTATATGTCTGAGTCATATACAATGCATATGAAATGCACATCATATGCACGGTCACTTTGCACATCGAATACACTAGTATAGCATATGCATCTGCATTGTATATTGAAAAAGTATATGAGGAACATTATATGCACATGCATTGCATGTTTATTGGTATCGGGCGCCTACCGACTAAACGCCTTCATCCCCACGGGTAGTCTGACCGCCTCAGAGGCACACTCACAAGCTCTCCCGCATGCCTTGCCATCGGCCTGGTCGCTCGCGCCTTAGCAGTGTGTGCTTGTGTGGGCCAGGGGTATCGCTACACCCCGGTCTGATCTTGCAGTCGATCCTTCTTATTTTGAGTCGCGCGGGTGTCACATTAGGTCGGGGTGAATTAGGTTTGACATACTGTAGGAGGCGCTTAAGCCGTCTTGGAATTTCCCGCTCAGTACGGTTTCCGCGAAACGGCTCACCGCCCGCCACTTGTCCTCCGTTTCTAGCATCGCCTCCGTGGGTGCATTTCTAAATAGTGTGAGCCACGTCATTGGGTCCTCTTAGGCAGTAGACACTGGTGTTGGTTCCAGCTTTCCCTATCCTCGCCAGGTACGTTTGAGCGGTTCCGTGCCCGGTGAGGAGTTGAGTAGTCCAGTGGTTTAGGTTGCCGGTTTCTGTCTGCTCACCGTCTGACATTTGGTACAGCCCTTCTGGTAAACGCTCCTTTCGTACTGCTTGATATCCATTGGGCCATCGAGTCGTCCCCGGCCTTTACACGCGCATCTCTTTTTCCGGTGCCCCGATTAATAGTCTGGTAAAAGGCGGCCCTCTCCATCAGTAGCCAGATCTGTGGCAGCTAGCACATTCACCGCATCGGTCGATACAGTACGGTATGTTGAGCTCCACGATGCCGCTCCTGGGATGGAGTTGAAGATATTGATGTCATGATAGCACGTTATTAAGGCCATCCGGGACCGGAACCTTCCTGTTTATCGCTTCATTGGTGATCTGGGCTCCCAGGGTAGAATGTCCTCTCTGAGCTCCCATCCTATGGCTGTGGGGGCCTTGTCTACCTCGGCCTGTGAGGTGGAGGAACCAGTCATTCACCTCCTTGTATTACACACTTCCATGTTAGATATGCTTCCAGCAATTACAACGCCTATTCCAATTCGATCACTGGTGAGTACCTCTTCACGCCTGGTGATGCCGTCTACACTTCTCGCACGCTGATCTTCACCCCTCCAAAATCCATCCTTCAGCTTTTCACAACTGTGTGATGGATGGAAGAATGACAGCTGAAATGTCAACTGGGGGATGCACAAAGGTTCCACACAAGTTTCCTATACTGGAAAAAGTAAAGACGAATTGTTCCCAGGAGATAATTCTAAACTTTTCGGGAGCTACCTACTACGGATTCCTCAAAGATGTACAGTTCTGCAATGTCATCAACCAGAACGTGGTTTACACAGCCCTACACCAATCTTTTGATTGGCATAATGCAGAAATTGAGTAAGAACTTTCTACTCTGTATAAAGTTCATGTTTAGAAGGGAGGAGTTATATGCATCATCTGAATGATCCTATTGTTCTTATATATATATATATATATATATATATATATATATATATATATATATATATATATATATCTTAGTTTGCTTAATAACAATATATAATCCATGTATTCATTTCATTTAGTTTTTCGTAACATAAATGTATTAGTTAGTCGTAATTTAAGCTAGAGAGTAGTAACACAGTATATAATTTTATATAACATTCTACTGTGAAAGTATTAATCAATCAATAAAATATATAATTGTTTTAAAATTGAAATCCAGGAGTGAAGTTAATTCCCATGTTGTTTTTCAAATTTAATTGACAAAGCATTTCCACATATGCAACCAAATATCCATAAAAGGTCTGTCATTAATCTCTGAAATTTGAGGTTATCTTTCTTGCATGGCTTTTAGCGGCAAAATCTTCGACCGTACAGTGAAAGTAGGGCTTTGTGTTTGGAAAGGGTAAACACTTCAACGTTTACATTATAATAAAAAGTTTTAAATTGCATGGCCGAGTGTTTTTCATTACTCATTTCTCAATTATAAATAAACTAATAATCTATTCATTTTAGTTTTAAAACAATGAGTAGTGATCCCAAAATGCCCCGAGTATTAAAAGTAATTGGCACACATAGTGGTGTGTTTCATTGTGATGAGGCTCTTGCATGTTTTATGTTAAAACAGCTGCCAGATTATTCAGATGCAGTAATTAGGAGGACAAGAGATCCTGAGGTATGTAGTCATTTCCATATGGTTTCCTTTGAAAGTTTGTCTAATTTAGTTGCTCTGTTTAAATAAAAAATATTTGATTAATTCTTTAGGTTTAGTCTCAGTCTCCTTATTAACTGAGATTTCTATTGATATAATTGAATAGATAATAATATTTCAGATAATTTAGACTATATCAATATCAATATCTAATCCAATTTTTATTTGTTACTGTATTGACCATTAATTTTGCAAGATTTAAATTAGATGAAATGTAATACATATTTTAGAGGTATTCAAAGGTTGGTGAATGAATTATTAAGGATGAAGTATAAGTAGTTAAATATACCTAACTGGTATAACTATTAATAAATAGCTAACTAGGTATAATTATGTATAACCAAGAAACACAAGTTGCACTAAATGCTGTGTACATTCAAATATATATATATATACATATATATATATATATATATATATATATATATATATATATATACATGCAATCCATTTTGTATGTTTATTGGGTATTTACCCGTAAATAACTAGCTTGCAACAGATTAATACATTTAAAGATTAGAAAATATATTCTTATAGTGCTCAAACTATTATCATTGTTATTTTACTATTCTAATATTAATTATTAACTAATTTTGTCTATTTATGGTAGGTTTTAAAAACTTGTGACATAGTAGTAGATGTCGGAGCTGTTTATGACCCAGAAACCAAGCGATATGATCACCACCAAAAAGATTTTAATCACACCTTATCAACAGTCTTGCCACAGATTGCAAAGAACAAACACATCAAGTAAGTTTACTGTATTAGTGTAGTTAACTATATTCTAGAGATATTTATTTTAAAATACGATTAACAGATTGAGTTCAGCCGGTTTAATATATGCTCACTATGGACTGGAAGTGATAAGTGAAGTCTTAAAGTGTAAAAACATACACCCTGACACTGATTGTTTAATGGGTGTTTTCCTGGCTGTTTATGACAGCTTTGTTGAAGAATTGGATGCTATTGATAATGGTGTACCAATGTACCCTGATGGGCACCCTAGATATAGAATAAATACCCACTTAAGTGCAAGAGTGCATAGATTAAATCCTGAATGGAATTCAAATTCAGAACCAACAGATGAGTTATTTAGTAAAGCAATGGAGCTAGTTGGTGTTGAATTTAGTGACAAAGTTGTAGAGGTGAACTAATATATTTAATGAGGTGACTTTAATTTTTATGCTGTATTATTATTTTAGATGGCAACAGTATGGTGGCCTGCTAGAGAAATAGTGAAAAGAGCAATAAAAACAAGACTTATTACTCATGGCTCAGGTCAAATAATAGAACTGAAAGAGAGATGTCCATGGAAAGATCATTTGTTGGCTTTAGAGGATGATTTGGGGATGAAAGGTGAACTTAAGTTTGTAATATTTCATGACTCAACTGACTCTTGGCGTGTGCAAGCAATTCCATTACAACCAGATAGTTTTATTTGCAGGTAATTACAGTATACTTTCTGTGATATAAATGTACTATTAATTTGTATTTTTAGAGTGTTTTTACATAAAGATTGGAGAGGTGTAAGAGATGAACTGTTATCAGAAATAGCCAAAATTAAAGATTGTGTATTCTGTCACGCAACTGGCTTTATTGGAGGTAATAAAACTCGTGATGGTGCCCTACAAATGGCAATAAATAGCTTGAAAGCAGCAGAGCTTGATGGTGATAATTAATATAATGTATTTCAATGTTTTAATTAGCACAATTACTTTAATCAGGCCAATTAATTTTTTTATTTGTTGAAATTTATTTTAGATTTACACTTATTAATCATGTAGAATCATCTATGTATTTACTGTCATATAAGGAATGAATAACAGAAGTAAAAAAATAATCTAATATTATATACATGTGTTTTTTAATTAGTCTACAGTGTGATTCAAATGTAACCCTTACAACAAGAATATTGTGAATACTATAAGATAAACTTACATTTTTGGAAAGCAATTATTATTTATCCCTTGTTCTTTAGATATCTATGAAATCAGAACGTCGCATTTTCTATTCTTTACAATATTTATAATATATTTTTCTGATTACTTTTTTTTTTCTATAATAAAAAACAACTTATTTAGTATAACCCTTACATCAAAATCAACTCAATACCGCCTAAAAGTAGAAACCGCATCCCTTGTACTATTTTCTCTTCTCTAATTAATTTCCTTCCCAAACCAGCCTTTTGCAGGTGTCCAGACCCTCTCCATCATTTCTTAACCATTCACTCTCCCTTTTGCAATCCCTCACCTTATCTACTTTCGCACCCTCACATTTGTGGGTTAGATGTGTGTGTGTGTGTCACTCCCACAACTACATAGTACCAACGTGGTGTATCTTTGCCACCATCCACTCTGTCCTTCCTCTTCTGAACTGCATCTCACTGTTGCCATACATACATTGTCCTCCCTGCTCCACCCTCCCCTGGTTATGTAGCTCGCCCCCACACTTGCCACTCCACTTAACAAGGGTTGTACGAGCTCTCAGTCATTCTCACCTGCTTTTCTTGCCACTCAAGATTCCCCATTCTCTCCCCGATCCTAGACTTTCCTCTCAACTTTTCCACTATCTACATGTCAGAGATAAGCACTCTTTCATACATCTTTACTCTGTGTTTTCTCCAACTGCTCTCTGCCCTACTCTTACATCTGTCCACAACTGCCGTACCAGTCTCTTTGATCTACTCCTGCAATGTTTTCTCAAACTTCGCATACTTCACATGACTCCCAATATCATGCTCATCCGATTAGTTTTCTGCAGGATCGCCGTTATAAGTGTCGATTTTTCAGAACCATCCAGGCTATAATCGAAAGGGAGCAATTTCGATTATATCCCACTCTTGCAATCCCCACATTTCCACTCCATACAACAATATTGGCTTCAGACACGCATCACAGATCGTACACGCTATTACTAGGTTACTATCCGATCACCTCTCCCACCGCAAGCCATTCTGGACTTTGCTTGTACTCACTGCAAATGCTTCCTACGCCCACCCCTGCAGTCCATCCATCCATACGCCTAAAAACTTTAAGCAATTCACTCTCTCAATAATTCTTCCTTTCCATTTCAATTTTTCCGATCTACTTCTCCTACCCTGATTTCTAAACGTTGTTCATTTGTTTTTTTTCCACATTCACTACTAACCCTATCTTATCAAGGTACCCATTTTTTACAACATCTCTTGCATCTCTTTCACTTTTTTGGCCACAAGCGCTATATCATCCATATTTTGTTTCTTCCTTTCTGCGAGGTTGTTCGAGTATGCTATCGTATTATCTACGAATCTGATGTTGTTGATTCTTTTTCCATTTAATAATATTCGTTGCTCTATGTCATGTAGTGTCCGGCTGAATATTTCTTCTGAATATATGTTGATCAAAAAAGGCGATAGAACACACCCCTGTCTGACTCCTCTTAATATTTGCACGTCCTTGGATGTTTCACCGTTCTCTGTAATATGGGCTAGGTTTTTGATCATTATATTCTTAAGCCTCTTATCATATAGTATGTCTATCAGTTTCCTGCGTTGCACTCTACAAACGCCTTCTGATAGTCGATGAAACAGACGTGTATTTCGAAGTTCATATCTCTATACGTTTGAAATAGAACCTGGATGCAAAATAGAGCTTCTCCTGTACCAGTTGTTTTCCAAAAACCAAATTGTTTTTCCATCCTTGTGTTCTTCACATAGATTTTATATTGTTTGACTCAGGAAGCTTTTTAGAAGGTGGCTCATGAGGCTAATTGTATGGAAATCGCTTCATGTGGAACTTATCTGGGGATGGCTATAATGGTAGATTTGAGCCATATTTCGGGGATTTTACCAGTTTTGTATATGTTCCATACCTTTGTCAATTTTCTAATACTCCTCTCATCAAATATTTGCTTTGACGTCTTTGGATAGGGCTTTTTATTGGTGGACTTCTTTCCATGTGTCTGAGCTGGTTTCGCCCTCGACTACTAGGATTTCTGATCGATCATCTCTGGACAGGTCTTCGATGTACTTTTGCCAACTCTTTACTTTTTATTGATTATCTATTATTAGTCTTCCATGTTCGTGGACCAATTTTCCCCGTGTTCGTGTTTTATATGTTCCTTTCACTCTTTGTGTAGGTTAAAAAGATCGTGCCTTGTTTCTAGTACCTCTATTTCGTTACATTAGTAGTTCACCTCTGACTCTTAGTCAGTGAGTGCCAATCAGCTCCCCAGTTCTTCCTTGACTTATTTTGTAGTTAAAGTCCCCCATTACAATTGTAATTTCGGTATTATGTAATGATGTAATTAGGTTTGTTAGTAAGTTATAAAATTTCGATAGTACGTTTATTCCCATTCTGTCCCTGAGTTTTTACATTCCGGGTATCTATTTTAATTTCTGACCCCGAGATTCTTAGCAGCCTCTGACCATTCTAGTTCTGGCTAGGTCGGAGGCTTATATTTCTTTTTGTTACTACCATGTTTGATTTATTGATTTATTGGGGAGTTGTTATGTGGTAGTTCTCCGTTGCTTTCCACGTCGCAGATTTAAAGCATGGGCATTGCAGGGATAAAATAGTGCCGTTGGCTTGATGTCTAATATGGGCTTCTGCAGACCAATAGTATCAGGGTGTGCCGTGCTGGAAGAAACCTAAAAAATCGTTCTTTTTAAATAATAATAAAATTTTAAATAAATTAATAGATGGAAGATTAAGGGTTACGTGTTTGTTTATCTAATTTAGAGCTGGAACAAATCCCATTCACCACCAGTGAGCCGTTGCAAATGTTTTCCTAAATAATGAGACATATGAGTTTTAAGCCTTTTGATTTTTTAATACTATTTAAGTGATTCAACATTACGTAATTAAACAATGATCTCAACAGTTTAAAAAAATTACCATTATTCTGTCCATATAGTTGCGAATTGTAGAATTATAGCCCTCCAACGTTCCTTTACAATTTCAAATAAATTTCGTTGTTTGTCAAGTCTTAATTGTAATATATACCATTTCTGTGCATATTTATTATGTTGAAAACTAGCCTATCGCTATCGGATGACCCAGTATCATAATATTTAAATTTTCTCCTCGTAACTAAATTATTATATTATTAATCCGTGTAGCCCCCAATTGTTATAATGAGCATATGGCACAATTTGGTGTTTCTTGGCAGCCTTTTGGTAAGGTTGCAGGCCTAATATTTATCTTATTTGCTTCTTTCTTCGTCTATTTCTTTCCATTTCGTTTTGTATTCTGCTTTTCGTTTTATATCATGCCATGATTTATTTATGTTCCGTGCGTATTTTATTTTGCCATGCATTTATTGATCTCCCTCATCTTCTTTTCCCTCTTATATTATATTCCGCTGTTCTGGATATATCTGTATTTCCTTTCCTTTTTTTCGTGTGTCCTATCCATTTTCACTTTCTTCTTGATTGTGGTTTGCACTGGCTCTATATTACATTTTTCCTATAGTTCTTCGTTATGATTTCAGTGTAATATATCATTAATATTCTACTTAAGCATTTGTTAATAAAGGTCTGTACCTTTTTTCATGTGTTTCACTTGGTATTCCACGATTCCGATGAATACTATAATACGCTCTTTACAATGCTGTTACAAAATTCTGATTTTGTTCTTTGGGGATATTTCGTTTGATCTCCATAGTGATTGTTTTTATTGGAACCTGTTTTAAAAATTGTTCTAAAAACCCTTTTAAACGATGCTGTTCTGGTCTGATTTTCTTTCTTATTTTTGTACAAAATACAATTTCTTGGTTACATTGGTAATTCTCTGTATACTTCTGTAGGTATAACAGCTATTATTCTTGTTGCTCTTGCAGTTGTCCGTATGTAATACGTAAAACGGAATTTCAAACCTAAGTGAATCACCTTTCACAGATTTTCAGAGGTTTTCTGTTAAGTTAAGATAAATACCGGGTGATTAAACTGCTTCACCCTTTATCGACAGAAAAACCTTTCGACTGATAACCCTATAAAGATAGAAGTTTTTGTATACTCCCTTTTTATCTTTTATCTTCATTATATTGCATTCTTTTTTTGGTTTTGGTTGTTTTAAAATTCCGTGAAATTTTTGGGTACTTATTTTGGTTCTGCATTTTATCCATGCTTATTTCTTGGCTTTCTTTTTTCTTGATATAACTCATAGTTTTCTTCACTGCTGGTATTAAGATACTTCTTTAATTTTTCTTTTTTCTGTCTAATAACTGGAACTAATCTCGTATAGAACGAATACCTTTGAAATAAATCGTATTCTTCCTCCCTGCACATAACAAAGACCATTGCTTTCAGTACCGTTTTTTCACATATTAATATATATCCGATCTATATATTAATGGTGTATACGAAGGGCCGTACCACCATAATGGTAGCTCTTATCAATTAGCGACAATTGCGTGGATTTATTTTTTCAGATTTAATTCACGGTGATAGAAGAGCCAGAAAAAGAAAATCTTGTTTAATAAATTGCTTTAGTCCCGGAAGCAAAATATACCTTTATTGTGCATAGCTATCACAATACTTGACACGTATATACATATACATAATACGTACATATCCCTTCTACCAAATCCCCATAAAAACAATACAATACAATAAAATATACTGATCGAAATACAATTCACTAGACCCCCTTTGCCTTTGCCAATTTCTTCTCACGCCAGCCTTGCAGATTTTGACCCCTTTCCCATCCTCTCGTAATTATTCATTCACCTTTCTGCTATCTCCAACCCACTCTGCATTCACCCCTTACACAGCACACACGCGGTGTATCCCAGCCCCATCCACACTTTTTTACCCCTCTCCCTGATCCACACCTCGCACTTGCCATACACACTTTGTCCTTCCTGCTCCACTCTCCGCGCTTGCCACTTTACATAGCGAGGGTTGTATGACTCTCAGCTATTCTCATCTGCCTTTCTTCTCACTCAATATCCCTCATTCTCTCGTTACCTCCCTACCTAGGCCATCGCTTTCTCTCAACTTTTCTTCAACTTACACCGCAAACATACCGTTTCATATATTTTTCCTCTATCCTTTCTCCAACCAATCTCCATCCTACTCTTACACCTATCTAAATCAGAGGTGATTTTCTTCTCCGGAAAATTTACACAAAATCAAATCTTTACGCCTATCCATATTAGAGGGTAGCCTGTCCTCGACCGCGCAAAAGTCAGATACTTGGGGGTAATTTTAGACCAGAGATTCGGCCTATTTTGAGTTACGCCGCCCTCGTTTGGAGTGGCAGATCGAGATCTCACCTGCGACAGTTTCAGGTATTTCAAAATAAATGACTGAGACTGATATTAGATCGCTACCGTTATAAACGCGTGGATACTATGCGGGTATTACGGATATGGCGCGCTTTGCGGTTATGTGCCCGAGAAGTTCTAAGAGCGAGCAATAGGCTTCGCGAAAACTCTAGAGACGATAGGCAGAAGCATCGTTTGTTGTACAAGCATCTTGTCTTCTACCATTCTGAATACGGTTAGCTTCATAAATTCACACCGACAGCAGGGCGTACTCGCGGCGCTCCGCTCGGCAGGCACAATCCGTTTGGTGTACTCGCCGGGTGTCCTCGTTTGAAACTTAGAGGCACTTTTCGACATAAATAATCAATGTCTGGTTTTATTTTAGGATTTTATTATCAAATGATGATCTTATATAAAATTAAATAATACTAAGACTGTTATTTTTATTACCTCTTCAATAAAATACTGTAGTTACATCCATTTTGTTTTTCTAAAATAGTTTGTCATGCCAGTGAGTGCCAAATTTCTATTAAATAATACAACAATATAGTATTTTGTATGATTTATTCGTACCATATTTCTTCAAACATACTTTACATACATAATTAACCTAAAACAGCTGGAACATAATTCACGCTTTTGGAAGTAGATGATATCCTCTATATTGGTACATAGGGCATAATAGTTGAATACTTAAAATGATATTGGGTACTAAATAGTAGTCCTTAAATTTCTCTTATATTTTCACTTTTACATAATTTGTATCCAATTGTTCTTGTGACGCACCTAAAATAATTAAAAAAATAAATTTGCGATATTTTTTCATAAGATGTTTCTTTTGATATTTTGTTGAAATTTTGAGGCGCACCCAAATATAATAGAAATTTATTACTGTTAATATGCTACATAAGTAGTTATATAAGTCATAAAGTAACATTTAATAATTAAAAAATATCACTGGCATAAAATTAACTAATAGTTATACACGATGCATTTAAAATACAAATTTAAATTTAAAATTTATATATTAAAATCATTAATTATAACGTATTCTTCCAAATGAATACCGTAGAGATTAAATATTTCTTAATAAACTTTATTCCATTTATATAAAATCTTGTTTCGCGTATATAAGGCTATAATAATTATAAATTTATTGTCAAATAACAATTAAATAAAATAACGCAAAAAGGACTATAATTTACAAATTAAAATTATCTATTTAAAAATTATAATAATAAATTACATACAAACAAACAAAAATTATGGAAACATAGGCAATAAACTCAATAATATCTTATCAATCAATTAAAAATGACTAGATCGGGATATCTTCAGCAGAGAGATGGAGCATGATCATTATACATGCAAAAACGTATCTGGAAAATTCGAAACACTGCAAGTCAGCAACATCTCGAAAGAAGACTACTTCGTAGACCTCAGGGAGCAACGGACAACAAGAACCAGCAAAATAACAAAGGCTGAGACGGAAGAAAAGCAATCGAGAGAGAAGAAATAGAGATCATCAGAAGAGCATGTGATATTGAAGATGGAACACCTAAAAAAACGGTAAAGCACCAGGGCCTGACGTTATTAGCATCTGGGGGAGGCTCTTGGGATACAACTATCCATAATGTACAACATAATATTGAAGGATGCAAAAATATCATAATAGTGGAGAAGAAGCATTACTATACCAGTATTCAAGAAGGTAAAAAGGTAAAACTCTGGCCCAACTAACTACCGTGTAATATCTCTGCTAAGCACATCCATGCAACTATTTCCCTGCATCCCAACAGATTATAGCGCAATAAGCAAAGAACAATAAGAGGTTAGAAAGGACCGATTGACGAACGATGTTCAGCATGTTATAAAGAAACCGAACGAATACAACAAACGGGCATATATATGTTATGTAGACCTAACTAAAGCGTTCGGCATAGGACGCCTTCCGGAAGCGCTCTAAATTATAGGAAAATACACCCAACTACCATAGAATCTACAAGGCAACTACATTTTAACAACTATCAAAACAAAATAAAAATCTCCAATGGCTACTGCAGTCATTCAAACAAGAATCGGATATATGGAAATGTCTACCACTAAAAAACAAAGCATGGTGGGCCAAGGATCCAAGATGTGACCAATAACGAAATAATAGAACAAGTATCTCAATTCACCTATTTGGGAACCATGATCTGACCATACGTAGAGATATGGAGAGACGTGCGAAACCAAGTAAACAATTCAACTAGCATAGCAGGTGCCCTAAGGACAATCATAAGTTAGAATTTACATTATAGTAGAAATAAGAGCAGACGCTGCTGAAACTAATAGAATGGTGCGTACAAAGGAAATAAAAATACTAAAACCATATCAGGAAATACGCGAAGAGGCCACACAAGGATGAAAAAATTACTTCTATCACCATCACCAGAAATAAGATGAAGCTCAGGCGAGAACTAAGAAACAAGAAAAATGTTAATTCTAAAACGAGACAACATAGAGACAAATGGTAGCATGAAAGTACTTCGAAAGACACTCTCCAATGGAAAATCTGCAATATTCAAGTTAAAGGACAACTTAGGAATAATAACATCTTCTATGCCACCCATATAAAACTTAAACTTAAACATTGGACCGATGTTCATGCCAAATAGCTGAGGAGAGAGATTTAATGCTCTCTCCTCAGCTATTTGGCATGAACATGGATCTGAAGTAATGTCAGAAATTTCACTAGACATGATCAGAAACCCTTTCTCCTTCATGAAAAACAAGCCTCCAGAGGGGATGATATAGTCATAGAATCTGTTAAGCTGGGAGGAAGCACTTTACTGCAATTGATAAAAGACCTGCTTAATCTGTTTTATATGATAGCGTCATTCTAATTAAATGGAATAATGCTGTGGCAGTTCTATTACAGAAGAAAGAAGAAAGGTGATATAACCGACCTTAATAATTATAGAACCACAAGTCTTCTATCAAATGTCTATAAGCTTTTCACAAAGATTATTACGAAGCGTCTAGAGGTAAAACTAGACTTACCAACCAAGAGAACGGGCTGGCTTTAGAGCAGGGTTTGGAATGAATGACCATCTTCAAGCTAGTACAACACTAAAAGAAAAGAGCATAGAATACAACAAGCCTCTAGTGTTAACTCGTATTGATTT
Organism: Lordithon lunulatus; assembly: GCA_963942505.1. NCBI lineage: Eukaryota > Metazoa > Arthropoda > Insecta > Coleoptera > Staphylinidae > Lordithon > Lordithon lunulatus. The sequence continues at coordinate 21,421,887 of OZ012667.1, forward strand.
CCAAAAAGCTTTCGACATACGAACAGCTTTGAAACAATGCCGAATTGACTATCGATACACAATACTAATTCATCACATCTATTCTAACGCTATATCTAAGTGTGAAAATACATGCAAACTCTAATAAATTTAACATCGGAAGAAGCGTCAAAGAAGGTGATACAATCTCTCCCAAACTATTTACAAGTGTCTTAGAATACGCATTCAAGATGTGTTCCTGGTATAAAAAAGGAATGCGAGTAGATGGGAAATACCTAAATGCCCGATACAAAGATGACCGTTGGAACAAAAAACAGAGGTAGACCCCAAACTAGATGGACAGATGATTTAAAGCAGGTGGCACCAAATTGGGTAAAGTTTCCCAAAATAGGAAAAGGTTGGTCAAGTTTACAGGAGGCCTAATTCAGCAGTGGTATCAAATGGCTGGTTGATGATGATGATGATATACTGGCATGATCTTGTACCAGGATGCAGTATTTTATGTGGGATTGAAATATGTTATGCTGAAAGTAGTGCTGACTGAGGAAGGGAATTACGTTGATTCCTTAGTAGATACGTGACTCGACTGTGTTATTAATTCAGTACCTTTTCATGTTATTTCCATCTTAGGATGGTGTCAAAGTTTATTCGGAGAAACTTGCGAAAGCCATGTTCTAATGTTTAGGGAACATGTGAGATTAACAGTTTTCTTTATAGCTAGGGAGAGTTGCTATTAAATAGTGTACAAATCTGATTGTTTCTGTGTTCCCCCTGGTTCAGCGGACTTTGGATTGATGCTGCGTCGTCCGCATACATGACTATTTTTCCATTTTCGATGTGAGAAGGTAGGTCGTTCACATATATTAAGAAACACAATGGTCCCAATATTTAACCTTGAACCTTGTGATGTATCACAAAATACCTTTAATGGTGCCGATACAAAATCTTTTAACACCATCCGGTGAGTTCTGTTTTGGAGGTATAAATTTACCAAACGAAAACTTTGTGGTCTCAAATTGTAGTAGTATAATTTGAGAAGAAAGACGTCGTGTGCAACTCAGTCGAATGCCTTGCTGAGGTCAAAAATGATGCAGCAGTGTATTTACCATCCTCAAAACCACCGACAATGTCCTTAATAAAAACCCAAATCGCATAATTTGTTGAACGTCCTCTAAGGAAACCATATTGATTTTCATTCTGAATATGGGTTTCCTCTATAAATGTAAGCGTTTGCGTAAGAAGTAAATCTTTGAAAAGGTGAGCAATAGAGATATTGGGTGGTAATTGTTAATGTCTCTACGTGATCCTTTCTTATGTAATTGTACAGTTGATATTTTGAGACTAGTTGGAGTCTTTCTCGCCTTTATTATGTTTGTTTTGGCATGTTTTTAAATGTACTTGGACAGGATTTCATTAGTGATTTCTTTCCTGCGTATACTATCTGCAGATATTATTTAATAGTTTTACTATTTTTTTACTATTTCTTCCGAGTTTTCATTTTTTCCTTGGTTTTCGACTCCTAGTATAATTCTTTATTTTGTCTGTCTGCGTTTTTACGAGTAAGTTTTCTGTTGCCTGTACACCTTCTAATATATATTAATTTGTTTTACGTTAATAATTTTTAATGGTTTTTTCAGTTCTATCTTTTCTTTTAATATTTCATCGAAATTCTCACTCATGTACTCGACAGTTTTCTGTAGTTATTTTATCTGTATTTGTATATCTTTATTCGTTACTTCTTCTCCACTGTCGCTTGAGTTGACTTTTGGGTTTGTAGTATTATTTCTTGGATTTGCTATTTTGTTATGTAATTTATAGTAAATATGTGTACTTATAATATTTTAGGAATTAATATATAGTATTTTGTTGGATCTACATTTCTTCGAAGACAAAAGAAATTTATATTTGGTTCTGTCTATTTTCTGTTGTTTTAATACAAATCTCTGGCTTCCGTAGCACACTCTATTCTAGTTTAATCTCTAAATTCGTACTAATTTCACTTAATATATAGTTTACGGATGGTTTGCTAATTTTCTTTTTATCTAGCAACGCTATGATGCTGGCCGTGTTTAGACGAGACGTTTATTTTTCACTGTTTGATTCGCTATTTATATTGTTTTTCACATTTTTTACTTTTTTCACAGACTGTATTAGATATTCCACATACATAAAAATCAAAGTAAACAACGGTTTAAGTTGTAGTTTTGTTAAATGTTTATCTAATACACTATACTTCTTGGACCAAAGAAATAAATTGGGAATGTAACAGCATGGAACATAAAAGGCTGTAGAATTTATTTGTAGTATTTTTTGGTCATTATATTTAATCTGCATATTTGCATCGTTGTCGTAGCCCTGTCCACGAAAATATTGGACATCTAGATTAATGGTCTACAATAAATTCATATAATCCTTGTCCTGTTTTAACATGTACATTTGATCAATCTCATTCACATCTGGATTTGTGACTAAAATAATGGAATAACATTTTGCATCTTTTACTTCACTTGATTTCCTAAATAATGAGCAATTTTTTTGAAATTGAACCCTGAACTATGTGTAAATGCTCTGCTCCAATTGGATCAAACATTTGCATTAGCTTTTTCGTTACTGTTGTGATATAATTCTTTCGATGATCAACGAAATAGGCTAGTCATTATCGAGCTTAAAACTGAATTGCCAAACTTATCCGTCCAATTACTGAATACCAAACTTTTTCTCAGTTTCATAGTCTCTGTTCTTGATTATCTATTGTTTTATTTGTTGATAATGCTATTCGACGGTGAGCGACATCAGTACTACAATTAATATGTGACCGGGCTTTCTGATGCTTGCTTAAAATATAGGACAAATGTTGCCAATCTTTACATCCTGTTTCATTGTTTATTTGAAACCGCATAGCTTAAACAGAATGCGAAGTCTTTGGAAATGGAGTATAGTAACCATAATCGGGTTGCTTGCTCTCTATTTGGGAGTATATATTCATAAGTAATAATTAGTTGAAACATGTCTATCGGAAACATCCCTAGCTAAATTCCATTTCGTTTGCCAATGTCGACTATTGGGTGGCTGGCACCCACAATATAACTTTTAGTTTAGCGTCCTATATATAATATCTAATAGTAAACTCTGAATGTGTGCGAAATGGCCGGTTGGCATCAGTTACAAATATGTTGCATCTTCCATTAACAATAAACACGTTATAATGTTATAATAAGATCAAAACAAATGAACCAACCGACGGATTGGCGCCCCCCGCGAGGGCGCCACTATGCATTCGAAACGTGCTTATCGGCCTTGCACAGCTAGTTGCAGCGGGCCCCTGTTCAAATTATCAGGGGATTTAATAAAGAGGATTTGCGCTGATTTTTTTTCCACGCGATTACAATACATAAAATAAATAAAATATAATATGATACTGTACTTTTTAGACATTTATCTACACACACTTTGTGTTTCAATGTAACATATTCTTCATATTCTATTCATAACTAATAATGAATTATGGAATGTATATTATTATTTATTATAGAACATTAAATATTACCTTTCACATGGTTCTTATTATCTCTAAGAAAATAGTTTTCCATAGCCACAAATGGTATCTCAAACGCCAATGTCCAAATAACACTCACAAAAAATGTAAGCATATAAATGGACCAAAACATGTACACCTAAAAATAGAATATTTTATTATAATTTTTACCTATATTTGTATAAGTAATGATAGAAAACATGCTTTAAAACGTCATATCTTAACTTATTAGGTTGGAAGTCATTCCATTCTTCTTATAGTAAAACTTACCTGTCTAAAATTTGATTCTTGAATAGATATTCTTGTTGACATAGAGATAACGGTCAAAATGGTCCAATGTAGCAAATACATTGAATATCCAAATCTTGATTGTATTTGAAAAATTGGCAGAGACAAAAATGCGTTAATAGGTCCTGTATACAAAAATACATACAATAATGATTATATAATTAATATCTGTAATAATAATATATAATCCAATTTTTATTGTGTTATTATTACTTTCCGAATACAACAGTGCTATATAAGACGTTTTATTGTTTTTATGTTACTTTTAACATTTACATTTAATGGCTAATATAGTGTAAATAGACTATTTTTTGTCAATTATTGTCCTTAGCATGTTTCAAGAATGCGCGTGTTTAATATTGATGATTAGACACGCTGGCTAAAGTAGGACAACTATGCGTTAATAAAACATTAAATGTTTTTGTAAAATAAAGTTCATTGTAATGTTTGTGCTTGGAAAAAACTCTTATGAAGATTATTATTTCCTGTGAAATCAAGAATAAAAAGATACCTATATGTTGCACATTGCTGTGGCCACTCATGCAAAATAATTTTAAACCAGATAACCACTAATAAAAAGGGGTTGTCATCAAATAATGCGTTTTAAAATAAGTTAACGCATCTTCCTTCTATCAACTGTTTTGCCCATATATTCTTTAAAATAAATGGTCATATCGTCTCTCATTTTATGTCTATTTTAAAACTTATTTTCTTTTAAATATGATCTAGTTGATAATTTTTCCCTGTAATTGGATGTAATGTCTGCTGGGAAATCAGTTTTATTTTATTATTATAACAAATGTGTTTGTGGAAAACAAATAACTACCTCCATATCCAGACACGCAGGCGAATATTATCCATCCTATAGCAATCGCCCATGCAGGTCTTACTAATGAAATGCGGAGTGCGCTTTCCAAACGGTGGCCATAGGGATCTGTCACCAAATGATTTCCTCCAAACACACATGCAATCATAACTATTGCTGCTGCGATCCACAAAAATGCCACCAAGAACTAATTCAATTGTATTAATTTTAAACAGTCCCAGATCTACGAAGCTAAGTAAATTAATATTAATCTTGGACTATAAAGAGAAATAATCAGTTATTTAACTTGCTACAGCTGCAAGTAGGTATAGTTTTATTTGGCATATAGATGTATGGTGCAAAAGTATAATAGATCAGTATGATGTCAGTAAATAAATAAGGTTATTCAAATATTTAGATTACAGTTAATTCGCATCCATCAGGGCACCGAGTCCGCAATATTTTAATTGGATCTTTGTTTCAACCAACTACACGGTATCTTCAGAACATGTGCAGATCTCAAGCTTGCTACCACTGTACAACGTTTTCGGAATCGCCTGATGCAACTTGCCCGTATCGATAATCAAACACCATAATTGATTCCAGAGAAGTCGGCCAGTTTTGGTAGTGCCAAATTCTCTGCATTAAATTCTTAAATACATTTGATAATAAATTCTATTCATAAGTAATAGCGATAGATAGTTTAATAGAACAAATAAACAAAATTTTTAAAATGGCTATCGCTACTGCCTTTTCTACCACAAGTGACGTAAATATGTGTCCCTTTGTATTTAAAACACAATGTCTATAATAGCTGCATCCTTCCTGTTGCCATCTAGGGCCTAGAAATAATGGCAATCACTAAAGAATCAGCAGCGAAACTTAGAGTAACTCAAAACGTCATGGAACGCACAATGCTGGGAATCACTATAAGAAACAAAATGCGAAATACCGATATCCGGGCAAAAACAAAAATAACGGATGGCTTGTAGAGAACAGCGGACCTCTAATGGCAATGGGTAGTACACGTGGCTAGAACAAGCGCAGATCAATGGACGCATAAAATTAACTTCTGGAGTCCACGGCAAGCAAAAAGGAGTGCAGGAAGACCCGAAGCGAGATGAATAGACGACATTAAGACCATAGAGGGGAGTAACTGGATGACGACAGAAAAACATTGAACCAGATGATAGAGGCCTATATACAACAATGGAAATACGAAGGCTAAAAAGAAGAAGAGGCTGGTACTGACCCTAAGGAAACCACGATAGAAGCTAGAAAACGCGCAATCGAGAGATGACAACGTAGATGGGATGACATCACGAATGCATAATGGACAAGGGCGATCATCCCAAAAATCAACCCATGGGTGAACCGGACTCACGGAGAGCTGGATCACTGGACTATACAGATACTATCCGGGCATGAGGTTTTCCACCTCCGGATAGGAAAGGTCGCAACGGCCAGATGCCGTTACTGTCGGGGGGCAGATGGTCAAGCTCACACGAATCTTCGATGCCAACGCTGATACCACGAATAGGCCACCATATTGCTCGAGATAGCGGAAGCCATTCCCAAAGAACTGGGAGAAAAGATGCTGGAAAGCAACAGTGACCAAATTTACGTATACCGTAATAAAGCAGAAATATACGCACGATCCGCGCATTAACTCTGGACTAACGTAAGACAAAGTAGGCAGGACAAGAGACAGGATTAACCGACGCGAGATGCCGCGATGGGTGTGCCTTGGGACGGGCAAGTCCAGAGCATAAGTACGTGAGTTTTGGTTTCAGTCGGTAGACGCCCCGGCCAGAACGCGGGGTAAATCCGACACTACTCATGCCTCTCACATAGTGGTGATATGTAGGTTTGAGTGTCTAGAAGATTTCTATCTCACCGGACAAAAAAAGAGATACGATATCAACTTTCGACGGCAATAATGAAATCACCGATATATTTATTGCTCGGAGGGAGGGGGTACTCTCTGAACATATAACCCTAGATAACGACCAAATAAATAACTATTCACTAAAAGCTATTATTAACACTTTACCAGACCGATCCTTTGTTTAGCTATTGGCTCAAGTACTGAATTAAAAACATGGTCAGAAAATAAAATAGCATTAAACAAATATTTGGAGATTTAAGAAATATGATTGTCTTGTGCAAGATTTCATTAATTTGAGACTAAATAGAACTAAAAAACCAGTAAATTTTGTGGAGAGAATTCAACTCGCTGGCGGTAGTTTAGACTAGAATGCCACCTAGTTTAGAAGACGCTGCACATTTCGTAATAGAAGTAAAAACTTCCATTAAACTTTAGGCAATAATATTTCGTATAACAATGAAAGATAACTTAATTCACAAGACGCCCAAAATTCTTCATTCCAAACCATTATTAAACCAATTATGTTTTCCCAAAGAAGCTTGAACAACACGAACAACACGACTGCAAATAACTTTCCAAGCCAACCAATGCACTTGCAACCAAGGCTCATCCAATAAAGATACCTGAAGAATCTATAAGTTTACGGCACACCCCGAAATATTTTAGACCACAAGTTAATCAAAACTAAAACCTTAAGATGCGTCCACACTATGCCGAATGTCGAACAACTGTGTACGTGCCAGCTTTGTCGAACACTATGTCGAATGGTGTTGATCGTCACGGTCAATCAAATATGTTGAACAAGTGTATACGTGTCGCCCGGCTTTGTTGAACAATGTCGGGCCGAGTCGAATGCAACACAACTCAAACCGATACGTATTAAATGAAGTTATATCGACAACAGTAGTGTGGACGCGTCGAAGCATGTTGCTTAAATTTTCAGCGACAACAAATATTATCAGATTACTTTTTCTACAGCTGTTTTATTAATTTTAATCATGATTTGGATTGACGAATAAACAATTTCTTTTTTTAAATATATCGTGATCGTTTATTGTGGGACTTACTGAGCTACAGTACAAAAATACAAACAAAAGACTGATGGACTAATGGAAATTGCGATTTCTGTTGGCATTAAAAAACTTGAGGTAGAAAAAAAGATAAAAAGCCAGTTTGCTAGAAAGGAGAACGACTGGGACTGGTGCTGAGTTACAACAAATGTAAAGATAATTACAGCAGCCGCCACTGCCGTGTATTCGGAATCGCTCATTTAAAAGCGAAATTAAATTAAAACTAGGTATTTAAATTCACTATTTCCCGATGTGTGTCGGTCGGTTAGTCCACACATACTGAGGTAAAGTGGACAAGTCGAAAGTCGCGGTATTATACCCGCAATCCATCATGGAACCAGAACAACATACATGTTATAAGAATCCGACTACAACACTTCTTACGATCAAACGGAAACCCCCAGCGAAAATTCTCATTTTGTCATAGAAATAACGAACAATAACAAACACTTAATGAAAATTCTACATGAAAAATTAAAATAACAAACGAGGAAAAGAAGATTGCACAAATGACAAAAGTTAACGAAAACAAGATCCAGTGCAATTTAAATCAAACGACACGGTTTACATCAAACAAGCACATGCCTCACTTTATAAAGACTCACAAAACAAAAAATCACAATAGAAAACTGACAACTCAGATTCGAAGTTTACACTAAAACCTATGAAACTAATACACCAAACTCCTTTACATAATGCATATAACTTTAATCCTGGTAATGAGCGTTTGGACACACCAAGAGGAAATAAAGATAACCCCAATTACCGTCGGCATTATCACTAAAGCTAGGTAGTGCTAAATGACTATCTTCCCGTCATACTTTCCTACCCTACATACATTTATAAACCTTTTTAAATCAAACAAGCATACTGAACTTGCAACGAATCTAAAACTCCCCTTTTAATTCAACATTCAGTAACAACGAATTCGTAAATTTTCTCCCAATAAACGAACTGGCTGATCATGCGGCCTACATTATAAACGACGCATCACAAAAGGTAGAGAATATAAAACCCTCAAATAGACTTAAAAGAGTTCTGTAAATGTTGTCGGGAAACTAAGTAAGTCATTTGGTACGTTGGACAACGATGGAAGTTATTACGAAGAGAGCATACGGCAACTAGAGCCTAATTCAAATCTCGTACAAAACAATGCTTTACTACAAATTACCCTTAATCAACAAATTATAGATGCATTTAATAATCAGTAACTATCTTAGATATAAACCAGAAAAACTTTGTAAACCAAATTACCAATTTAGTCATTATCAGACGCCATATTTTCATTAGACGAATACTTACAACTACAGTCCATTATAAATCAAGTTACCTAAATGAGCAATACTTAGTAACAATCTTAGACACATAGAAAATGTTATCAAGTTTGCCAAACTAAACACTCTACAAAGTGTCGTAATTAGCTACACAGATTTAACTTAACAATTTTAGAAACTTTATGAAAATTATATAATACTAATTAAATAACTAAATTCAAAGATAGTCGAACTTACTATCAACTGGCTAGCCTCCAAAACCTATATTTGCTATACATTTCCCTATTACCAAACCAAACACATACAACATATACGAACTCTATCCAGTTTCTTATACCATTATTCCCAACTACCCTTAATTGGCTACTCACCACCAAGAGGAAAGCTTCTACGAAGTAGCAGCTTCAAAGTTAATTATGAAAAGCAATCAAAACGAATGTACTTTAACAACAACCTATGTTAAAGAGACAATAATCGAGTAATTTGCATCAAACTATACTCGAGTTCTCCCAAAGGAAGATGGAACCCAATTTCCCACTTTACCTGGACCAAGCCTGATTACTATACTTCTTCCTGGCTGCAGCATATCCGTGGATAACTAACAAATCCACAACCGACTAGAGTACCGGAGTAAACAAACCCTACGTACTACCGTAACTCCAACTTGGTACATCAGTTAGGAAAACTTTTACTTACAAAAAATTGACGACCTCGACGAGACGAGAAGCCAACAAAATGTCAGCCTCCTCCTATTCGTTCTATGGATCTCCATTTCAGCTATCAGCACCTTAGGAGTGCGATAAGTGGTTCTGGTTTATATCCACAACGCATGCAAGAAGCTAAAACCCTCCAAAACAGAACCTACTACAGTCGTTCCACTGGACCACGAAAGGAAGATTACACCCCATCTTCTTTCTTAAATAGGGAGGGGGGGTTACGTGAACCCGTCATTTGACGCCTGTACACATGTCTACCGCACGCGTCAGCGGTCAGCGTATAATATTAATTATTTTCATAGTTATTGATCATTCTCATTCATAATATTACTTAGTTTGCATTTTAGTTTAATATAAAATAATAATAGTCAGTATTCAAGTGAAAACTGTTGCCGTTTCGCCGAAAGTGTAGCTGAAAATTCTTTGTTTTTATAACTCCAATTGAGTTATACAAACAAATAATTTTCATCACATACATTTTTAATCGCACATCCAGCAAATGGTGATGGTTAATATTTAAGTATAAACATAAAATTCAATATTATTTTTTTTTTCTACGGGTGGAATTGAGAAATTTCTCCTTTTTGAAACAGCTTTAAAAAAATTAATCAACATTACACGTAATTGTGCTCAAGTTAATCAAGATGAAAAAATGTCTGTTATGACTGTATTGTTGTTAACAATAAACTGTAAGTACTTTGAAAATTTGAAGTTAGTAGGCATGCACTATGCGCTTTTAGAGGCGTTTGAGTAATTTCAGAATATGTCATTTAAACTTTAAAATCAGATAAATAAAATAAATTGAACTTTGGTGCGGCAAATCTTTCTATCAGAACATTGTTGTTGATCTTTAAACAGGCTGTGCTAGTTTAAAATGTTCTGCTTTTTAAAAATAGTTCAAATAACTAATTAGTCTTACACCATATATTATTTAATAACACGTTTTTTCATTTTAAAACTAGTTCAAATAATATAATTGAAGGAAACAAAAAATATATTATATATTATGATTCTTAGTTCTTAGTCAAATGGTACCGACTACCCGGGGCCGGGATTCGAACCTGAACCGCCCGATCGTTAAACAGGGGTGCTAACCACTGCATTATATTGGCGTGTACCATTGTTCAATTAATAAGTATTAGGGGTCACTTTTATCTGTTTTGAACATTGCTGTGCTGTTCAAGAAAAAAAATATGTCTCATAACTCATAACATTATAAAACTTATAACAAGGAAGACCATAAGTTTATCTAAACTTTTTTGATTGCTTCGAGAAGATTTCCAAATGTATGAAATACCTTTCACAGCCTGTATATAGTGTAAGGGTTCATCATATACAGGCTGTGAAAGGTATTTCATAAATTTGGAATTTCAAGAAACAATCTTTCGTCGAGAGTACTTAGGTAATGAGATAAGAGATAGTTATTATCAACATAATTTAAAGGGCCTAATTATTTTAGACTTATATACTATATATAATAATTAGTTATATATGGCCTACTATTTAAATTTTACTAGGCATTAAATTATAAATAGAATCTCAACGATTCCACAATGCAGCGTTTTAGAAAAAAATGAATTGATTGGTTAAATTTATATGATATATACTTAGAATTTACGTCAGATTGCAAGCACGAAGATAGATTTTGACAAAAAACCACTTTATTCGGTGGAGCAGATAATATTCAGGAGCCATTATTTGAATCTTGGCAGTGCCAACTTTTGACCCATGTCCCGCGATATTGTCACCTGGTATTTATAAATTCTAAAAATTGCATACTCTTATTAACATTAAGATACTGAAATAATCTATTTTCTAATATAAAACAATGTTTATTCTAAAGGAAAAGATTTCACTGGGTGTCGTAAAAAATCTCAACCCCCAGGTTTTTTATTTGTTAAACTAATACTATTTTAAACTTACCTAACGTTTTAAAGTTACCTAATTATGATTAATTAATTATTATAAAAATGTATATCTACCTTGTTGATTTCCAATTTTAAATTATTATATTTCCTAGTATAAATAATATAGCCCAATACGATTCCAATTAGCCATGGCGATGCTCTAGTACTAGCAGACATATATTCATCGGTACTGAAATACGGAAATATGTTACGAAACTAGGTTTGTCATAAAGAACTTATTGAATACTGACGGTACTCTAAATGGAGTATAATTGTTCGACCAGCAATACCATAAGGAATACGAAATCGATAGCAATGCTAAAAGCGCTATTATCTTAAGTACTTGTCGTGGACGTTTTCTAAGTTGTATTAGAATTAGTGGAGACACCATAAATAGTTGTGTATCACAAGCCACGTACCAAGCCACATTCAAGCACTGAAACAAATACTTGTGTTCAATCATCTAATTATGCAGAAATAAGGAAATTATTCTTAATTATTATTATGAGAAATTTCACCTAACCCGGGTGCGAGATTTCAAAACCTACATTACTACCGACCTTATCAAAAGAAACATTAAACCCTTAAATTGATAGGTTATATAGTCGAGTAGTGATGAGACCTGAATCGGTGTTTTTATTCACTCGTTCCAGAAAGCATCGCGAATATTTAAAATGAAATACTAGTTCCATAGGTTCGCTTCTTGCCATTAGATCAGCTTTTACCTTTGACTCCTTACCTTATCATGTATTTAGTTTGATTGGCGTTTAGTTGGCTAGGGCTGAGCTGCAGAGTACTAGCGGGGTCACAGGTGGTGGATAATGAACGTCTGCCGTTAGCTGGGAATATTCCGAATGAACAGCTCCCAAGCATGTAGCACACATTTTTGTACTTAGGATGGGAAACTTCCCCAGAAGGCGGAGGGACTGACCAAGTATACGGATGGCAAAGAAAAACTATATCTTTAATATAGTTTCTCTTTGCCATCTCAAAAGTGTATCCATAAAACAAACAAAATAGCACAAATAAAAGAAGACCAAAACCCTACTGATCATAGAATTCGAAACCCAAGATCTGGTAGGAGAGGGCACTCACAAATAGAGTGCAGGACATCTCAGGTCGAAATCTAGTGGAATCCCTGCACATCAACAACGACACCGACGTAGAAGGAAAGCTACCCAATGCACAAATAGGAAAGAAAGCCATTGAGTTAGGCACATGAAACGTAAGGAGTCTATACGCGACAAGTAAGGCCCAACACGTAGCACTGGAAATGGATATATTACGCATATACATAGGTCTAGGTGAGGAGTAGAGAACATTGGCATTAATTCTCTGTAGTATGCAGGATAGGAGACAATAGAAACGGAGTAGGAATTATGGTAAACCAGAAGATCAGAACCGTGGTAATAAACCCTTTCAGAGCTCCCCCATGTTATTGCAATTAAATGCAAAACCGAGAATTCTAAATATAATACTAACTAACAGTCGACGTCGATGTATATAAACTATATACAGAAATAAAACAGCTAAAAGCCCAGGCCAAAAGTGGCGAGGTAATTATGGTAATGGGAGACTTCAATGCCAAAGTGGGCAATGGCAGAGTGGAAGACATAGTCGGAAAACATTAGATTAGGAACCGAGAACGGTAGTGGAGAAATGTTAATACAATCTTGAGAGAAAAACATGACCATCCCCAATACTTGGTTTCAGCTACCGCCAAGGAAGTTATACACATGGATATCACCGCAGTATGGTGAAAACAACATGGTATGCAATCAATAAGTTCATCTCAATAGATAAGAGGCTTATAAATGGGCTAAGGATGTACCTCGGTGCCGATTTTGGTTCTCCCCATAATCCATTTGTGGGAAAGAATTAAATTTAAAATGATTCAGGGCACAACATACAGTAAGCCGCTTATGGAAAAACTAATAAAAGATAGCCAAGAAATATACAGAGTTGCATAGATGTTACACGAATACCTTAAACTAAACTGAATCTAACACCGCAGAATAACAAAGAAAGCATTGAAAATATACGGTATAAAGCAAAGACTACTATTAAAAATGTCCAACTCGCAATCGTGGATTACGGTAGAACAGAATACGCAATGTCTTGGATGACGACAGAGATTTTGTAACTCATAGAAGAAAGAAGAACCTATAAAAAACATTAACACATACCAATACCAACTAGTACAAGGAATAATATAAAAGGAAATCTGAGCAGCGAAAGAATAATGCGTGATCGAAAAATGTTGCTGACTATAAAAAGCCCAAGAACTTGGATAAGATGGGCAATCATAAGAATAGAAAACAAAGAATTCTCAATCAAGATAATCTTATAATCATCGATAAAGAAGAACTAAAGAAAACCTGGCAGAAATACATAGAGAATACATTTGCGTATAACAGACTAGAACCGGAACAACTAGAAAATGAGGAACATGAATTCCTAAAATCTGAAATCATTAGATCATTCAAAACAACTAAGAATGGCAAAGTTGCATGACCATACGGCATATATAATAAATTTATTAAACTAATAGACGAGCAAAATATAGAGACGCGTCTCTTTAATAAAGTTTAACAAACAGAGAACATGCCAGATGATTGGCTAATATATACGTTAATTCTAATTCTACAATAATCGAATGCTTGTAAATGCGACCATACCAACCAAATGAGTCATGTCCTAAAGCTTTTCTAGAAAGTGCTACATTCCGCCAAGGAATGTGAAGCCAAGAATCACTATACAACCTTAACGTTATTCTACAAAAAGCTTAGTTCAATGAAAATATGTATTCGTCAAACACACCGAACTAATAAGAATTTTGAAAAACAAGGGGCTCGGCAAAGAGCATATAAAACTCATCAAAAATCTACTGGGGACAGAACGCATCAGGTAGAATAGAAGGGGAGGAGACCGATACGGTAGTAATAAAGAGAGGGGTCAGACAAGGCTGTGTATTGTCACCACTATTTTTCAACACGTACATTCAAAGAGAACTGCATTCCTCAAACGATGTAATTAAAGTCAATGGAGAAAACACCAACAAACTGCGATTTGCCGACGAAATCGGTCACTTACAGAGTTCCGACGAATTACAACGCCAAATAAATGCCATAGCTAGGGAAGGAAATGCACTTGGGTTGAAAATAAAAAGCAAAATGACTACGAATATGGTAGTCAGTAGACACATGGAAGCTCAAGCGGAAATTAGCATATGTGGCGAGCACATCGAAAGAGTTACAGCATTTAAATACCTAGGATGCTGGCTGTCCTAAGACCCAGATCCAGACTTAGATAGATATATATATATAGCAGGGACAACATTCTTTAAAACGAAGCTCTACACTTTCAAACACACATTGGATTCGTTCAGTGTTAGATATGTTCTTTATTACTGTATGATGTCGAGGCAAGGGAAATATAGCATACCTCGCAATAAAACGTATGAGATACTACAAAATAACATGGAAGCAAACATAGACCGAAAGAGCGTGCCAGTAAGAAGAAGATGTTCGTGGTTGTAAAACATGCGAGACTGGACCGGACTGGACACACATACTCACTATACAGTAAAAATCCAAAATTGTTGCCCACCTTAAATAATGAAGAGGGTCCACAAGGAGAAAAAGGTATTTAATATTAAGCCTGCGTCTTAGCCCTTTGCAACAAGCTTATCGATAAGTATCCCTAGATCTGCAGCAACACGCCATCAGTTATCCAATTTTTCTACTCTTGAATTTGGTTTTAAATGGTTTTCACCTACTATAATAATGGCGGCTTTAATTTTCTTTCATACTATTTCTGTCTCATCATAATGTGTGCAACTAATTGTTTGGAGGCTTGTATTTAGTGTTATACGTGTGTTTCCGATATTTTGTCATTTGTCTATTTTTAGTCTGCTTGGGCTGATCCTATATTGTACTCTTATTACTTTCCTCAACACCTCTCCCGGAGAGATTCTATTGGATGTGTTTTGTTTGATATTAAACAGTGAAAGTCATATTTTTGGTAGTCCATGTGGACCATTAATACAGTGGTTTCCCGTTGCCTTCTGTGTTTGTATGTCGTTGACCATCATTGTTGTTCTTCCGCCTTTGAGACCAATTTCTTTGTCTCAGGACAAAAAATATCCATCCTCTGCCGGCTCATCTACCCGTGGCTGTAGACCATGTAATAGGGAGCTTATTTCAGCAATCACTAGGTGGATACAGTTTTCCGTCATGCCCAGGACGAAACTTTTATATATAAGGACATTACTGTTTCCCCTGTATTTTTGTATGTTTGGATTTATAAGAGCAATAAAGTAATCTATTATTGAAATTAAATCTTCATGAGGATTAAGGAGGGATGAACTTCCAGGATATACTACAGCGCCCGCGTAGAGCTATTGTGGTACCCAACCTCACTTCCGTAAGTTCTCCCCACTAACAGACTGCATAGCTTCGATTAAGACTCCTTCATATATTGGACTGGTCTTGTTTTTTTCATTTCCAATTCGATGGACCTTCTATGGACCTTGTAGAACATGCTGGTCTCTGCATGCTTATTCACGTTTAGTGGCATCGACCCATTACATTTTTTCGCATATTTTGGCTCTAGCTAATTTCTATATCTGTTTTGAGACATTTTTACCATCCATTTGTCCAGGAATGCCTGTGGCCTGTCTGGGGCATCGTTCGCTTTTAGTAAGTTTAGCTGTAAGCATATATATGAATTTTCGGAAGGCTGTGGAGAGCTTCCCATACTTATTGAACTTATTGAAATGTTTGTCCTATGTTGTATTTAGTTGTAATTGTTGTCGTATGTCTATACTTTAGTATTTCTGTAGGTTACATATCCGAACTCTTTCTTAATGATAGCAGGTGAAGTAGGTCGATTGCAGCGGAGGGTATAGTTATTATTACTAGGCCGACAAGCTGATTTCTACCGCGTTGGGTATCGGCTGCTGGAAGCCTGTTAGTACTCTTCTTCTTGTATAGTTAACTATTGTAGTCTTCACATGATCTATGGATACGCTTTCCTTCTCGTACCATTAACTATAATGAGAGCCTTTGTGCATGCCCTGATATTAATTCTGCGAATTGTTATCTCATAAGAATAGCTTCACCAGGAATTCGTCTACTAGGACTGCTCAAAGTAGCGATAGTCCGCGTACTTCGGGCATCCTTTTTCCGTTCGTGCTTTTATGGTACCCTCGCCGATTGTGGATATGATGATCATGTTCTCCAGACCTGCTTCTACTCATTGGCTTAGAACAATTGGAATGCCTTTGTGCCTTAATCTTTTGAACATTGCTTTTGTTACGGCGTTATTGAACCCCTTATCAATCTTAAGATAGTTGGCTTCGGCTATCTCTTCGCCTTAGAGTCTTCACCAGATCATCCAGCGTCAAATCGGTTTCCTTTACTAACTGGTATGCGTATTATCCAATGGTGAGGGGGTTAGTTCTCAAAATACCGTCACTAATGTATCTTTCTATGCGATTTATTATGATCAACATATCCTTGCTGGGGACCTTTACATTTTGGCGTGATGATTTGGGATGTTTTCGCATCAAATGTCACTGATTGTTCCCCTTACCCTTTATTATTCAACCGGGGCTTTAGTTGTCTGGATGTGTTTTTTGTATGAATCGATGAATAATATAAAAATAGTTTCAAGTTGCATATTATTGAAAGAGAACAGTGTAATCAGTTTTATCATTTACTATCTGTTCTATTTGTCTTGCATATAAATAAACTGGATTTAATGTATGAATGTGTTTTTTACTTCGATATCTCATTGCGTGAGGTGTTAGTATTCAATTTTATTATTGATTTCTCTACACCTAAAGCGTACGCTTAGTGGGTGTGGACGATCTATTTGACTCATCATCCCCCGTCTGACTACTAAGCCAGCTAAGAATAGCCCAGAACAGCTCTCGAACTATACACGAAAGCGGCTCTAGTGTTGAGTGATGATTTATGTATTTATTTGTCTTGTTATCAAATCACATTTACTTATACTACATTTATATAAAAAGCTTTGAACTTACTTTGTAATTGGGTGACACATTTTGTGTAAAGGTTAAAAGTTTCCACCAATTTTTGTCACAATCAGAAGTAAACGCTTCTGATAATGGCCACATTGGTCCAGATCCAATATGTTTTAGAACCGTTATTTGAACTAATAGGATTGCAGCTAAACACGGAACGAGCCTAAAAAGTAGGTGCGATTATGTTATGACGTGAAATATCAACAACAACTACTACGACAACAACTACTACTGAATATCACTCCGGTCTATTATATTGGTCAGTCATTAATTACTAAATTACCTCAATAAAGAAGTGTGACTTTCTGGAAGAACTCAAATCTCAAATGTTACTGACTGAACAATAAATTGCATAATTCACTCTAATACGCCTTAAAATAATAAATAATAAATGATAAACACAGTTTTCGAGAATTTATTCACTATTTGCATGTTCAATATTTGTTGATGATATAGTAATGCAATATTCAAAGAGTATTAGTGGGTATACTTACCTTATATAACGGTGAAAGTAAAACAAAGGCAAATCTACCAGTCGAAATTGCTTTATATGAGTGAGAAAACAGTAAGTTAAGACAGTTCCGCTGACTAAGAAAAATGTGTCTACTGATACCATTCCTCCTAGAATATACATGCTCCATGTATTTTGTGCCAACTAAAATCACAATAATTAAATAAGCAAATATAATATTTTAGTTCAAATATAGTTCTATATGGTTTTGTAGTAGCAGCAGTGGAAGGAAAGGCAAATTCTGATCTACTAAAGGTCAGAATGCAGTAAAATGCACGATGATTAAACAAGAATGTATCGATCAACATCACAATCAAAATTACAAAAATGTAAATAGAAACGACAAACGCGCAAAACTACACAAAATACAGTTTCAATTGAAGTATTTATTATAGTAATATCTAAGCGAACTCCCTTATAGTTGCCCTGGTTTCGCAAGTAGCGTTTAATTTAATTTATCTATTAATCCTCGGTGGCAGACTTTATCAAAGGCCTGGGCTACATCAAGAAAGATTGATGAGCAGAATTCTTCATTTTCTAGGGCCTTCTCGATGATATTAGATTCTATGGACCTGATTGATGGTGTAGTGTCGTTCTCAGAAATCGGTTTAGAGTCAAGTGTCTTGATTAGAAGTGGCTTTAGTCTTTTCAATGTTTATCGAAATGCAATGACATTCGATAATGCATTATACGTAGCAGTGATATAGGTCCTCATGGGGTTTGAAGGTTTCTTCAAGATGGGTTGCGAAGGCTCCGGTTTTTTTTTGCATTTTCTCTGATCCATTCACTATTTTTATCTCTAATGGTAGGTGTATATACGATTGACCTTATGCATATCCGCGGCTTTTTCCATAAGTTATAGTTGGCCGTGGTCTGAATCACCTTGGTAAATCTTCTGGTAGAGCTGTTGCGAAGTTTTTAGTGGCACGGGTAAATTCAGTTCGCGGTCTGGTTCAGCTCTAAATCTTTTCCAGTATATGGACCGGTTCACTAATATTAGTCTTGCTTCTTTAAGATTTGCTCGTTCGTTTCGTTTAGTAGGTGCGGGTTTTTTTCGGACCCACGAACCAGCATGTAAGCTATTCGGTAGAGTGTGTTGTGCAGGTTACCTGTTGTTTTGCTGCTTTCCGTTTACTACCTTTGGTTGTCAGCCTGGAGCCCCATTCGATGTGCTTCGTGTTGATATCTCCCTCCAAGATAAATCTTTCAGCTCGGAGACTGATGACATTCGATGGTTCATTCAGCTTGCTTAAAGGCAGGACGAGTGGCCGGGATATATCAGGGGCTGAGCAAAGGCGCAGGCTAATAGCTCAAGAAGCAACCGTATCCACGTCTGCGCTGGAGAACAAGCGGGTAAAACGGCCTAAGCTTCAGAAGAGAACTGGAAAGCTTCCAAGACTCCAGCAACAGGAGCCTAAATGCGGATCCGATCGGACAGATTAGTCGGTGTCCCGACTAGCCTGGGAAGAGGCATAAACCGGCTGCTGCTGCTTGTGGCAGTTGTAGACCAGCAGCATGCCTGGGGAAATTTTAGAGGCCCAAAAAACGCTGCTGGAACAACATTCAACTGAGGAGTTGGACAAGAGATTGTCTACACTTGGTCTTAAGTCGCAAAATTGTCAGATCGAGAGTTTTATGAAGACGTACTTTCTGCACTGGGAGTATTCATAGGCATCGAATGAGCTTTCTACAATGCTAGTTTTGATAGCATCGAGAACGTTCTAATTAAGCATGGTGTCTTCGGCAGGATACTACACTGGCTGGGGTACGCGGATATTATCACAATCATTCTAGCAGGATATTACAAAAGTGTACTAGGCAATATTATGTAAAGTGCACTAAGAAAAGTAGATAATGGTACACAGATCACTGCTACACTTCACCATAAACCCTAGGAGAGCTAAGATGGTTCAATTCACAAAAGGCTGAAGCCGAATACTTTAAAGATGCCGGGGGGCTTATTTCGGACAACTCGGTAAAATTATGTCATTATTATTATTATTATTTAACAGACACAGACCGCATCTGTTCGCAAAATTGAGATAGTCTAACGTCTCAACTAATTTCGATATATCTATATATTTATAGATGGCTCGAAAAATTCTAAAAGCTCTGGTTACGGAGTACACTAACCAGCTAAAATAAGAACTACGCTAAAGAAGCATCTCATCAAAATGGGATATCCTCTCGATTTATCTCGACTATGTCGGTCTATGAAGAGTATGCTCCGCACTCACCTCCCAAAGGCTAGCTACGGTTGGCACCCCCGGCCATTCTTCAGTTTTTCAAAACTGTGGATGGATGGAGGAATATCAGTTGAAATGTCAACTGGGGTATGTACAAAGGTCCCACACAACTGGACAAAGTGCGATCATTTACTTATTCTGCAAAAAGGCTGATCTCATCTAAATAGTCATCGATTCTTTATAGAACTCATCCAGCCACTCTAGAAATTTCCTCTTATTTAAAGCGCGTGCAGTTATCAAATTCACCGTTATGGTCACAACTCTCACGTTTTCCAATGTTTAGAAACTAGAATTTGAGCACAACACCTGTTTATGTCCGATATATCTTTTTAAGAAGCTTATATATCCATTTTCCTCTCGAACACTACGAGTTCCATCAGTAGTTACACATACCATTTTACGAAAATCCATTTCTTTCTTCGTAAGGACACTCAACACTACATTGTAAATATCAACTACTGGTCTTTTTGTTCTAATAATATTAAATGATTCATTCTTCTTTAATATTATTTCCAACACAAAAACGAATGAAAATCGCTAAATGGGGGGATCCAGTTATGTCTGTTCATCAAGACGGAGGGAAACAAATTCAGAAGTACGTATATTCATGTTTTGTTGTTGAGTTACATTTGTGGCCATATCCAGAATTCTACCATTGTACAGTATTTCTGGCCAGTGGCTGATCTTTCTTCTTTGGATACTTGGCTAGAGGAGGACCCGGGTGGGCTGTCACCAACGCAACACGGCTTCCGCAAGGGGCGGTTGATTGTGGATGCTGGATGCAGGAGGCACGTAAAAGCTGCGAACACGGGTCCATTTATGAGGCGAAGGCATTGTTTGACGATCACATTAGACTAAGCTGCAGAAGAATTAGCCCGAGGGCACTTGATGGCAATTAACAAAACACAAGGTTCAGTCTTGGGACCCCTTCTCTGGTACATAGTGTACGTGGATTGAACTTCTTACGTTCGCCGAACACCTAGCGGTCGTACAAAGCGAGCGAGCGGACCATAGAGGTGCTGCCGAAGAACGTCTGGGTAGCAGTAACACATATAGCAGGATGGATGCAGAGAGACGTTCTAGTATACCAAGGCCGCCCTGCTCTCCACGAGAAGGGCCGACACAGACAGGATCAGAACCATTATGCTGCTGGGGCACAGTACTAGAGAATGATGTCCACTATACGGCCTATATCATGGGCAGCCCCTCGGAAAGCGGTCAGGACTGAGGCGGCAATCGCAAGAATACTCCCCTACACCACCGCCAACGGCTTGTGTTTGTTTTGAATATCCTCAAAGAGAACTGGCACACTGTAACTATGCATCTTTCAAAAATTCAACACTAGATTGTTTTCCGTGTTTAGAAAAAACATTGGAGGCAACACAGTTTTGTTGCATGGGTGGTATTTGAATAACTTTAACAATAAATTTTATAAAATATATTGATTACATGGTTTTATTGTTAATTGATTGAGCAACTCTTGTGGGGTATGGTTGATTCTAACTACTTGATCTTTTAGTGACTTATTAGGAAATAACATTTCCATTTATACAGATGATTCATGATGGAAAAACTGAAATATCATATACAGCTTTGAATTCTAAGCTTCAAATTTATTACTGATGCACGCGCTTCGCTAAAAATATTTTTCACATTCTTATTTTACGGAATATAATATGCTCTAAATAAACTTTTTTTTTTAATGAAGACATGTAATCGTTAATCCTCATGCAGATAGAATGCGATTTTCAACGAACAGTTTATTATTTTGTGTGTATAATGGGATGACTAGTACACATTTTTCCACATTGTATTATTTTTTATAAAGTGGAGGATGTATTGCACAGACTTCTTTTTGCCATGGGAAACAAAATACTGTGATACGAATACAATGGTGCACCACCAACATTTTAACGGAAGATGTATTGGTAGACTTGGTTCGGTTCAGTGGCCTACACGATTCCCGGATCGTATTACGAATTGTATACTTGATATTAAAACTTTTGCTAGCATTAAGTAGAAGATATTTTCGACCATTTCTTAGTTTTTGTTATTTTTTAGATTTATTAGAACCAGAATATGTTTATTCTTAAAAGATATTTGTCTGCCCTTCTACATGTTAAGACTACTACTACTTAATTAACAAAGTCTTTACCTCTATCATTGTAGGCCACACCCTATCATAAATCATTACGATCTAATAACATTATGCAGGCTAAGATAGAAGTTAATAATCTTTAATATTATACATGGTATATTAATTTTTTATAACATTTATAATATCTTTTCTATTTCGTTAATCTTAAATATCTCGTTAACGAAGCACGGGTGGAAAAAACATGTATTGAATTTTCAGCATTGAATTCAAATCTGAATATGACATTTTTCTTTAGTTATGAATCAACCTGTATATGATACAGTACCATTGAATTTCAACTTACTTCATACATACTGCGATAATTTGTCAGTGGCCGAAACGAATCCATACAAAATGAGTGCGCCAAAATGATCCACATTAAAGTAAGTGTTCTTATACCAGCTAAACAACTTAAGTATTTATCATTATCAGTGACAGTAAATAACTTTTGTCCATTTGTTAATATTGAAAACGACAATAGTAGCGTTGATTTACAAGCTAAAATAAAATATACAAATTAGAATAAGATTTTATGTTGTGATTTCGGTTATAAAACATTATTTTTGTTTTTTTATAATTATTAGCATTACATTATTTCAATACAAGTCATTACGAATTAAGGTGATTCAGATTTTACCCTCTTCATTGGGATGTCACAAGAGACAGAGACTACACTGCATACCTGGTCCTAGTTATTCGCTAGTGGCCGAAACCCATGAAATGTTTCATGTTAATATTTTTTAGTTAGGGTATGGCACCTTGGGGAAATTTGATATCTACTTACATTTATTGGAGTAATATAAATATACGTCATATGCTGTCGATGTAATTAATAACAGTGCAAACATGCATGCGATGTACCTAAAAGTATAAAAAAGTTACAATACAAGAAGTTGTAAAACTTATAGAAACAACATTGTCGCCACGTCACCAGTAGTTATTTCTATTCCACGTGAAGCAGTTTGGCAATTTGAGTCAGTTAGTTTAAATTTTACGGAAAGTGTGTTATCTATTATTCCATTAATATCATCTGCTGTACAAGCCGAAGGAATGCAGACACCAATTCGCGCATATATTCCGGAAGATGCACTACCCCCCGGTTGCATGCCTTCGAGGACCTAAAAAATAATATATATATATATATATATATATATATATATATATATATATATATATATATATATAAAATAAAGTAAAGAGCAACATTTATTAAAGTTGGTTACTTACGCGATCGGCTTGGCTTCTCATTTCTTTGTTGAGAAATATACCAAATCCTTCTAATGCAATGCTGGCCAGGCAATATTTTCCTTCAATAATACCAATGGATGTTTCTCCTTTTATTGCTAAACATTCATCAAAATCGCCGAGATTGTATATATTGCCATTAAATATACCGGATTGCAACTTCGCAGATGCATCAAGTACTGAAAAGTTCAAAATTAAATGTAATGTTAAAATATCAGGTGTGGGCAACACACGAATCCGTATTAATTAATTTAAAACTAAAATTTAGATAAAGTGTGCTTTATTGGTCAGATGCACGATGGTGCAGTTTGTTGCATTTAGGGGTATGTCAGCTTATCAGGACTTGCGATAGACTTTCGGAACTTTTTCCAGACAGCATTATTTGCTAGTCTAATGTTACGTTTAGACTGGCGAGAAATCTCGCGCGAGTTGCTGTCGGACACTGCTGTCGCGTATGTAAACGCCACAGCAAGTCTGCTTATCAGGACCTGCAATAGACTTTCGTTACTTTTTCCAGACAGCATCACTTGCTAGTCTAAACACCTGAAACTGCACTCATGCGGATACTTGCAAAACATAGGAATGGTTTGGATATTACGGCGAGTTTATTTGCGAGTTAATACTACGATTAACATATGACGCCTACCGAAAAAATGAAATAGTCAGACAACGACGTACAAATGTTGATTGTATAATACTCTTTAAATTCTGTCTTGCTTTTGAATCTTTGGGCCAATTATAATTGAATCGGTAGTTTGAAGAAGCGAACAATCGCCAAAATATTTATGAAGTTATATTAAATAATAATAATAAATTCCCAACAACCTGTAACATATTTAACCAATACACCAACGGGATATGATTACTACATTACGAAACCTAAATAATAATGTTGTTAATTTTTAAAATTAATGAATGTAGAAATTTTAGACCTAAGTTTCCTTCAATTTCCCACAAATTTGATGTTTGGATTCTTCTTCAAACTACCGATTCAATTAAAAATTCATCAAGATGTGATGCAGACATTTGAATGGATTTCTAAACTGTCCTGGATCCTCCATTTTTAATTCATTCAATATATTATTGTAGTATCTCTGCTTAAAATCAACTCCTTAACCCAGCACTTTATTTTTTCTTTTTTTTGTATTATTATGATAATTAGTAAGAATTATCACACCTGCAGCTCTTCTACTTTGCCTTGTAGGCGCCATGTTCCAAATAAAAGCGAAGTGAACGCGAGTAGCGTTTGCTCAAGTATATAATTAGGTGTAAACACGTATGCGAGTAATCGCGAATGTTGAAATCGCACGAAAGAAAATTGCGACAATTATTTGTCATAATGTAAACGGACAAGCGAGTTTGTTGCGAGATTTGTGTCGCAAGTAACTTGCCAGTCTAAACGTAGCATAAAATACATATTTGTTTATGTATGCACCAGGTACAGCCAGATAATAGAGTTATTTGTATTTTCCTTAAAACAAAGGCTTACTTATGTATTCACAGGTCAGCTAGTTAGAACAAAGAGCTTTTTGACTAACCATGACAACGAAGCACAGGACAGAAGAATAATTTATTCAATTAAAGGTCGGTTCTACAATTGAAATTTAACTGGAGAATAAGGCTATTCGTGGAATAACTATAAGATATTTACACCTATATCACGAACTTATTTCACGAATAGCCTTATTCTCCAGTTATAAGTCAATTAGAACCAGCCATTAGCAATTAGCTATTTAATTGTGCTATAGAAATGATAGTGATTGTTTTCTTGTTCCGCTCACTTTACCTAGCGGAATCGATATTTGTTACAAGATATATACACAAACTTTCACAGACGATTTCTAGAAATATCTATCTCGACAATATTGGGCATGAAATTTCTTTGTTAGTTAGCGATAAGAATACTTTCCTTGTATAGCACTATTGTATTAGAATAGTTTAGAATATATGTTTATTTATAAGGTCAAAAATAATTGAGTATACACGTCAACACAATATAGTATTTATAAAATATAATCAATAATTAGCAAAATATTACTCCATGGAGTGGAATGCTTTTTGTAATCAAATGTAGTATAGTATCAATTTAACCTCAGGACTGGACCCAATTTATTGTAAAGTTTAATACACATATTAATCTGTTATTTTACTTGCAGTGCAGTTGTATGTCTGTATGCTGCTAGTATTTACAATAATTTACATAATTAGGATGACTAGATAGTTCAGTAATTTCTTTACCCATGTGGGGTTTTGTTAGTTCCACATCGGGCGACTCATCGGCTGGCGGATACATTCCTTATCCGCTAGCAGAGGAGTTTTGTTGATGGTGTTGCCACATTATGGAGGGCATTGACGAAATACCCAGGGCGCACCAAAACTAGCACTGGAAGAGGGCAGCGGCAACCACCAGTACTATGATATGGCACAAAACAAATAATCCCGGATCTGGACTCCCACAGACAAGAGTAGAACAATCTCGAATGGATGTGGTACTGCGGCGAAGAACAAGTGGAGAATTACTGCATACTTATATCCCAAAAAAGCACGATGATGAACATAAACTAGAACACGGATCCGAGTTCCTGGCCTTAAATGGTTCAGAGGTGCTAAGAATCACCGGAAATATTCATATATTTTTGAAAAATGCTTGACTATCGGAACATGGAATGTACGCAGCAGCATGTACATGTGGTGTGGTGGTGGTGCTATCATACCGTTTAAATCTCCGGGAATGGATGGGACATATCTAGCCTACTACAGAAAAGACAGCGCATTCTCGTCCCTCACCTTTACAAAGTAGTCAGAGCTAGGATAGCCTGGAAGATAATACCACAGGGGTAGCGGAAGGCCAAAGACATCGTCCTGCCACAGGTAGGAAGAACGAATGACCACTACCCAAGTCAAATAAAGTCATCAGTCTTACGTATTTCCTACTCAAGACGCTAGAAAGGCTGATGGACAGATGCATTAGGGATGGTATACTGAGAACTAACCCCATAAGCAATCGACAATATGCATACCAGTCGGGAAAGTCAACCGACTTCGCCCTGGATAACCTAAACAGGCAAAGACACTGGATGATTCTCATCATATAATACACTTGATAGCGAGTGAAAATCCTTTATTCGTTACTCCTCTATTATTTAATTGGTCATCCATGATTTGGGTTGGTTTAATATAGAGTGTGCATGTTTAAATGGGCTGTTTTTATCAAATTGAGTAATGATTTTACTGAGCAACGTATCAAATCGTTTGTGAGGATACTTATTACTATTAACAAACGACAAGTGAGACTATATCGGATTTTAGTTAAATTCTGGTTATTTTTGGTGCAAACTTTGCTGGATTGTACTATGCACAAATAGGTTAATACTTATGCTAAGATGATGACGTGGGTCTACAGTTCTGGCTGCAAGATCATAAACATCTCCACATACATGTGACACCATATAATCAACTGCCGTTTCTGACCTACTTCCATTAACATTTGTAAATATGGGTTGGTTAGGCATACACGCCAAGTTGAAAGATTCAAATGTGTCAAATCTTGATCAAATTACATTGCTGTATATTTTCTCAACTTCTGTCAAATGTGAGTTGTTCATTAAAACACTCAAAATCGCCTTGCGTGGATAGATATGCATTCATAACGCATATTTAATGGCTTTCTAAAAGCAATTTAATAGCACATAGTTTCACATGCGAACGACTTGCCATAACAACATACTCACTTTCTCTACCTCAAACGGTAGCTCCTAGATAAACATAACTCTCGCCTCGGCCGGCACAACTAAGCAAATACTCCGATGACGAGTCGAGGTAGAAATGGAAAACATCAGTGGCCATCACAAAATCTTTAATTAATTATGATAATGTGAATATGAATATGAATAACTGGCAACAAGACTGGCGTATTACTATCAGAGCTGGAAGGAATTCTGTGAAGAGGGGTTCGAGGAAATGAAAGAATGCAAAAACGCAGCACAGCTTACGCGCTATATTAAAAACAACTGTGATACATATTTACCACAAAAAAGACTCACAAAACACTAATACCCCCAAAGGCGGGTACCAGATATAGCGTTGAAACGCAGGATATGTATCCAAACTAGGAAAGCTGCCACATGCAATAAAAAGCCCAATTAGCCAACGCCTCAGCAAAGAAAGAATACGAAAAACGGCAAACAAGATCTCAGGAGGAAAATCAGAGCAGATAAAAGGCGCCTGGAGAGAACTGTGGAGGTTGGAAAAGGCCTACGAAATAGTCACTAATAAACTGAAACTTCGCCTACAAACGGACCTGGACAACTAGGAAACACAAGCGCAAATAAACATTTTCCGCACACCCCTTCCGGAAATTTGCGGAAATCCCAGTAGACAAGGAGAACATGCCGCTCGCTTCAAGGCAAAAAAAGCACCACGACCGGACCAAATACCACCAGAAGTCATCTAAGAAGAATGACCTGAGACACTAGTTACGGTCATGAACCATTGTCTGACTCATGGGCAATTCCCAACAGAATGAAAAAAGTGTCGACTGGTAATCATAGAAAGGCCAAAAAGGACCGATTCTCACCCACCTCATATAGTCCTATCTGCTTATTGGACCTTTAGGATAAGCTAATGGTAACGTGGAGGCTGCAAGGAGACCTGGAGGAAAAACAAGCACAGTATGGATTAAGAGCCAGTAGATCTACTATAGACGCCCTCAGCACCGAAATGAAAATCCTGTACTTATTCTACAACAGCAAGTTCAGCACGATGATGACGCTTGACGTACAAAACGCCTACAACTCGGCCCCATGGCACAAGAGTATTATGCCAACATGAGAGGCTACCTGATAAGAATGATCCGGTACAACTATGCACTCAATACATCCTCACCTCTAATAGTAGACAAATTAAGACATTTCGCACCGGGTTCGATCCTGGGCCCAATAATATGGTATATCTTCTACAATAAGATATTGAAGACGAGCCAGGGTGAGTTACTTACGCTGGTGATATTGCTGTCATCATTACAGGAAGAAAAAATACGCTGCTGGAGGAGAAAGTCAAATATGCCATGGAAACAGTGTGCCTGGTACCAGAGACATGGAATTTATGCTTGAAATGAGCAACGAGTACTCCTCGCCGGCAGGAGGAAAGTAGCGAGTCTTGAACCGAATATAGAAGAAATTAACATAACCATCCAAAGTTCGCTGAAATATATGAGAGTACACCTGGACAAGGATGCTCGCATGACAACCGATATCAAGAAAACCTATTTTGGTACGCATAAATAGAAAAATGGCCATACGCATTACTTCCGCATATAGGCCAGCACCAGCAGTGGAAGTTCTGGCAATTGCCGGCTTACCATCCATTAAGCTGAAGTGGAAGAAAGAAGTTGCCATCCACAAACGTGGCAGAGGATACAAGGCAGAGGCATAAGCGAAAACGGCAGAACTATGGCAAATGTAGGCAATGCAACGGACGAACGAAATTATTTATTAAAAATGTCAGGGACGGGTGCTAGACAGTGGGCTTTTGCCTGGCGCAGGCCCTAACAGCGCGCGTATTCAGGACGTAAAGAGTGTTGAGTGTTGGTACTGTGAAACGAAGATACCTATGAACTAACATGTTCGAATGATGCTGTACCGATCAACAGCAAACCGGAAATGTGGTACACAAGTACCACGGGACCACATTGCAGGACTCCTACTGGAGGCAGAGACAAAGGAGACAGAAGAACAGACAATGCAGGAGGCAGAACGTAGAACGTAATAATAAAAGAAAATATCGAGAATAGTTATGAATGAATGATTTTGGTGGGAATCATCGCGAGGAAAGTCCATGCTTACAAACTGCGATTATGCGATTTTGAAAAAGAAATATCAATATCACAACTTTTACGAATCCAACGTTCATTTTTATTGTTGAGAGTATTTTAGTAGGAATTATAAACAATTGTATCTCTAACAGAAATAATAACTTATCTGTGTAAATTTTTCAAAAAATACAATCGATTCAGGTGGGTTTGTTGAAAATATCGAGAATATTTAAGAATAAATGTTTTAGAATAATTAGCAATGTAAACAAATTTGAGGAAGAAGAATCGCGCAAATAATTATAAAAATAATGGAAAATTATAAATATAAAATTAAAATATATATATATATATATATATATATATATATATATATATATATATAGATATATATATATATATATATATATATATATATATACAGTGTGTCCTTAAAGTATGGAATAAATTCGATAAAACCTTTATTTATGTATTTACACCAAATACCAAACCAAGTTACGTGAAATAATGCCACATGCTAAATGCTAAATTTGGTTTTAAAATATAGAGTAGTTTTACCCAAAACGTGGCATCAACATTTGCAACAGATCGACTTTGTTTTATAAAAAGTCCGAGGAACTAATGAAAAAGTACTTCAGCAAAATCAAACTTTTTTGCGCAATGAAATTACTGTATTCATACTTCGTATGATATATTAAATAAAGTAGCCCTCGAAAGGAGACATATGACTCTTTTGGCTTAAAAGTATTCCGACCCCAGTTCTAGGGCAATTAAGCCTTTATATGTTTAATACAGTTGTGTAAGTTACTCAAAGTTACTCCTAACTACAAGCTAGCTGCAGGAACAATAATATTGACCTACTAATCATTAATCACAACATTTTAGAAAATACTTACAGGTTAAAGCCCACGTTTCATCATTTCCAAGTGCAGTTTTAAATGCTTTAAGCTGATTTCCACACTCATTATCTGGGAATTGTTCAATGGTAATAAAATCAGCAATAAAATGTCCGTAACAAAAAAATACGGAGTTTGCAAAAAATGCGATTTGTATCCACATTATGTTTACCGCAATATGTACTATTATCTACTAGTTCATAGCGATTTGCCGTCGCTGTAAAATAATTATGAGCCAAAATTATCTCTATGAATAATAAATACAAATTTAAGTAAACAAAACTAATTTAATACAATAGCTTTAATGATACATTTACTTACAACTATATACGTCACATCTGTGTATAAAGTAATATATATATATATATATATATATATATATATATATATATATATTTATATATACATACATACCGTGTACAAAGAGGGAAACATTTTTTATTTGTCATTTTAGAGAAAAACGCAAGAGAAAATACCTTCTCCCCTTTATTTGTAAACATGATTCCAACTGTTTGTTTTCATATTTAAGTTCGCTGTAATGAGCATTTTTAAAGTTCTAAAAAAATATGTGAAAAAGTGACAAAGTTTATCGATCTGTCACAAAACTGCATTAAATAATGTAGCCCTTGAAAGGAGACATATGGATCTTTTGGCTTAAAAGTATTCCGACCTCAGTTCAGGGGAAATTAAGCCTATATATGTTTAATACAGTTGTGTAAGTTACTCCTAAATACAAGATAGCTGCAGGAACACAAATATTGACCTACTCATCAATAATCACAACATTATTTAATTTCGCTGTAATGAGCATCTTTAAAGTTCTAAAAAAAAATATCTGAAAAAGTGACAAAGTTTATCGATCTGTCACAAAACTATGCCTTGGAATGTTGCAACAGGTTAGGCGTTTTTTAAACAGATATGATTTCATATGAAACATTGTTCTGCTAGAATGTTAACACAGCAACAGAGAATGTATCTACTTCAGTGCTACGGGACGGGCGAGGAAAGCATCAACTATGTGGTCAACAGTTTCCATGAAAAATAACCAGAAGCTAAAATTTTACCCCAAGGGGCTACACAATTAATAAAAAGTTCCTATCTTCCGGTTCTGTGAGGGATGTGAAAGATTATGGATGAAGATGATGCAGCAACAGTCCTTGTACTGAACTGTGTGCAATATAGACCAAGATTATCGCTAACAAACCGATCCGACGAGACTGGAATCAGTAAGACGCATATCCATAGAATGCTTAAAACTCATCAATATCATCCATACAAACCAGTAAGAATTCACACGTTAGAAGAAGGTGATGACGCAAAACGTCTTTACGTTTATCTAAGGGTTGGATCCCGTAGTTTTGAAAATATTCAGAATCCGTTTCATCGGTTTCATATTTTCTGATGAAGCGACATTTCATTCTAAAGAGATAGTCGCAACTTAAAAAAACGACACTGGAGCTTGACAAATGCAGGTTTCAGAGAAACCACGAATCGCCAGTACTGCGTTAAAGTTAACGATTGGTGCGCTGTTACCTACCATGTCATAATAGGGTATTTTTTTCTGTAAATGATTAATACCTTCTTCTACGAGGAAATGGATGATCTGCCTTTAAATTATCGAGCTGCAGCATGTTTTCAGCAAAATGTCCTACCCATTCAGCAGGTCATAATGGTCAATTGGTTGATCGAGACATTTGGACCCCGAATGTAGCTGTTCTTGAAAGATAATTTTATGCTATTAATATTTAACCATGGTTTCGGGCATGTGGCCGCCGCGGCTGGCGCGTAGATGGCATAATCTGGAGGTCCGATTTGTGATCACTCTTATAGTTTTAATTAATGCACAAGTTGAATCTTGTAAGCATGTAAACCAAGATCCTTACGCACAATCCTTCATAAAGTTGTTGAATCAAGTCCCAATTGTTGCGCACGATGACGAATCGATTCTTTTGGATTCTCTTCAATATTACAGTTGCGCATGCTCGGTGTGCGCCATTTGGGATCTTACGGAACGCTTATTATCATTTAAAGTAAACGTGGTGCAAAAACGACGCATAGTTAATCCAATCAACTTCTCCTGATGAGGCGGTCCGTAACCCAGTGGTCTAAGGCGATGGTCTGAAGCCATTGCGTACAGAACGTTGCGAAACTTTTCCACGAAGAATTTACCCGGCTAGCATATTATTCATGTTTTATGAGGCACAATAGGTCCGTGAAAGGCCGCAGTGCACACAGCCCAGGGGCGGGGCTGTGCAGTAAAAAAACTACTCTGATGGACGATTATGTCTACCATAAAATGGATGTAGCGCGCGTTGGCTTTCATGAACTAAACCATTATTTTCAAAGTAAATTTGAACAATTTGCACACGTTTCTCTTGCGTGAGTCTATTCATTATGAAATGGCAAACTAAACTAACCAAAAATCAACAGTCAGCCATCAAATTCGAGTGTCTTCAGGAAAATACGGCACTGCAATGGAGTCGGGGTTCTGCATACCAATATCATAGAGGGCTACTGTTAAAACTACGGAAACATCCAATTCGACTCAATCTTGCCAGGGTATATTATGTTCCTACATGCGATCCTCCATGCGTCAGAGGACATTTTATGCGGACATAAAGCCTTAAATTATACCAAATCGGCAGAAATCAATATGGTGACTTTAACGCCAAAGTTTGAAAAATCATAACCCAGCATTATAATCCGAGAACTCGGATTGTGCACGGGAAATTACAGAGGAAATCGGCTGGTCTATTACAGCCAAGAAGAAGTCTCAGTTATAACGAACACATACTTTAAACTACCAGTAAGACGCTTATAAACGCGGATATCAAACGCAGATAACATAGTATGGAGCCAAATTGACCAAATCACTATCAACAAACGATGTAGAAACATGATAAAAGCATGAAAACGTACCCCGGTGTCGATGTCTACTCAGACCATAACCCATTAGTTGCTGCATGAAACTTAATTTGAAGATTGGTATACAGAAGAGCAATAATGCTCGGCTCAATATGAGATTACTGAAAGATCTGAAAATGCGAGTAGTCGCAGCAGAACGAACCACTAAAAAGTACTTCCCCAAAGAACCCAAAGAAATAGAAGATCTACAGTTAAAAAGCGATACTTTCAACCTGCGCAAAATTGTAATATAAGCCGCTGGTATACATAACCGAATAAAACAATATACTATTTAGTGTAAACACGCAAATTGTACCGCAGAAAAAAAGTAAAGAAAGACCACAACAACAAAATTCTTCCACTACGAGTAGAACTCCAAGCCTAACACGGAGGTTAGCCATCACCTAATCAGAAGTGCAATGTGCCATCAGAATATCAACAGACGAGACAGCAGTAGACCCAGACCGCGTGCGTATCGAAGTTTTAAAAATAGTGGAAGAAAAAGAAGACTCCTTACCGCTGCTAGGGCTAACGTCCACCTTTATCGCATTACCGAAGAAACTGAGTAGCCTTCACAGAATCATAAGTCTGATGAGCCGAGTATTTCTAAAAGTCTTCCATAGAAGCATCTATAGTAAATGCGAGGAATATGTCAGTGATTCTAAATTTGGTTGCTTCGTTGATTGCAAAAAGACGTCTGATACAGCACGGGAAGATGATGGAGGTCCTTACGGAACTGGGACTGGATGGACCAGATACCCGTCTAAGGCGGTGTGAAGTTCCCTCTAAGATCCCATCCTCTATAGCGTGCGACGTCGCGCCATATTTAATAATTTCTATAGACGTAGTTGTATAATATATGTATTATTATTATTACAT
The DNA here is from genome assembly GCA_963942505.1 of Lordithon lunulatus. NCBI lineage: Eukaryota > Metazoa > Arthropoda > Insecta > Coleoptera > Staphylinidae > Lordithon > Lordithon lunulatus. Next base: position 21,456,025 of record OZ012667.1, read on the forward strand.
ATTTTTTTTAAACCTCTCCCGATATCAACATTAGTTTTAAAACATTACACAATGTTTATAAAACCATGACAATTTCAAAAAACAACGGCACAAGTTTATTTTCGTATTTTTTTTCGATTTTTAAGTTTAACGCTCCATAACTCGATGTACCTGAAAATTTTGATATCTGTTTTAGTTTGGTCGACAAAAATCAAAATTTTTATTATTTTTTGAACCTGTCTCGATATCAACATATCACAATACCGCACAAGGTTATTTTTGATATGCCCATTTTATCCGCATACGCCAACATATTGGTCCTACCCTAAACCAATTTGAACGTGTATCACTGCTACTTACTAGTCCTAACAGAATCGGACATGCCACTATATAATTGATAAGATAATCAAAGTCTTCCTCCTACTGGTAACCTCTTTTGTGGGTACTGCTACCACGTCGCTTGCACAATCTTGGGATGGTCACATTAAAGCTCGTACACACTATGCAAGATATTATTAACACCTATTTAATATAATAAAATACGGTAGTTACATCCCTTTATTTCTTTTCGTTTTTCATGCCAGAGTTCATTAAATAATACAACAATAATATTTTGAATGATTTATTCGTAATTTATTTTTTCAAACATACTTTACATACAATGCTGCTGGAAAATAATTCACGCCTTTTTGAAGTAGATGATATCCTCTATATTGGCATATATAGCATAATAGTTAAATACTTAAAATTATATTGGGCAATAAATTGTAGTCCCTTATATTTTCACTTTTATATAATTCGTATCCGATTGTTCCTGTGGCGCACCTAAAACAATTTAAACATAAATAAATTTGCGATGTTTTCGGATCATAAAATGTTTCTTTTGATATAGAAACATCTGTTTAAATTTTGGGTGCGACTTATTATAGATATTTATAACTGTTAATATTTTACATAAGCAGTTACTTAAGTCATAAAGTAACATTTAATAATTCAAAAATGTACATGAAATGAAAAGCAGTAGCATAAAATTATGTAATAATTATACACAATACATTTAAAATACAAATAAAAATGTACATATTAAAATCATGATTTATAATGTATTCTTCCACATTAGTAAATACCGTAGAGATTAAATATTTCTTAACAAACTTTTGTATTATATATATTTTATTTATATAAAATCTTGTTTTGCGTAAATAAGCCTACAATAATTATAAATTGTTAAATTCATCTATCTAAAAATTATAATAATAAATTACATACAAACAAGCTAAGAATATGGAAACATACCAGGTTATAAACTCAATAATATCTCATCAATCAATTGACTATGTCTAGATCGGGATATCTTCAGTAGAGAGATGGAATATGATCTTTACGGCAACGTATCTAAAAAATGCTTAGGACAGAGAAACGAGAAGTAAGCGAAACAGTGCAAGTCAACAACATCTCGAAAGATGACTAGATAGACTACTTTGTAGACTTCAGGGGGCAACGGACAACAAGAAGTGAAGAATCAATAGAGATAAACGAAACAGAGCCCATAAGCAGAGCATGTAATATTCAAGGTGAAACACCTCAAAAACATTAAAGCACCAGGGTCGGACGATATCCCCAGCAACTAAAATCTGGGGGAATTTCTTGGGACTCAATGTTCGATGATATTGAAGGATGCAAGAATATTAGAAGAGCGGAGAAGTAGCAGTACCATACTAGTGGTCAAGAAAGGAAATACGTCCGACGCAGCTAACTCCCGTGGAATATCACTGCTAAACACATCCTTGAAACGATTACCCCGCATCCCAGGGCAGCAGATTACTCGCTATATCACAATAAGCGAAGAACAATAAGGGGCAGATGAACCGATTGACGATCGATGCAATCTTTGAAGTTCTGCAGGTTATAAAAAAGCGTTCGAATACAACAAATCGGCATATATGTGTTTTGTATACCTAACTTAAGTGTTCGACATAGGACGCCTTCCGGATGTGACAAGCGAACTAAATTGGAAGAGAATACACCCAAATATCATAGAATCGATAAGGCAATTAAATATTAACATCACACGATGAGGAGAGACGTGCGAAACCAAGTAAACAAGGCAGTCAGAATAGCAGGTGACCAGCTATCCTCCCATCGTTTTGGTGGACGTCGTACAGAGTGCTTAGCGGCAGGTTTACCGTTTCTAGCACAATTTTTGCGATCCTGTCTTCGTCCATCCTTGACACGTGCATTTCACTTTCTTCTTCGGGTCCGGGACCATTACGCCATGACCAACGTTTGCATTTTCGCGGATTTCCTATTATTGTTCTTACGCACTGTTCTATTAGCCTCAGCAGTGTCCGCTACTATTTCGACTACGTAGGTCATCACTGATCTTACTTACACATGCATGTAATTTCTAATTTCTCCATATGATTCTCCTCAATGACAATTTTTAAACATTTTAGCTGAATCGATTGTATATTTAAAAAAAATTACACAAGTATGTGAGAGATTTATTTTTTTAATTTCTAATTAAATATTCGAAATAATTAATAACAATTTTGTATTTTCGTCTTGAATACTTTTTTTCAAAAAAAATCGCAGTTGGTAAACATGAATTTATCTCCAAAACAAGGAGTTACGTAAGATAATAGCCACATTCTAAATTTTGATTAAAAATATGCAGTAGGTTTCCAAAAATGAGGAGTCAGACGGTCAGACATTTTCACCAGAGATGGTGAGGATCAGGGGACCTAATAAAGAGGTTTTGTGCTGATTTTTTTTCATACGATTACAATACTTAAAATAAATAATAACGAATTATGGAATTTATTCTATATATATATATATATATATATATATATATATATATATATATATATATATATATATATATATAGAACATTTGATATTACCTTTCCCATGCTTCTTATTATCCCTGAGAAAATAGTTTTCCATGGCCACAAATGGTAACTCAAACGTCAATGTCCAAATTACACTCACAAACAATGTAAGCATATAAATGGACCAAAACATGTATATCTAAAAATTTAATATTTTATTATAATTAATACCTGTATTTCTATAAGGCAATAAGTATTGATAGAAAACATGTTTTAAAACAAAATATCTAATATCTATAAATATCTTTAGAGAACTACAGACATTTTCGGTCAGAATTGTCCAGAGGCATGTGGGACATTTGAGACCCTTTAAGTCAAACCGGCGCGGAGTCTGCTAGAACGGAGCGGCATTCGGTTCTAGCAGGCGCCATTATATACCGGCGTACAAGGAAATTTTCCGGTAATCCGGTGGCACCATCCGCCTGGTGTATATTTTTCTGGTTTCCTGGCTTTTTTTCATATATATATATATATATATATATATATATATATATATATATATATATATATATATATATATATATATATCGCAAATTTTACATGTCTACTTAAATTCATGAATATTCTTCTTATAGTAAAACTTACCTGTCTAAGATTTGATTCATGAATAGATATTCTTGTTGACATAGAGACAACGCTCAAAATGGTCCGATGCAGCAAATACATTGAATATCCAAATCGTGATAGTATTTGAAAAATTGGGAGTGACAAAAATTCATTAATAGGTCCTGCAAACAAAAATAATGATTATATAATTAATTTCTATAATAATAGTGTAATCTAGTATAATCAGTAATCCGATTCCTATAGTGTTATTATTACTTTCCGAATACAGGAGTGCTATATAAGATGAGTTGTTTAAAAGAAATAAATCGACTACTAATTTTAACATTTACGTTTCAGGACTAATATAGTGGAAATTTGTTTTTTTTTTCAATTATTGTCCTAAGCATCTTTCAAGAACGCGCGTGTTTAAATATTGCCAATAAAAAATAAAGTTCATTGTAATTTTTGTGTTGGAAATTGATGGACTACTCATGTAAAATAATTTTAAACAGTTTCGATAGATAAATAACCTCTATTAAAAACAGTTTGTCAACAAATGATGCGCTACATGTTCGAAGGAATCGAGGGGATTCCAACGGTTCTCTTATTTCTACATGGTGGACCCCAGTAACAACCGCGCGATATGGTCGTGAGAGCTCTCCAAAATCGCGCGATTGCACACGAGAGAAAAGAGGCCAGGCCACGCCACGGGGTAACCCCAATCGCCTGGTTAATACTATCTACACAAATGGCCCCAAGTCAAGGTCTCGGGTAATGTGTCAATGACTGAATGGCCGCAGGGTGGTCTCTAACGTTACCCTGGGGACACTAGGCGTCACCCCCTTATAGTCAGCCTTGCCCGGGTAAGCGGGGCTCTGCTCGGATGAACCAAACCTTCCCTAGCCTCTCGTGTGAACAACATGGACAAAACAAAACTACAAACAAATACAAAAAGGCGAGACCGAAGGTCAGGGTCCTGCTACAAGGCTACAAGGCCTGCAGTGCAAAAGAATACCACGGTGTTCAAGCGCTCTACATGAACAAGCAGGGGTAAAGAGGTAGTAGAGGCTAATAGGCCATCTACAACGCAACACGCCTGCAGCAAAAATATGCAACGGAGGCGGACCTGATGTGCAAAGGAGGTTAGGCCACTCGTCAGCGGAAACGCCAAAAGAAAACGTGGTGAGAGGGAAGCATAGGAAGAAATACCGAGTCCTAAAAAGACCGGGTCGCGGAAACGCAGAAAAGGTCACCTGGGGGTGGTGGTGCAGCATTCCAAAAAGAGGCCCGAGAGAAGTCAAGCACCTCGTTCAAAGAGGCCCTGGAGGCAGTCAACGTGACGTTGGTACAAGACGGTTTTTCCTATGGGCTGATGGAATCGAAAAGGCTAGTCGCCGTCCAGAGAGCCATCCTCACGGCGCAGGAGTATATACCAGAAGGCAGGCCACAAATAACGTTCACCCACAGACTACTTAGTCGCTACCTGCGTGGATCAGATAACGGCGGAGTGGCTAAAGTCGAACCCTTCGAAGGGGCAGCACAGAAGGCGGGAGGACGTCCTGAAACCGTGTGCGAGAATCTTCCAAGAGCCTGAATAGGTTGCAAGTGGCCAATCAAAATCTGACGAACAGTCTATCAACAATTTGGGACGTAACCCCTGCAGAGAAGGTACACGTATGGCCTTTCTCCGTGGATACAAACTCGCAAGCGGTCCTGGAGGCCAGTAATATGCCCCCCTACTTTGGCATGGGAAAATTAAAATTCCCAAGACCAGGGGATATAAGGAAGATTGAGACGGGCCTGCATACCAAAAAATAATAAGGTGCATATTAATACCGAAGCTATGCACCTCGGACTTCGTTGCAGCTCTCCTAACAGCACCAACCGAAGGGGGATCAAAGGGACTGGTAGTATGTTCCGCCTATTTCCCAGGTGAGGATAGGTAGAAACTTCCAACTTATCATCGGCTACGATGCCAATGCCCATATCACATGGGGAAGCACCAAGATCAATACTAGAGGCAATCGTTGAATTTATATCAAGCGCTGGGCTAAACATAGCCAACACGGGCAATAAACCTACCTTTTTTACGGCGTTCGGCGAGAAGTCTTAGGTATGACTCTAATCAAAGTACCCATTAGTAGCAACATACAATACTGCCACGTGTCGGACGAATCGTCGTGTTTCGATCGCAGGTACATTAGGTTTTTTGTAAAAACACCTCCAATTATCATGTCCAAATTTAGGAACCTACGGGCGACTAACAAGAAAAGATAGTATGAAGCCCTCAGTGACCCCTTGAGGCTAGGTACGGACGGGGTGAAATAGGTGGCATCAATAGAACTGGTGGAATCGACACAGTGAACACCGTCTACCAGGAAAACTATTCAGAGAAAATTAAAAGACAAAGGCGCCGCACCGCTTGGTTGAACAGCTATCTTGAAAAATTAAGGATGTAATCCAGAAACTTCTTCAATGAGACGAAGAGAAGTCAAGGAAACTAACGGAGAAAAGAAAGAAATCTGCAGAGCCAAAAGAGACAGCTGGTGGAAGTTCTGTGTGCACGTAATCGAGACTGCCGCATCTGCTAGAATCCAGAATGTATTTGCAAAAAACAGACTGAATCCAAATAAGCTTCCTTAAAATGCAGGATGGAACTTATACGGATACAGTGGAGGAAAACCTGCAAATGATCGCGAAGACGCGCTTTTTTGCCTGCAAAAATTATCATGGGGATACACGAGGCTAACAAGGCCCACTGCAGATCATTGGAAACTCGCAACAGAAATAGTAACGTTACATATAATAAGGTGGCCTATAAATAAATTCCGGCTGTTTAGATCGCCGGGAGTGGATGGGATATATACCACAGAAAGGACAGGACATTCTCGTCCCTCACCTTTGCAAGATATTCAAAGCTAACATAGCCTGGTAGTACTTACCGCAGGGGTTGCGGAATTCCAAAGTCATCTTCCTGCCAAAGGTGGGAGGAACAAACGACCACACAACTAAGTCGTATAGACCCATTAGCTTAACGAGTTTCCTCCTCAAGACGCTAGAAAGACATTAGGGATGGTATACTGAGAAATAACCCCCTAAGCAATCGCGTACCAGCCGGGAAAGTCAACCGACTTGACGATTGATGACCTAAACAGGTTATAGGCAAATGCATTAGATGATGGTTAGTCACAACCACGTTTCTAAACCCTCTGAAAACCACAATAGTTAACTATACAAGAAGTACCAACAGGCTAAGAATGTCCGATACTCAGAAGTGTAGAAATTCCATTTGCATCAGAGGCATTTGCATCATACCTGGGAGTCATCTTTGATCAAATACTAAAATGGAACTCACACATACGTAAAATCACATAGAAAGCTACACTAACCCTAGGTAGGTACAGTAGAATGTGCGGGAAAACTGGGGCCTGAACCATAAAATGACCTTATGGCTATAAAATAGTGGCTATACAACACTGTGCAAAGGGAGCACTCAGACGCAAAATAACTAATACAGGAATGACGGCCAAGTGGCAATAAAAGCGATCGCTGCCATAGAGGTTAGGTCCCGACTGGTATAGGACTGCCAGCAGAGCCTCGGCGAGCTAGGTAAATAAAACAAACTAGCATGGCTGCCAGGGCATCGAACTCGCCGGAGAAGGCGCATCTAAACCCGTGGAGCCCTATTGCAGTTTGTCAAAAATAATCACAAAGATCAATGGAAAATGAATGACAATCCATCCGTTCTTAATCTAATCTAATAATTCGTTTTGAAATGAGTAACGATAAAAAATTCACTATGTACATAATGCGTCACCCGTCTGTCAACTGTTCTGTCAATATATGGAAATATTATTATATATTATTATTTAATATTATTATTTATCATACATTATAAAACTTTCCTGCACGTGAAATGTATATATTGAGTATGTTTATTCTGAGTAAAAAGAAACTTCTATCGTTATAGCGCTATCAGCCGTGAGGCTTTTTCGTCGGTCAAGGGAAAAGCTCAGAGTAGTTTAATCAAGTAACTTCACAGAAAATCTATGAAAAACTGTGAAAGGTATTTCGCGAAAATTCGCCTCGATGAGGTTCGAACTCAGGCTCCCCATACCACTCGGCCACTGGGCTGGGTATTCTAAATCATTTTATTAGTTTTCAAATTATAAAATTAATATTTTACGTTTCTAAATTTTCACGTTTACACTATTTGTGAACGTGCACCATAGCTGTTATTATCAAAGGATTTTTGAAAACTATTATAAACATTTTGTGTTTAACTATTTCCGTAGAATAATCATATAGTACACATTGTATATCTATCTTATAACTTATTTTGTTTTATATATGATCTAGTTCATAATTTTTCCCTGTAATTGGCTGTAATTTTATCTGTTGGGAAAAATAAATTTAATTTTATTATTATAACAAATGTGTGTGTGAAAAATAAATAAATACCTCCGTATCCAGACACGCAGGCAAATAATATCCATCCCACAGCAAGCGCCCATGCAGGTCTTACCAATGAAATACGTAATGCGCTTTCCAAACGGTGACCATAGGAATCGGTCACCAAATGATTTCCTCCAAACACACATGCGATCATAACTGCTGCTGATGCGATCCACAAAAATGTCACCAAGAACTAATTCAATTGTATTAATTTTATACAGTCTCATTTACGAACCTAGGTCATTTAATAATGCGGTACTGTTTTATGTCTATAAAGATGTTATCTCCTATTCACTAATAGGAGAAATAATTAGTTAGTTAACTTGCTAACGCTGCAAGCGGGTAAACTTTTATTTGGCATATAATTATATGGTGCAAAAGTAAAATGGTTCAGTATGATTTTGGTATTTTAAATAAATAAGGTTCACATATCGACGGTGTAGTGCAAGAAGGGATAATCTACTTTTTTTAAAAAAGGACCAAACTGATTTAAAGGGCTTAATAAACAAAACTAAAGCGGCTAATCTACAAGGGCCATTCTGCAGCTTCCTGTCAATTATTTATTTCACAATAGTTAAAAGTTAACTATTAGTATTAAGCCCTTTAGATTAGTATCGTCCTTTTGTTAAAAAAGTAGATTGGCCCTTCTTGCGCTACACCGTCGAACATATACTATTAATTATCATCATATTTATTAATAATTCTCATTCAAAATTTTACTTAGTTTTCAATTTAGTTAAATATAAAATAAGCATTAGAATTATAAATAATAATTATGATAATAGTTAGTATTGAACTTGTAACGTTTCAATACACATACGTGTATAATAAACTGTTTAAAAAGGTCTTCCTCGAAGTTCCTCATAATATTGGCGCAGTCGCTACGATATCGTGAATTGCCCGATTCAACTGGCCGATACCGCTCATCAAACACTACGATTAATACTCTAGAGATTTTTTCTGGCAAACTGTAAGGAAGTGTCAAATCCACTGCATGTAATTATTAAGTACATTTGATAATAAGTTCGATTCATAGGATAAAATCATAACCACCCATAAATCGGATACTAAGTGCAATTAGTGCGAGGTTAAAACAAAATAGTACGTGCTACGTAAACCGCTGCCAGGTATTAAAACAAATATAAATAGACAGAACTGAAAATAAATCCTTTTTTGTCCGATTCAATAAAACTTCATATATATTAATATATTAACATAAAAATACACTTACTATCTCTAACTAACGCAACAAAATGCCAAAAAGATAAACCGAAAGACATCTCAAGCGACAGTGAAGAAGAAGTAACAAAGTAATAAAGAATAAAAATACAAATAAAAGAACTACAGAAAACAAAGAACTGAAAAAGCTACTAAAAAATAGCAAAAACTAAAACGATATATTAGAAGAACGCGTTGAGGCAATAGAGGACTTGCTCGAAAGAACGGAGAGAGACAAAATAAAAAACAACCTTACTAGGAGTCGATTATCAAAAGGACAGAGGAATGTCCATGGATTAACAACGAAATAATATAACAAATAAAACAAAGAAACAAATTACAGAAAAAAACATATAAAATATCCCACTAACGAAACGACTAAACAGGCATACGACAACCAGAAAAAGAAAACAAAAACCTTAATAAAAAAGATCAAAACAGAATACTACAAAAGCAAACTAATGTCAACAAAACAATCCGAAAGACCTTTGGAAAACTATAAACAAACAACTAAATAGAAACAGAAAAGCTGGGGATAAATACATAGAAAAAATCCGCAAAGAAGATGGAACAGTCGTAAATAATGACCAAGAAATAGCAAACGAAATTAATTTATACTTTGCAAACATAGAAAAAAAACTCGCAGAAACACAAACCCATGGCTCAAGAACAATTCCAAAAACAACAACAATGGAAGGAAAAATAGAAAAAATGTGTTTTCAAAAAATAACTTACCAAGACTTAATTAAACAACATAATAACAAATTTAAAGATCAATAAAGCACCAGGATTCGACCAAATAACTAACGAAATCATAAAAGAGAACAAAACCAATAATATACCGATATTCATAAAATTAATAAATAAAATAATAGAAGATGGAATATTTCCCAATTATTTAAAAACAACAACTTTCATACCTATATGCAAAAAGGAGACAAAGCCTGCCCTGAAAATTATAGACCCATTTCACTCCTATCCACACTGAACAAAATCTTAACAAACCCAAATAACCAATCATCTTAATACACGCAAAATCATATGCTGAGAACAATACGCCTTTTAACAAAACCAAATTAGACGAAATTTAAATAGTCGCAGCTATTTACATAGATATGAAAAAAGCATTTGACAATATCAAAACAGAAACTAGTACAAAAGCTTAAAGCAATTGGTATAGAAGGAAAAGATTGAACCTAATAAAAACTACCTAATAAATAGAACATAAAGAACAAAAACAAATGTTACAGAGAGCCAACCACTACAAGCACAATACGGCATACCACAAGGAGGAAACTTACCACCCACACTTTACTTTACATGTATACCGATGACACGATTGTCTATGCAGGAGCGAATCCAGAATCCATTCAAGCAAACATTAATTCAGACCTAGAGAGGCTTCAAAAATGGTACTTCAACAACCTACTCACTGTCAATTAATCCAAAACAAATTACATGATTTTCAACACACAAAAACAACCAATAGAGTTAACCATTCACATTAATGAAACACAAATTAAACAAATACAAGAAGTGGAATATCTAGGATTAAAGATACAGGATAATCTTAAATGGGACGCACACATATATCGCCTACAAAAAAAGAACTCCAAAACGATAGCAGCAATATACAAAATAAAAAAATATATACCTGACTTAGCAAGGAAACAAATATACCATGAAATCTTCACATCATAAAAAAACTACCTAAATAACATCTGGGGAAATACAAGCAAGAAAAAACTCAATAAAACAAAATTTTAAAAATCTTATACAATTTAGACAGAAGAACAAGTACAATCGAACTATATAAAAAGACACAAGAACTTAACATACAGAACATGATCACCCTTAACAATCTATTAATGATCTACAAAATTAAAAACAGCCTAATAAAAATAAATACTAAACTAATACCAAACAAACAAATACATGACCATCAGACTAGAAGAAAATGACATCTTAGAACAGAAAAATATACAAAAACAAAATATTCACAGACATTAACAACAACCACCATAAATCAATACAATGAACTAAATGAGTATATTAAAACACTTAAATTAATTCCCTTCAAACTGAAAATAAAAAATCTACTAATACACAACAACTTAAAATAAAATAGAAGACAGGGAACAAACCACTGCACCCCTCGATACCGTTAGCCCGAGATGGGAAATCACCCATAAATCCCGCGGCAAGGACAGAGGGAAAACAAACATCCATCATATCTAAACAACAACACAACACATATTTTGTATTTTGTATTTATATAGAATATGTAACTTTGTTGTTTGAATAAATGCAAATTAAAAACAAATACGTTCTATGAGATACACCCAAATGGACGATCGAAAAACGACTAACAACTAAAAATACTAACAATAGCATATGTAGAGACATATCTGTACTTAACCAGTTCGACCTCGAAAGCGATCTCAGACTGGTCGGGACAATTACTAAATTATATACAATGATGAAAGAAAAAATATGAAAACAGAAAGAGTATCAAAAAGAAATAGCAAAGCATATACAAATAGCAACAAATTAGTCTGCAGTTAAATAATAAACAAAAGGAAAATCAAACTAACAGAGAAGACTATAAAACAAATGGACAAGAAAAGAAAACAGACAACGAGACACCCCCGAATATAGAGATGTAAACAAGCTGTTCTTAAAAGTTCGTAAATCCAAATTGTCAAAGGGAAAACAGATTGTTAAAATAAAAGATCAACAGGGAAATATTATATTAGATGAAAACAAAACTCGCAACAGAGATACAAATATTTTATGAGAAACTATAAATCGGTTATATCTAACTCGACCATTCTAACCATCCCAACCATCAAGCCAACACTATTTTGAATGTCGCATCAGAAGACATCCCAGAAATAACCATGCAAGAAAATAAACATGCTCTACGACAAATGATAAACCGAAAAGCACCTCGCGAAGACCATATATCTACAGAAATATTGAAAATACGGGGGACTAGCTTATAAAAGCTAAAAGAATGCAAATGCTTTCTGGAAGGAACAATACCTGAATGTTGGAAAACAGAAGTGATAAAATACTTCACAAAGAGGGAGACACAATCAATATAGTAAAGTACCGCCCCATCAGCCTGTTGTCCCACCTGTACAAGCTTTTCACGAAGGTTATAACAAATAGACTAACAGACTCGATCAATACCAGCCAGCAGAATAAGCGGGAGTTCGGAAAAAAGTTGGTACCCGTGACCATTTACAAACAATTAGAACACTGATAGAAAAAACAAAGGAGTATAACGTACCAATACACAGCGTTTATAGACTACCATAAAGTCTACGACAGTATTAAGACGTAGGCCTTCCTATCAGCAATGAATGGCGCCTGAATTGATTCTTGATATTCCACAATTATTAGAAATATATACTAAGATGCAACCGTTCACATAAAAATCGATTAAACCTCAAGATCAATAAAATACCCCGTTGCAAAGGCATAAGGCAATGGGATACGGAGAAAACGTCTTCAAAACTTTATCGTCGGACAAAAAGGTGTTAACATAGATGGAACATAACTCAACCATTTGAGATTTTTTAGAAAAACGTCCCCTAAAGTGTTGTTAATTGTATCCCAGCGGCAAATCGTATCGATAACCCGGCCCGGGATTCGAACCTGGGCCGCCCGATCGTTAAGCAGGGGTGCTCACCACTGCACTATATCGGCGTGTACAATTGTTTAAATAATAGACTCACAATATTTTCAATATTGCTGCGCTGCTCAATATTCAATATACGTTCTTGATTATACCGAGAAGAATAAAAAAATTCCAATTTTATAAACTACCATTGACAACCTGTATATGGTGAACCCAAATGTAATCTTACGTCGAGATTACTTGGGTAACGAGATACGAATTTAATAGTTATTACCAACATTATTTTAAAGACTTTATATTATTTTAGACTTATATACTATATATATTTTATTACTCAATAAATTATAAAGATAATCTCAACTATTCCACAATATAGCGTCTTAGAAAATTGTTTGTTTAAATTTATGTACACTTGATAGTGGCTTGTACACATATAGATTTTGAAAAAAGTCCACCTATTATTCGGAAAATATTCACGAGCCATTCTTTGAATCTTGGCTTGCCAACTTTGGACCTGCGTCCCGCGATATTGTCACCTAATATTTATATATTCAAAACAATTCATACGCTAATCAATATTAAGATACATACTGAACACATCTATTTTGAATTTTTTAATATAAAACAATATTTATTGTAAAGCAAAAGATTTCACTGGGTGTCGTAAAAAATCTCCCCAGTGTTGTTTATTTTTTAAGCTTATACTATTTTTAACTTACCTATAGTTTTAAAGTTATCTAATTATGATTAATTAATCAGTATAAAGAAAAGTATATCTACCTTATTGATTTCCAATTTTAAATTATTACATTTCGTATTATAAATAATATAGCCCAATACGATTCCAATTAACCATGGCGATGCTCTAGTACTAGCCGACATATATTCATCGGTGCTGAAACGTAAATATGTTACGAAACTAGGTTTGTCATAATGAACTTATTGAATACTGACGGTTGTCTAAATGGAGTATAATTGTTCAACCAGCAACTCAAAAAGGAATACGAAATCGACAGCAATGCTAAAAGCGCTATTATCTTAAGTACTTGTCGCGGACGTTTTCTAAGTTGTATTAGAATTAGTGGAGACACCATATATAGTTGAGTATCACAAGACACGTACCAAGCCACAATCATGCACTGAAACAAATACTTGTGCTCAATTATGTAATTATGCACATATAAAGAAATTATTCTTAATAATAATTATGAGAAATTTCACTTAATCCGGGTGCGATATTTCAATACCTACCACTACCGGCCTTAATAAATGAAACATTAGATCCATAAAATGAGAGGTTATATAGTCAAATACTGATAATAACTGATTCGGTGTTTTTATTAACTCGTTCCAGGATGGTGACATTCGAGACCATATGTGTCCATGCGAATCATTCTCTGGTGTAACTATATTTCAAACGAGTTTGTTTTATTGCATATTGCCTCTGTAAACGTCCATGCCTCCATGCGATACAAAAGCGCGTGAGAAACCGTCAGATTCTCAAGTGAATGTTTAGAACTCAATTATAAATAACTTTTCTCATTGGGTTAAACGGAGCATGCGCCGGTTCCATTCTAATACGATTTTCTCTTGATTGATCTCATTGATCATTGAGAAAGCATCGCGGATATTTAAAATTAGATACTAGTTCCATAGGTTCGCTGCTTACCGTAATATCAGCTGTTATGTTTGGCTCCTTACCTTATCATGTACTTAGTTTTATTGGAGTTTAATTGGCTAGGGCTGAGCTGCAGGCTACTGGCGGGTCACAGGTGGTGGATAATGAATCGCCGCCAGATATGGGGGTTAGCTGGGAATATATCGAATAAATAGCTCCCGACTAAGCAGCAACGAGTGATCACCGATTAAATTGATCCTCTTCGATCAGCCTACGGCCACTCCGGTGGGCGGAAGAGGTAGAGGCCACTTTGGCCCTTAGGGTGAAAACCTTTCCCATAAGGTGGAGGAACTGACCAAGTCAACGACATAAGTATACGGAAGGCAAAGAGAAACCACTGTGTTAAAGACCCAATATCCATAGAATAACCTAGGTATAGAAGAAACAAAATGACGCAAATAAAAAAGAACAAATTTATACTGATGATAGAATTCGGAAACCAAGATCCGACAGGAAAGCACACCCACAAATAGAGTGCAGGACATCTCAGGTCGAAATTAAATGTAAAATGAGGCACAACACTCACTAAGCCGCATATGGAAACACTAATAAAAGATACCGAAGAAACATACAAAGTTTCAAAGATGTTAAACGAATACCTTAAACTGAACTGAACCCAACACCTTCGTAGTAACAGAGAAAGCGTTGAAAATATATGGAATAAAACAAAGACTATTATTAAAAATGTTCCCCTTCGATCGAAGATTACGGTAGATCAGAAAAATATGTCTTGGATAACGGCACAGTTTCTGCAACACATGGAAGAAAGAAGAACCTATAAAAAAACATTAACTCATACTAATATCAAAGAGTACAAGAAATAATACAAAGTGAAAATCAAGCAGCGAAAGAACAATGGATGACCGACAAATGTTGCGGGCTAGAAAAAACACCTATATTCACATATTCTCCGCAATACAGCGTAAACAGGGTAAAACGTCTAAACTCAATCTGTAGGGCTTGCCCATACTTATTGTACTTATTGAAATGTCTATCCTCAGTAGTATTTGTTTGTAATTGTTGTAGCCATTATTATGACAATCCTAAGTCCTTGGTATTTCTGAGCTTTACATATCTGACCTCTTGTGTAATGGTAGCAGGCGGAGTTAGTACATTGCGACTGAGAGTATCGTTATTATTCCTAGGCAGAAAAGCTCTTTGTTGTTCCTCAGGTACCTGTCTGCTTTGTTTTCCTTTGTCCATGGTCATCCTAGCGTATAACGATATATAGGATTATTGTAGCTTTCTGTTTGGTTTTGCATATGAAAAGTGCAAGTTACTTTTTTTGATGACTTGGTAGTTGGTTTTATGATACAGACATAAATCGGATTTATATGGCATTGGACCTTCTTATAAGGGAGACTGCAGTAAAAACAGCATTAAGGCTATCTTCACTCAACCTGTGGCATGATAAAGGTAGAATCATTGGACACAGGAGCATACTGAGAGAAGCTATCAAACTAGACCCCCTCATAGAAGGTAAGTGCGACAGAATTCTACCCAAATACAGTTTTGTCAAACATTTTCAGAACATCATTATACTGGATGGTATCCCACAGGGCGCCAACAGTACCATGTATACTGATGGATCCAAAACTAAGACGAGAGCTGGCTATGGAATATTCTCACCAGAACTCTATCTTAAGATAAGTGCACCACTTGGAAGACTTACTTCAGTCTTCGAAGCTGAATTAACAGGAATACTAGAGTGTAATTTTAGCTGAACGGAATATTAAGGATAAACATATCCAAATACTCACCGACAGCAATGCAGCTCTAAACGCACTAAATGCCAACAAATTTGTGTCGAAAGAGCTATATTCAGGTCTACACAGCCTGGAGGAGCTAGCTAAGAATAACAAACTAAAACTAGAACCCGCCAGAGTTTTTCAGCTTCCACGTAAAATTGACTGGTGGGACTGGTAAGGACTGGTGGCCTTAAAGGGAGGTTTCACAATGGTCCCATTTTGAGGCCTAAGTGTCTGTAGCTATGCTACCCTGCAGCCAACTATCCAGAACTATACGGCATTGGGCAGCGGTCAGTGGAATCCTATTAGTACTATTCCTCTTGTATAGTTCACCATTGTGGTCTTCACAAGATCTACGGATAGACTTTCCTTCTTCTGCCATTTGACAACTATAATGAGAGCCTTTGTGTATGTCCTGATATTATTTCTGCGAATTGTTATTTCATGAGAATAGCTTCACCAGGAGTCTACTAGAACTGCTCAAAGTAGCGGTAGTAGTCCGAGTACTGCGGGCATCCCTTTCCCATTCGTGCCTTGCCGATTGTGGATTAAATGATCTTGTTCACTAGACTAGCTTCTACTCATTGGCTTATAACATTTGGCATACCTTTGTTCCTTAATAGCGATAGGGAATTTTGGGGTTTAAGCTACAGTTTTCCCGCACATACTGCTACACCTACCCAGAATTATTTTTGCTTTCTGTTTCGTTTTGCGTATCAAAATCGCACATTTTTGGCCAAAGGCCTTGGTATTTGGTCACTAACAGAAATTGAATTTCTACGCCGTTGAGTATTAGCCGATGGAAGCTTGCTACTATTATTGTATAGGTGTCTATTATGGTCTTCACAAAATGTATAGATAGACTCTCTTTCTCGTATGATTTGTCAACTATATTAAGGGTTTTTGTGCATGCTTTGATATTATTTCGACCAGATTATATTCTGCCTACTGTGGCCGTTCGTGCCTTTATACTAGTCTTGCCGATTGTGAATATGTTGAGCATGTTCTCTAGACCTGCTTCTACTCATTGACTTAGAACATGTGGAATGAATTTGTTCCTTAACCCTTTCACTATTGCTATTGTCGGCGTTGTTGAACCAGCCATTCCAGTGTTTTGAGAAGAAAACACGTAAGGCTGACGCGTCTGTATGATTTATTATGATCAACATATCCTTCCCAGTGTGTGGCCCAGGGGTTTCTAAATTTTGGCGTGTTGATTTATGGTGTTTTCACATCAAATGTCACTAATTGTTCCTTTTACCCCTTATTATTCAACCAAGTCTTCAGTTTTCCGTATTAATCGTGTATGATGAATCATATAAAAATAGTTTGAAGTTGGATATTATTCAAAGTAAACAGTGTAATCGCTTTTATACCATTTGCTATGTGTTCAATTTGTCTTGTATATAAATAAAGTGGATTTAATGTGTGTTTTACTTCGACATCTCATTCCGTGAGGTGTTAATATCCAATTGTATTATTAATCTCTCTATTCCTAAAGTGTTCGCTTAGTGGAGTGGGCGAGATATTTGACTCATCATCTGAAATACAGATAGTCAGACGGGGACTATCTGCATTTCACCTAAGCCGCTTTCGTTTATCGTTCGGAAGCAGTTCCGGGCTCTCAAACGATAAACAAAGCAGCTCTAGCGAGAGATTTTAATTTATGTATTTATTTGTCTTGTTATCAAAATTGATTTACTCAGAGACTACATTTATATAAAACGGTTTGAACTCACGTTTGTGTGTGACAAATTTTGGGTGAATGTTAAATATTTCCACCAAGTTTGGTCACAATCGGAATTTAACGCTTCTGATAATGTCCACATTGGCCCAGATCCAATATGTTTTAGGACCGTTATGTGAACCAATAAGATTGCAGCTAAACACGGAATGAGCCTGAAAAAATAAGTTTGTATTAGGTAAACCTATTTATTCACTTTATGTCGTGAAATATCTACTGCTACTACTACAACTACTACTACCACAAATACTACTGCTAAATATCACTACGGCCTATTTCATTGGTCAATCATTAATTCCTAAACTACCTCAATAATAAAGTGTCACTTTCTGAAAGAACTCAAGTATCAAATGTTTCTGACTAAAATCAAGAACGTTTTAAGAAACCGTAGGTGTTTTTCAGTTTTGCATTTCAGAAGCTGGTAATTTCACTTCATACAGTGGTACTTATAAATCTTCTTTTATTATGAAAATGAATACAGACAGATTTCGAGAATTGATTAACTATTTGCATGATCAAAAATATAGATGATATAGTAATTCTGTATTCATATAGATAAGATATATATATAAGATATAAGAGTATTAGTGGGTAGATTTCTGATTACATAATACAGTATTCTCGTATACTTACCTTATATAACGGTGAAAGTAAAACGCAGGTAAATCTACCATTCGAAATTGCTTTGTATGGGTGAGAAAACCGTAAGCTAAGACAGTTCCGCTGACTAAGAAAAATGTATCTACTGATGCCATTGCTCCTATAATATACATACTCCATGTATTTTGTGCAAACTAAAATCACAATAATTAAATAAGCGTTAGTTACTTTTAGTACAAATATTGTACTATATCGTTTCAATTGAAGTATTTATTATAGTAATATCTAAGTGAATGTGGTTTGGCAGGTTGCGTTTTATTTAATTTATAGACTATTCCTTGGGGACAGACTTTATCAAAGGACTGGGCCACGTCAAGGAAGATTAATGAGCAAAATTCTTCATTTTCTAGGGTTTTCTCGATTAGATTCGATTTTATGGAGCTGTATGATTGATGGTGTAGTATCGATCTCAGAAACTGAATTGGTGGTGAGCCACTGAGGAGTCATGTGTCTTTTGATTAGAAGTGGCTTTATTCTTTTCAATGTAAGTATGTATAAAATGTCATTTACATGATACGTAGCAGTTATGTAGGTTTATAACGCTTTATGTCGTTTGATGGTTTGCCAGGTTTTGGCAGCATGATTACCTCAAATGCTTTCCAGCGGTCTGGTACCTGTCTTAGTCTGATTGCGATGATGCACAAGTATGTTACCATCTGGATACCTGTCCACGAGAATTGTTTAGTAGATCGTGTGTTATAAGATCGTATCTAGGTACATTCTTGGGATTCAGGTCAAGTATTTCTGGTTTGACTTCGGCTGGCTTTATCAAGTCAATGTTCATATTCTCTATGTTTCTTTCCATTAGAATGTTGATGCTTGGTCCGCCATAGGGTTTGAAGCTTTCTTCAAGATAGTAGGCTTCTGTTTTTTTGCATTTTCTCTGATATTCACCATTTTTATTTCTAATAGTAGGGGTATGTACGATTAACTATTTGCATTTCCGTGACTCTTTTCATAGGTTAGAGTTGGTTTCATTATCGACGGTCAACTCCTGTTGTCTTCTTCGCCTTATCTGGTACCCGGTCTGATCTTTTACCAGACGGATCTGAACTTACATAATAAACCTCTGGTCTCTCTAACCGCTCTCCAGAGTTGAGATACCAGGATAATATTATAGGCTTTTTGTAGATTAATAAACAACACGCAAGTTTCCTTGCATTATACTATTTGTTTATGTATAATTTGCTTCAGGCAAAACGAATCATCCACAAATAACCACTCAGCACATAATTCGTGTTGTTCTTCCGCCGGGAATTTACTCTATCTCTCAGAAGCTTACTAAGTTGGTACTAATGACGGGTCAACCCCCAGAACTGGTCAGGGGTTCTAGACTACCCATGTGTTTGTGCGGTGACTGGAATTCCGTATGGGTGTATGAACGGAACTTGGTGACTGAGCCTTCCTAGAAATGAGGTTTTATATGTCTGGTCACAAGGCAACACGTCACTTTGGCCAGGATTTTACATACGGGCATAGCAAGCGCAGATCCAAATGGTAGGGGTAAGTCTTTTCTAGACTATCTTTCATCCGCTAACTTAGAGATAATAAACCGTGGCTGTGAACAGACGTTTGTGACGTTACGTTACCAAACGGTGATTGATATCGCTCTGGCTAGTATTGAAATCTGGAACGCAATAAGTAATTGGTATGTTTCATCTAAAGTATCCTACTCTGATCACAGGTGGAATACATACTACCTACAGTCGTGAATTCTTAAAGCGTCTGCGGAAAGATTTGGCTTATTTGATCAATATGTATGCAATTAACGGACATATATACCTCTTCTCTCTAACTACGAAAGTTCATGCCCTCTAAAAACCTCCAAGCCAAGCGACTGAGTAACGACCTGGTGGTGCTCAGAGCTTGAAAGGTTAAAGAAAGAAGTTAAAAGACTCTAACAGGACGCAGAATACCAGAGGCGATATTGTTTGGGAAGCTTTTAAAGTAAACCAAATGTCATTGAAGAGTAGGTCCGTCAACAGCAAAGAGACTCCTGGACGGTGTTTAGTGGTCAAGTAGACAATACTGTAGTCGCTGCCAGGCTAAACAGAGCTCTCTTTAAAGATCAAACACAACAACTCGAATATGAGGGGAAATGGTGCATACACACCCACATCGTCCTAAACTGCAGAATTGTTATTAGACACGCACTTCCCCGGTTGTAAACACGACTCGAGTCTAAACTGGTATTGCAGCGCTCGCCCGCCTAAAAACGAGGACTGGACTGACGTTGCTGACTTGTTCGTAACCGACTCTAAGATAGCTTGGGCTATACAATCCTTCAAGCCTTATAAATCACCGGGTTTAGATGGTACATATTCTGACCTGATACAGTGGGGTCTGTGTAGGGCAGAATACGCACCATTGGCTGCTGAAAAGTGTTTTCCAGGCATGTATAGCTTTAAGATACATTCCAAAGATATGGAGGGAGGAGAAGATGACCTTCACACCTAAACCTGTGGATAGGCTATGTGATAGATATATAAAGGATGAACCGCCATTTATGTATCTGCTTCATACCAAGCCACATGCATATCTCCCAGGAAAGTCCGCCCTCCAGGAATTTGTGAGTCAGATCGAGAGATCTATGGAGCCCGAACTTTCTGCACTGGGAGTATTCATCCAAGAAACTTTCGATAAGGCTACTTTTGATAGCATCGAGAGTGCCCTAATTAAGCACGGTGTCTGTTCAACAGTCGTGGAATGGATACGAAACATGCTCATGTGGAGAGCAGTTAATGTTAATGTAGGAAACACTATCGTCAGACCAATGGTAACTAGGGGCGGGCCTGGAGTTCTCTTTTCACTACTATGCAATGTAGTAGTCGACAGCCTTATAGACCTTTTAAATTCGGCAGGATACTACACGTTGGGGTACGCGGATTATATCACAATAATAAACAGGAAACTACGGCTGTACTATGCAGAGTGCACTAGGAATTGTAGAAAGATGGTGCACAGAACACTGGCTTACGGAAAATCCTAGGGAGACTGACATGATTCTATTTACACAAAAACTAAATTCGAACACTTAACACTAAAGATGCCGGGCTTATTTGACACAAATCTTAAGCTGGCTTCACAAGTAAAATTGTTCTAGATAACAAACTAAACTGGGGACAGCATTTCAGTATAAAGACAAAGTAATAAATCAAGGCCCTATGGATCCTATGGATTTACACAGCCATAATAAGACTAGCTTATGCAGCATTGGTATGGTGGCCCAGAACCGAGCTAACTACAGCAATACTAAAACTGCAGAAAATACAGCGTATGGTATGCTGTGATGTAACTGGTACTACGCTAAGAAAACCCGCCGCAGCGACGGAAGCAATGCTAGGTCTCTCACTTAGACCATAGATATATTTATTATGGGGGAGGCGATGAAGGCTACCACTAGACTTCAGACGGTAGATCTATGGGACTGCAGAGGCAGTATTGACATACATGAGCAGATTTTAATAAAGGCGTGTAAAACCAATCCCCTGTTAAATCTGCCGTCAGACAAAATTATACCAGTCTGTCCATTTAACTTCGCGAAATCAAAGATCTCTTTGCAAAATCAAAGATTAACGTCCCAACAAATTTCGATATATCTATCTATACAGATGGCTCGAAAATTTGATTTAAGCTCTGGTTACGGAGTACACTCTAGCCAGCTAAAATTCAAACACGGGTACAGTCCTACAAACGGAGGTGCTTGAAATGATCCGCAGTGCGAAAGAGCTCGCTGCCCGAAAAATCGTACACACGTAAAAAGGTACAAGGATACGTATCTGCACGCACAGCTGAGCGGCATTACAAGCACTACAATCAGTAAATATGAGAGATGAAGGAATTGTAATGGGTCATTGTACGCGAAAGAAGCATCTCCCCAATATGTGATACGCTGTCGATTCACTATATAGAAGATGCAAGCGACGGGAGGAGACGCCGGTCCATGTTCTCTGCAAATGCCCCACACTCACCTCCGAAAGGCTAGCTATGGTTAGCACCTCCAGATTAGACCAGCGCATGCTAATGGTCATCTCGCCAAAGGCCATTCTTCAGTATTTCACAAGTATGCGATGCATGGAGGAATGATAGCTAAAATATCAACTGGGGGATGGACAAAGATGCTACAGGTGGACTAAGTGCAGTCTGCAGATGAGTCTCCAGCAACCCTGTGTTATTTCAAATCATCATCATCATGTGAGCACCTCTCTACGAAGACCATGAATTTGGAAAGCCATTGAATATACAACTCAGAAAATCTTCTGACCATTTTCTTATTCTGCAAAAAAAGCCTGACCTCCTCTATACACTCATCTATTCAACTCAATCGCACATTGTTGTACATAGTAAGCTATTATAAACTGAGTTTTAAGTCAGCCAGAAACTCGAAAAATTTCCACTTATTTAAAGCGCGTGCAGTTAGAAAATTCCTTGTTTTGGTGATAACGCACGCACCATTTTCCAATGGTTATTAACTCGAATTTGAGCACAATGTCTGTTGATGCCCCATTTGTCTTTTGGTATACTAACGGGATTTATCGCTAGCTGATAACGAGCGCTATTAAATGTAATAATTCATATCTTACATCTGACGACGTTCCCATAAATACAAAAGCTCCACCATTGTTTATATATACACAGACAGTTATAGAAGGCAAGAAGTCGGATCGAATTGCAAACAATATTAGAACCGGGTAGAAACCCCCGGAGAAACAGCAAATAATCACTATTCGAGTGGTTAATGACAAGGGTCGAAAAAATGGACTCAGAGAAACAAAGCCATTAAACCCAGACAACTAAGAAGAAAGCAACCTCGCCCCCGGAAAGAGGTAGGCGAAACCATCAGAAGCAAAAGAGCTGCCGAAGCACCACAAACAGACATGGAGAAAGGCGACGAAGGTCAGGATGCTTACATACAGTTGGCAGAACTTAGAGACATAGTGTTAAGACTGACGGACACGTAGTAACAAGAAGGAACTAACCCAAGAACGCGGATTGTGAAGAAAGTGGATGCTCTTCAGGAAAACCGGAACCCCATAAGGAATCATGGAAAGTACCAAAGCAAAAAGTCTCATGCGCTAGTTGGAGGTCCTGAAGTCAGAAAAGGCACGATGAGGCAGGGAGATGGACACAGTAAGAGGCGAGATGAGGGACATGCATGTACGGCTGGACCAGCTGACCAGATAAGCATACCATTTGACCCCAAACCTAAAGACAGAGGTAGCACAGGCAAGGGAGGAAACCATAACCAGAATAACAATTTCGTTAAAACGTAGACCTATAAGAAAGGTCGTACAGCTTTGAATACTAAGCTTTAAATTTATTTTAAGGAGCACGCGCTTTATTAAAAAGATATTCCACATTATTGTTTTCACAGTATTGTGGAATATAATGTGCTCTGAATAAACATTTTTTTATTTAATGAAAAAACGTAATCGTTAATCCTCATGTAGATGAGAATACGATTTTCAACGAACATTTTCAGTTATTACTTTGTATGGTATTTTAAAGGGATGACTAGTACACATTTTTCCACATCGTACCATTTTTTTAAAAGTGGAAGATTTATTCCACAAATGTTCTAGCCATCAGAAGCAGGCTGTGGTACGAGAACACTGGTGCTCCACCAACATTGTACCGGAAGATGGATCGGCACACGGTTCCGTATACTCATATAGTCTACGGACCGTGGGATCGTAAACTCGGTCCGGTTCAGTGGCCTACAAGATCCCGGGATCGTATTGCTAATCATGTTAAAACTGTTTTGTACATACGTAATTGGCGTCCGATTATTCCTGCAATCGGTTCACGTCGTTAAGTAACATAAGCCGACTTAGCTAATGATGCACTCCAGAAGAAGTCAGCGCATTTGCAACTCCATTAGCGGACGGACATTACGTTAACAACCCCATAAGGGAGACTTTAATCCGAACCCATGATCGCACTCGCAGATCAACATATACATTTATTATTATTCTTTCTACACTATTCATTCCACACCGACTCTCCGAAGACATCAGAACCAGCCGCTAACGCTGAGCTATAGGAGTTAGCTCTCACTTAAAACAGTTGTTAACCATTTGTACAATAAACATTTTTAAACTTGTATCAGTTTTTCTCATTCCTGAGGTGCAAGCGAAACGCCGGTATTCTATACATCAACACTATATGTTGCTAACATTACCTAGAAGGTCTTTCGATCATTTATTAGTTTTTGTTATGTTTTATATTTATTAGAACTAGAATATATTTATTCTTAGAAGATACTTTTCTGCCCTTCCACATATTAAGACTATTTTACTATCCAACTAACAAAGTCTACCTCTATAATTAGAGGCCAAAATCTATCATAAATCATTACGACCTAATAACATTATACAGGCAAAAATAGACATTAATAATCTCTAATATTATACATTGTACACTGATTTATCATAACATTTATAAGATCTTTTGTTTTTCCTTAATCTTAAATAAGTCGTTAACGAAGCGCGTGCAGGAAACAAACATATATGCTTTAGTTATGAATTACCCTCTATATGATATAGTACTATTGAATTTCAACTCACTTCATACATACTGCGATAATTCGTCAACGGCTGGAACGCACCCATAGAAAATGAGTGCGCCAAAATGATCCACATTAAAGTTAGTGTTCTTATACCATCTAAACAACTTAAGTATTTATCATTATCAATGATAGTAGTAAATAACTTTCGTCCATTTTTTAATATTGAAAACGACAATAGTAGTGTTGATTTACAAGCTAAAATAAAATATACAAATTAGAATAACATTTTGTGTTTTTGATTTTGGTTGTAAAACATTATTTTTGTTTCTTAATTATTAGCATCAAATTATTTCAATACAAATCATTATGAAGTTGTTCTGCATTATCAAAAACTAGGTGATTTATAACCGACATCGTAATATAGGCATAATATTGACGTTGTAAAGGTAGAATTGTATCCCACCAAACCTCAACTTTGCAGTAGTTGTTACCTTTCCTATCAGGAGAATTCCAGTTCATGTAATAATCCGATTTATACATAACTTGAGAGGTACAACCTTTTACCTATCCACCGTCAATATTTTATTGTAGAACACGAACAAATTATATAGCTCTAATAATAATCAAAATGATTACAATAATTATTTTTTCACACTGGAGGTAGTTCATTTAATTCGAGTTATTATAGAGAACTGTATGGATGCAGAGAAACGGTCTAGAGGCCGTGGCCCACAATACCATGGCCGCCCTTCTCTCCACGATTATAGGGTGATTCAGATTTTGTCTTTATCATTGGAATCTCATAATCAACCGAGACTACAATGCATACCTATCCCTAGATATTCGCTAGTGACAGAATCCGAAATGTTTCATGTTAATATTTTTTAGTTAAGGTATGGCACCTTGGGTATATAATCTACTTACCTTTATTGGAGTAATATAAATATATGTCATATGCTGTCGATGTAATTAATAACAGTGCAAAAATGCAAGCAATGTACCTAAAAGTAAAAAACAGTTAGAGAACAAGAAGTTGTAAAATTCATAGAAACTACATTGTTGCCACGTCACCAGAAGTTATTTTTAATCCACGTGAAGCAATTTGGCAATTTGATTCAGCTACTTTAAATTTTATACTAAGTGTGTTATTTATTATCTCATTAATATCGTCTGCTGTGCAAGCCGATGGAATGCACAAACCAGCTCGCGCATATATTCCGGATGATTTCACTTGCGGGTGCATGTCTTCGGAGATCTAAAATAATGACGTAATCGCTATGTAAACATTAATAGAGTATAGAGCAAACTTGATTAAATTGTGGTTACTTACGCGATCGGCTGTCCTTCTCAGTTCTTTGTCAATAAATATACCTAATCCTTCTAATGAAGTGCTGGCCAGGCAATATTTTCCTTCAATAATACCAACAGATGTTTCTCCTTTTACTGCTAAGCATTCATCGAAATCGCCGAGATTGAATATATTGCCACTAAGTATACCTGATTGCAACTTTGCAGATGCATCAAGTACTGAAATGTTAGTAAAATGTATTGTTAAAATATGCGGTATGGGCAACATACGAGTCCGCGCTAATGAATATTAAATCAAAATTTAAAATATTTCCGAAAATTATTCGTTTCAATTAAAAGCTATTCGTTAAATTTGAAACATTTTATCAAATTTTCACCTTACTACATTTAACATGTGACCATTTTCCGAATTGCCCTTGCGATTCATGAGTGATACATCTACCGACCATGACATGATATTTACATCGTACCTGCATGCGGTTTTTTAATTTTAGATTTTTCTCAAAAAATGTTATTAATTTATATTCAACGCCATTCAATTTAATCAAATTTATTCTAACTATGAACCCAGACAAATTTAGTAGTATTGAACCGTTATAAAAAGTTATATGCAAAAGAAGATATTTCATTTTAATAAACTCTCCGTTTTAGCTGTATATATATATATATATATATATATATATATATATATATATATATGGACTATAAGTTATACGCTATCCATTACTTCACGTAAGCAAACAGTACGGGGCGAACTACCCAGAGCTGTATAACGAGCCGAGGGCACACCCTTTAATGGGTATGCCCCTAGACAGCATGACTATTAAATATAACTTAAGTAAGGAATAAGAGGTCGTAATACCAGGAAGAGAGGACTGCTCCAATAGCCACCCATCAAAGCAGCTTTCTCCTGGTTCACAGACGGCTAAAAAACACCGGAAGATACAGGCGTTGGTATCTTCAGCGTCAACCCGAAAACAAATATTTCAATAAGTCTGGGCAAGCTCTCCACAGTGTTTCAGGCAGAAATAGTAGCTATACAATAATGTGCAACGGACGCGGTGTGACGGAAAATAACTAATAGATGAATTGCCATATACACTGACTACCAAGCGGCAATAAAATCGATCGCTACTACAGAGGTTAAGTCCTAGCCATAATTGAAGAAGAACACATCCACTCCATCTTACTCAATCTATTCAACGCCATATATTCAACAGGAATAATACAAAAGTAATGGCCGACATCAACCATTATTTACTAAATACTCGCAACAAATTATCCCATAGTGCAGACCACCATGTAATATGCCTAATGAATCTCACACTTTAAAAACATTCCTAAAGATCATGTAAAAGAGAAAACATAGAAAACTAGAATAAGAAATTAGTGAAACACAATTCGAGTCTAGACGCTTAGATCTATAACAAAGCATTTGATAAAGTACGACACGGTCGCCTTATCAAACTCCTTGATGAAATGAAGCGTTAGACTACTAGAGATATCAGAATCATTGCTGTGTCCATAAACCTGACATTTAAAGCAACTAATGATGGTAATAATCATACACTTTGCAATGATCATAAAATCAATGTTAATATATTCTTATTTCATTTTTTAAGGTTAGTATTTCTGTATGGATGGGGAGGTGAGCCCCAAAGCTGTAGAGAAAGCTACTCTATTGACCGGCCCTAACGGCAAAGGTTGGAAAGTGGTAGCTGGCTTTTCAAAACTGACTACAGGTGGAAATCGAATGAATTGGAACGGCTGTAAATCAGATAATAATAAATACTGTTATACTGCTATGCAAACGCCGTTTCCATGGGAAAACTGCGTTTGCACAGCAGTATAGAAGGCAATGAGAAACCACTATACTAAACATCCCCAAGATAAATTATGATAATGGCTGCAAACACAAACAATGGCCCCGAGCACGGGCGTCTCCTCAATCAGACAGGGAAGCGAAAAATCTTCCGCATAGCCAAAGTCAAGTTTTAAGGAACATCCAGTAAACGAATTGGATCCTGGAACGTCAGAAGCATGCACGAACCTGGCAAAATACACTACACTATTAAGGAAATTAAAAGACTAAACATAGCCATACTAGCCATACGTGAAATGCGCTGGCAGAAAACCGGGAAATGCAAGGTGGAACATTTCACAATATACTACTCTGGCGAGAATGATACGATGAACCGTAATGGAGTAGCAATTATTGTAGAAGCCGAAAATTCAATAGTGAATATCTTCCCTGTCTCTGATAGAATCATCATGGTGCAAATACAAGCGTCTCTAATAAATATTAACTTTATCCAAATATATGCACCAACATCAACCTGTAAAGATGAAGTAATAGAAGAATTCTACAGCGACTTGGATCAACATCTAGATCAGATCAAGCGAAAAATCATTACAATAATAATGGGAGACCTAAATGCTAAAGTAGAAACCGGCAGAGAAGGAAATACTCTAGGAAATCTCGGTCTGGGACACCGAAACGATACAGGAAAAAGATTTGTACAATTCTGTGTAAAAAACAATTTAGCTATAATGAACACCTTCTTTAAACTACCGGAACGACGTTTATACATATGGACATCACCGACACATACACCTCTCAAGAAACCAAGTCGACTACATCACAATAAAGCAAATATATAGGAATGTTATAAAATCCGTGAAGCCGTTTCCGGGTGCCGACGTATCATCAGACCATAATCTGCTACTGGCAAACCTCTCTATACGTCTAAAGAAAACACCGAAGCCGTCACAAACAAATATAACAGACTTAGACCAACTGAAAGACCACCACAAAGCCATCAAGATTGGCGAAATACTAGAAATAGAACTCCGAAAGATTAACCCAGAGGAACAAAATCAAATTGAGATCGCATGGACTAACTTTAAATCTGCCATCAATAAAGTAGCAGAGGAAAAAAGCTACAGCGAAACCGACCATCTAAAAATAAAAAATGGATGACCGAAGACCTGCTAATTATCAAGAAAATAAGAAGAACATATGAAAACAGAGATGAAAGCAAGTATAAAGAACTTAACAAAGACATCCCAAGAAAATGAAAAAGCCGAATGGTGTAAATAAGAATGTATATAAATTGAAACATTCGACAAAAATATAGAAATACATCAAAAGATAAAAGAAGTTGCTGGTATCAGTACGTGGAGGCACTGTTTGCAGGTTATCGTAGGGCACAACCGGATATGCAGAATGCCTCAACCGGGCCACCTATCACAATAATAGAAGTGGATAGAGCAATTTAAACATGTAAAAGCAGAAAAGCGACCGGGCCTGATTCCGTACCAACGGAACTACTAAAACTCTACAAACGGATTTCGAAAATACAAGAAAACGTGTTCTCACCTCACTGTCACTCCATCTATGGAAATTCTATTAGTCTGGATAAAATCTACTTTTGTGACAATACGTGCAGAAGATTTTTCTACAGATAATTCATCAGAGAATTTATAGAAAAGTAGAAGAGCATATAGGGGAAACACAGTTCAGTTTTCGAAATGATCTAGGAAGTAGACAAGCCTTATTCAGCATGCTAGTCCTAGTTCAAAGATGCAGAGATGTGAATCGTGATGTCTTCTTATATTTCATTGATTTTGAAAAGGCGTTTGACTAGGTGCAACATGAAGTACTAAAATCTGGTCTTGATGATAAAGATCTCCGAATTATTGCAAATCTATATTAGCAGCAGAGAGCGAATGTCAGAGTAGGAGACTAAATGTGGCATTAGAAAGGCTTGTGAGGCAGGGTTGCATCTTGTCGCCACTTATATTCAATATAAATTCTGAAAAGCCATTAAATGTAGCACTGAAGCATATGGAAAATCTTGCGAGAAAATAATCTAACCGTAAACTGCGCATGAGAATGGTGAGTTGTTATGTGTTTTCCATGTTGATGTATGGTTTGGAAGCTTGAACGCTAACTACCAAAAGGATTGAGGCGTTGGAAATGTGGTGATAATCGGATGCTCCGTATTAGCTGAGTAGACAGGATTACATATGATATCGTAATGGAGCGAATGCACAAGGCCAAAGATATCCTTCGAATCGTCAAGGCACCGAAGCTGGGCTATTTCGTGCATGTTATGACCACCCGGAAACGTATAACACGCTACACCTTATCATTCAAGGAAAATCCAGGGGAAACGTAGCGTCGGACGGCGGAGAAATTCGTGGCTGAAAAATCTGTGGCAGTGGTTTGGCCACACTTCAGAATCGCTTTTCAGAGCAGCTGCCAGCAAGGTGTTAATAGCAAACTGATCGCCAACATATATGGTACACGAAAAAGAAGAAGACGTAGTTTTAAGGAATCATCTTTAACAGTAAATTTGTATTGTATGTGTATAATCTGATCAATTGTTTCAGTATATGTACTATACTGTACACAATTTTTAGTTTGGGAAGTATCTTTTGGGGTGTGTAATTGTATATGTTTTACAACATTTAGTTGGAATTTTTTCTTGGCTTTATCTATCTAATTTGCATTCCTCGTTACATGCTATTATCAGTCCAACTCCATTTATTGTGTTTCTAACTTTAATCATCATTCAGACATTGTATATCCATTTTTGTTAGCAAATTTTTCCTTATACCTTTACTTTTCAATGTGTTTGACTTTAAGATGCAAACCTCCTCTTTTACGACTTCACTGCGAGTTTTGGGTTGATGTGTGTATTTATTACAGATTAATACTGCTTAAATTAGCGAACATTTTGAGAATCGATACATTCCACGTTGGGCATTCTGCTCTCTATTTTATTCGCCAAGTAAAAAATGTATTAATTTATTCAATAAAAGTAAGCAATCTATTCATAATAAAAGACTTAGTGCTGTAAGTCCTTCTGGTTTAGCCTAACGATACTGAAATGGATAGGAATCTACAAAAAATGTACAGAGAAGTCATAGAGCAAATAACGAAGATTCATTCGAAAGTGCAAAATGAATACGCCACCCGCGAACGATCGACCAAAATTGGTATCGCGTCAATTTGTTGGCCACCTGCTATAAAAGATATAAAATACATAATTAAAGAATCGCCCAACGGAATAAAAATTAAACACGAGGGGCCACATACAAGAACAGAGTCAATCCACATATGGAGACTAGATGCAATATCACAAAAGACGGAAATAATGGATGCAATAAAACAAAAAATACTAGACATTGAGGAAAAGCATTATAAGCTTAGCGAACTAATGCCAAACTCGAATAACACCCCAGCAGCAACATATATGGTAAAGATGATACGGAAATAGTACTACAAGGCCGTTATTTCAGGGTGCGCATAGTTAACTGCTCCGTGGAGAGAAGACTAAACCTCACAAAGTGCTATACATTCTGGAGCGAACACAAGGCTAATGATCGCAAAGGCCTAGATAGAACCTAAACCTGTTACAACTACGGCGAAGACGGGCACGCAGCCAGAGATTGTAGCAACGAGGTAGCATGCGTCCTATGCAGCAAGCAAGGGCACAAAATAGGTAGTGGGAGCTGCACGGCATTTAGACAAGCCCTATCGCAGGCTCGGAAAATGGAAAACTAACACAAACCCAGATGACCTACAAAACAATCAATTTCCTTCAACTAAACATGAATTGATGCCGCATCGAGCAAGGTGTGACGCTAGTCGCTTACGCTGACGAGCTTGTGGTCATCATTACAGGAAGAACAAAGACATTGCTCTGGGAGAAAGCCAAATATTCCATGAAAACAGTGTCCCTGGTACTCAGAGAGATGGGAATTTAAGCTTGAAATGAACAAGACAGAGTTGGTACTCGGTAGAAGGAAAGTGGCAAGTCTTTAACTGAATATCAAAGGAATTATTATAACCAGCCAAAGGTCGCTAAAATATATGAGGGTACAAGGATGCTCGCATGACAACCTATATCAAGAAAACCTGTGAGGAAACCAATAAAACCTTAATGCCTTTAGCGAGGGTCACACCCAACATCGGAGGACTATGATACATACAACGGAAGATTCTAGTTATGGCTGTATCATCTATTGTACTGTATGGGAAACCCATATGGGCAAATGTCCTAAGGCACAAACATTATGAGTCTATGCTGGAACGCATAAATAGAAAAATGGTAATACGCATCACTTTCGTGTATACAACAGCACCAAAAGTGGCACTTGCCGGCGTACCATCCATTAAGCTGAGGCAAAAGCGATAATACTAGAACTATGGCAAGACAAATGGAGATAATACAACGGACGAAAGAAACTTCTGGCACTTGCCGGCGTACCATCCATTAAGCTGAGGCAAAAGCGATAATACTAGAACTATGACAAGACAAATGGAGATAATACAACGGACGAAAGAAACTATTTATTAAAGACGTCAGGGACTGGTGCAACAGACAGTGGGGGCACTTTTATATGACACAGACTCTAACGAAACACTGCGTATTCAGGACGTACTTAAAGCAGTTCGAAAATAGTGAAAACAGTGAGTGTTGGTACTATTGTTAGAACGTTCACAACTGCTGCTACCTAATGTTAGAACCTTCGATGGTACGTTGAAACCTCTGGAGGACAAACAAGTGTTTGGAAATGAAGTATAAATATTAACCATTTATTTAGTAGTAGTAGTTTAATACTCTCGACTTGACTTGAACTCTTGTATCTAGAACTCCTTTAACTCTTACTGAACTTCGACTATGATCT
This sequence comes from Lordithon lunulatus, assembly GCA_963942505.1. NCBI lineage: Eukaryota > Metazoa > Arthropoda > Insecta > Coleoptera > Staphylinidae > Lordithon > Lordithon lunulatus. The sequence goes on from OZ012667.1 coordinate 21,489,108, forward strand.
GGAACTAACTGTACTAACTCTGCTCTCCAACTGTAGAGCTAGAACCATGGTGCAACACTTTTATAAATAATCCCCTACTACATTATTCGGGGTGATACTTTTCGGCGAATTGGTTAATTGGTCGGCCGGTCGGCTCGGTGCTTTCCTACACTTTTTATTTCATAATGAAATAATATATGTAATATGTACTATGAAAGAAGCGAAGATATCCATAAACACACAATATTCGAAAGCCACAGATGGATGGATAGATCAACAGCAAACCGGAAATGTGATACACATGTAATACGATACATACAAGGCCCCTGGAGACAGAGACTGGATAGCGATCACCGATCACAACGGTGATGCGGACAAAGAAGACAGATGAACGAATAATGCAGGAGGCAGAACGTAGAACGCAATAATAAAAGCAGACAACGCCCACCCCTGAAGAAATGCCTAAACATTTTTTGTATAAAATTTGTATTTATTATTTCGACTAGGAATTAAAACTAATTGTATCTTAAACAGAAATAATACCTTATCTGTGTAAATTTTACAAAAATTACATTCGATTGAGGTAAAGTGTGCGTTTTTTGAAAATATCAAGAATAGTTATAAATTAATTAATTAGAAAAATTAGGAACGTACATAAATCTGCAGAATAATCGCGAAAATAATTATAAAAAAAATCAATTACAAATATAAAATTATTTATTTATTTTATTGTATATCGATGTTCCCGGATTCGGTTGCAAAAAGGAAAACATTTTTTATTTGTCATTTTATAGAAAAACGCAAGAGGAAATACTCTTTGTTTTCAGATTTAACTTTGCACTATTGAGAAATTATTAAATTTCTAAAAAGAATATATGGAAAAGTGCATCGCTCTGTCACTATGATATCCTTGGATTGTTGCAATCGGTTAGACGTTTTTCAATAGATGCGTTTTAGGCAGGTATAGTGGTCAATTCGTTGAACGAAATATTTGGAGAGAAACGGATCAGAAGAAATAGCCCAGTTCCATGGCCTCCAAGAAGCCCTGATCTAACGATTTGTGATTTTTATCGGTAGGGCCGGTTAAAAATTATTTACTATACTCCCGTTCCGAGATGCCATTCGATCGATCAAGATAGAATTGTGTTTCACGTTGAGATACAATTAAATAGTTCATCTTCAAATACAATTAATTGTCGAAGTGTTGCGTTTTAGTGCAGAGACAAAATATTTATTCCTAGGCTAATCATTTGTGACAGAGCGATGAACTTATTCAGATATTTTTTTAGAAATTAAAAAAAAAACTGTTCTTGTATTATATTTTCACCAAATACCCATCATAACTAAGTTACGTGAAATAATAGCCACATACTAAATTTGGTTTTAAACGTTTTCGGTAAAACTACTATACAGAGTTTTACCGAAAACGTGGGATCAACATTTGTCATAGACGGACGACTTTTTTATAAATAGTCCAAAAACGATCTGAAGACTTTTTGCGCGATGACCTTACTGTATTTATACTTCGTATGATACATTAAAAAATGGAACCGTCGAACGGGTACATATGGCTGTTCTGGCATAAAACTTTGCCTGCACATGTCCTAGGACAATTAAGCATTTATAAGTCTAATATAGATGTCTAAGTACCTCAACGTTACTCCTAGCTATGAGCTAGCTGCAGGAACAAACATATTAACCACTAATCATTAATCACATTTTAGAAAAACTCAAACACTTACAAGTTAAAGACCATATTTCATCATTTCCAAGCGCAGTTTTAAAAGCTTTAAGCTGATTTCCACACTCATTATCTGGGAATATGTCAATGGAAATAAAATCAGCAATATAATGTCCGTAACAATACAACACAGAGTTTGCAAAAAATGCGATTTGGATCCACATTGTGTTTACAGCAATACTTTGTACTATTGACTATTAGTTTATAGAGCTTTGAAGTCGCTGCAAAACAATTATAAGCAACATTTATCTCTATGATGAATAATAAATACAAATTTGCATTAGAAACAGATACATATATATATATTTAAAATAATTGCAAAATAATGTGGTCGCCATTTGAAAAGCAATAGTTGCTTAACAGTCCTTAATAAAATTCATAAAAACAAATATATATTCCAACCATAGATTAGACTGACTGCACCATAATAACGACAACTACAAAAAACTCCCACTTGTGCACTTCTCTGGTTGAATTGTGAATATTTTAATTTTTAAATCTGGGGTTTGTTATCATGTTATTTAGTGTAGCAAAATTCTAGCATCCCTTTTCCATTGTTATTTAGAGATTTCCTTCCACATGTTCTTAAGATATCGCCGCACCCGCCTGTTTTGGTTCCCACTCTACTATTAAAGTCTCCCAATACAACTATCATTACCCAGCTATCACTTATGGCTCCTAGAGCAACTGCATTGAGATACAAGCAAAACTAGTTGAGGGTAGCCAGATACGGTGAACACAAAAGCAGCATCTGACCCAGAGTAGGCGGCAACAAATACGTCATATCCTTGTCTTACTTAGAGTCTAGAACTGGCTCTAAAGGCGGATTGCAGTTCATCCTATATCTTCCTACCAATGATAGGAAGAACGAACGATCACATACCCAAGTCATATGGACGTATCAGCTTTACGTGTTTTTTCCTCAAGATGCTAGAAAGGCTGATAGACAGATAGTTTAGGGATGGTATGCTGAGAACAAGCCCCCTAAGCAGTCGATAATGCGCTTAACAGCCAAGAAATTCAACCGGCTTAGAGTTAGTAGAATAACCTTTAGAGGCTACTGGCAGACAATGGATGATGGTGAGTTAACCAAGCCCACGAACCTTGACACTGAAAAGACATTTAACAATACCTCAATACACTCAATGGTCAAGGTCTAGGAAGACAGGCAGTAGTACTACTAGTACTATGCCATTGGGTACAAGCCAGCCTAGAGAACACGATCATCATATCCACACCCGGCCAGGCTACCATAAAGACGCGAACTGAAAGCGGGTGCCCGCATAGCGGATTACTATCACCTCTACTTTGGGCTACTTTAGTAGACGATCTCCCGAAGAAGCTATCCTCTAAAGGCATTCGCTGCCCATGATACGCGGACGACATTGCTATCGTGGTAAAACGACAATTCGCAGGAATAATCTCATAGAGCCCTGAATATAGTGGAGGAGTAAGGCTTGTCCAAAATCTTCAGATAACCGTAATAGTCAACTATACAAGAAGAAGAGTAGTAACAGATTAAAAGGCCCGATACATAAATGTGTGTCAGAGGGCAAAATACTTAGGAGCCATCTTTGACCGGAAACTGACATATAAGTAAAATCACACAGAAAGCTACAATACCTTGGGTAGTTGCAGAAAAATGTGCGGGAAAAGTTGGGGCCTGAAACCCAAAATGACATTATGGATCTACTCTACCATTATATCATATTCGTAGGTCTAGCAGGACCACCACTACTCACTGAAAATGGGACACGAAATAGCATGGGGCGAACTAGCAAGAACTGTATAACAAGCCGAGGGCAGACCCTATAATAGACATACCCCAGACAGCATGATAACCAAATACAGCTTAAGTAAGGAATACGATGTCGGAATACCAGGAAGAGAGGCCTGGTTAAATGGTCCATTTCAACCGGAGACAAATATTTCAATAGGTCGGGCAGAAGAGCTTTAGGTAGAAATTGTGGTTATAGATCACTGTGTTATTTTTGCTGTATACACTGACAGCCAAGCGGCAATAAAAGGTACCGCTACCACAGAGGTCCCGGCTGGTATGTGACTGCCCGTAGAACATTGGCGTGCTAGGTGACAAACAGAGCGTGGGTGCCACGGCATAGTGGCATCTGAGACAATAACAGACAAACTCTCCCGAGAAGACGCATGAAAACCATTAATCGGCTCGGACCAGTGTTTCAAAAGCAATCACAAAGACATCCATGGAGAAATGGATGGCAATAAAGTCTCACGACTAGACAAACCAGGAGTTTTTAAGATAGGACTTGGGGTCGATTTGTAGTATGAGAGTATGCTCATAGCCCTATGTGGAGGCGAGGAAAGTGCAGGTGAATACTGGATAGGTATTATGAAAGGTAAAAGAGCTAAGTACAATCAAATAAAAGTATATTAATTGAAAGAGGGAGAAACAAAGATAAAATACAAAGAATAGATTAGTTATTAGTTTTTTTTAATATTGAGTTGTGTTTGGTTGGCCCAGCTTTATACAAATCCTCACCCCCTTAATTATTTAACCATTCACTCATGCATCTTCTCTTTCCCCTCCACTCCTTGTTTCCCCCTCATATTAGGCAGGTACTCCCATGTAGACAACGGTTCCTACATATGACACACTTGATATACATATCCCTCAACCAGACTTCCCTATCCTTTGGATCTGCGTTTCCATTTTCCTTTATAACAAATAGAACAGGAACATGATCTGATATTTGAAGACAGAATGTCCCTCTTCTGGCCACCAGACCCCGCAATTTTTATTTTTTGATATCTCATAATCATGTATATAGTGGTAATTCCAGCAAGACTCGCATTTCACATTTCGCATTTCTTTTACAACGTTATTGCTCTTCTCACCTAAATATGAACGTTAAGCGTCTCTATCAGTGCTCTCACTACTTTTTTCTACTTATTTCTGCCATTACTACATTATTTCTTGTTTTCTGTGTTTTCTGTTATTTTTTTAAGCATATGTACTCATATCGGAGCGACGTTCTCCCTCGACTCGTGTCTCTTCACACCTGATCCGGTCATATTTTCCAGTATCTCGTTTGTATTTTTTGAGGGGTCGTTGGCCTCCGCTAGTCCTACCCCACTATGTTCTATGTTGATCTATTGCGCTTTGCCATGCCACTTCCAGGATCTCCACTTTATGAACAAAGTTAGTACAACTCTGAGAGGATTGCTTCTCAGCTCCAAGATCGTCAGGTTAACGTTCCGAAGCCAGGCAAGCCTTTTCTGCCTAAGTGCTGTATATAGTGGTAACTGCTTTACCTATTTGATGTAACCGATATTTTACTGGGCAGAGTGAAGTTACTTTTTGAGAGGCATAAAATTTACATAATTCTTTTCACCGATTAATCAACTCCGTACCAGTTGTATATTAACTTATTGTTCTTCTGAAGCTATATTTATCATCTGTAGCCACTAGTTTATCTCTTTTTCATCTCTCTCTATTTTTCTTCCTCTTTCATCTGCGGTTATCGTTACCTCCTCTTCTAATACTTTGACTGCTACCTCCACAGACAAATTTTACACGTTATAGTAGCTAGACAACTCAATATTAAAAAAAAACTAATTAAAACTAACCGTCTCCCCTATCCACCTTCTCACACCCATTATTTTTTAATCATTCACTCATGTTTCTGCTCTTACCCATGCACTCCTCTTTTACCCCCATTAGGCAGGTACATTATACTTTTTCCATAAATAACACGCTTCTTATACACATCATTCATCCACACTTTAATATCCCTTTCTTCAGACAAGCACCTTCGTTGTGCCAAGGATACCTTTCCATGTCTGATTATACTATGGTACAGCCCCACACATACAACCCAAGATAAGGCGAGAGGCAGGTCACTATATCCTGGATTATACGTTCTGGAACTGATTCTCTCCTGCTGCTCAACTCCATTATTCTCCTTCTTACCTCCCTTCAAATACTGCCTGCATATCTCAACTTTTTACACCTTTTCTAATACATTTTCATTATTTCTCTCCCCGGCTGCCTTGTAACGTTCTACTATTAACCCACACCCCTGGAACTAACATGTCCTCTCCCCGTCAATAGATTATTTCTTCTTGTCTCGTGAGTCCTCCACCATATACACTTCAGTATATTTTAGGGTGTTGATTTCTCCATATCGACAACCGGTTCAGTAACCAATGTTACATTTTGTGATTCCACACACCGCTACTCTATGTGTCTCCTATATCCTCACATAAACACAGATACTTAAAACAATAAACCTTCTCAATTATCCTGCCCTTCATTTTAATTCCTTCACTTTCTCTTCTTATATATGAGCCGCTGTAAATGAAAGTGGTGTAAATCACACTCTTTTGAAAAGGAGACAGTTACAGACTTGAAATCAATGTATTTATAAATAATAATGTAACTGCGTACATAAATTTACATAAATACGTTGCTTATAGTGGGCACATGTAAGCCCGTATATTGTCTGATTATTCTTATGACGATTCGTTTTTTCTCTCATCCAATCACTCTACATCTCCCCACACCTATCATCCAAAGCTATTAATTTATCTCTACTTTCATCTCCCCATTATCTCTATTCTTAACATCAGCCCTCTATTTCATCTATCGTTTTCGTTACCTCCTCCTCCAATACTACTACCACTACCACTACCGCCAGACTATCTGCTAATAGTCTGGGACGTACTATAATTATTAATTACACACTTATTACACTTTTACACACATTGGTGACTTAATCCCAGCAACCACCAGTGGGAGAATATAAAAAAAGTCAAAATTAGCAATTCGAAATTTTTCGCGAAAACAGCATAAACAAGTCGATAGTTTTCGACAAATAGCATGAAAAACGTGTGTTACAATGAGTGTCATTATAATACTTGTTTAATTACGTACCTCAAATATCTATGCAAATAGAACATAGGGATATGTTCCATTTTATAACTTCTATTGACCTTTAGGAAAACTTATATCAAAACTGTCCCACTTAGCATGCAAAATGTGTCCACTCTTAATTGTACTGACAGAACATACATGCTTGACGTGTGCTGTGTCCACTAGAATATATTATTATTGTTGTGTTATATACCAGATTACGATTAATATTTACCTCATAGACGCTTCGATAATTAGTGAAAGGTATAAAATTTATCATCAGGAATTCATGCGTAAGAATGATCCACATTAAGCTTTTGTTCTTATTCCTGCCAAACAAGTAACCTGATTGTTATTATTACCAACGACAAATATTTTTCTTCCATTTTGTAATATTGAAAATAATAGTAATGTCGGAAATTTATTAGCTGAAATAAAATATTACATGGTCTCATACATAATTTGTGAAAATATTATATAATCTTAAAAAATATATAGATAGAAGTATAAGTCCTTTAATGTGGTCAAATGTGATCATTTGGTCGAGTTGGTAATGGAATAAATTATAAATCTTATTCTTCTGCTTATAAATCTTCTAGTATATACAAAATAAGAGTAATTATTCTATGTTTTAAAATAAAATACATAAAACTCAAGCGCTAGATTTGATGAAAATCGCAATAATTAAATTTAACTAATAATGATTCAAGCAAATTTTACATTCTTACTCATATCATATCATTTCCTATTAACATGCTGTATTATTTAGAATCTTGATAATGATCTTTCGCGAACAAGATCTCTGGAAGAGCATTAGTAAGATGGACATCAAACCGGTAGTACTGACGCTTGATGGCAAACGAACAGGAAGAGTACAACAGCTCAAACACCACTGATAAATCAATCAATAGACCCGGAAGAAGAAATTAAGTGCAAGATATAAGTAGCTCAAACAGCATTTATAAAACTAAAACTACTACTTTCAAATAACCATCTAACCAAAATATAAGGGAATGGTTCACCAAATGATGATGATGTATGGTCAATTCTTCTATATAGACGCAAGGCCTAGACACTCCATTAGACAACGATCAAACGCATAGATATTCGAATTGTGGCTATATAGAAGGGTGCTCGAAATACTATGCACCGAAAGAGTTGGAAATGATGAAGTACTAATGAGAATTGGACACGAATGTGCTTGAATGCCTACCATCAAAGGGAGGAAACTAGAATACCGGGGGCATTTAATGCGAAGCGCTAAGTACAATCTGCTCTGCCTTATTATCAATGGAAAGATAGAACTCAACGGAGAAATCGGCTGCAAAAAACTATCATGAAGAATTGATTCACTCCACCCAGGATCTAGACAGAAGAAATTATAAACTTAGGTGTTGCCAACGCTTAGGAAATTAGGCATGACACTTTCTTAGGTCGTCTATCAAAATGATTTGTTCGACACTAGTTTGGTTTTGAAATATCGACTGTGTAGCCCAATAAGGGCCAATCTGATTTTTTGACAAAAGGGAACAACTTTTAACTATTATGAAATGTATTAAATACTTTTGTTTATTAAATCTTTTATATCAGTTTGAACATTTTATTAAAAAGCAGATTGTCCCATAGTGCGCTGCACAGTCAATATGTAAACGCGAGCTTATATTGAAACATTTCTGGCCACTAATTTTCAAATGACTTATGTTTTTAGAAAGTCTGTCATCCAATTATAATAATCAATGTGCCAATGCCATCACCACATACCACATAGGTCATACTTTATACTAACATTGCCAGGTAATTATAGGTAAGTTATAGTAATACTTACTTGATTTAGAATAATATAGATATAAGTCATAAGCAGTAGATGAACATATTATCTTTGCCAACGCTGCAAAGAATATGAGTAGCCAGAATCATAAGTCTGATGAGCCGAGTATTTCTAAAAGTCATCCATAGAAGCAAATGCGAGTAATATATCAGTGATTATCAAATTGGCTTAAGACGCGGTTTTGGTACAAGTGAGTCAATATTCAGTATGCAGGTTGAAATCTGACAATGCATTGACTTGAATACGGGTGTATACACTTGCTTCGTTGATTGTAAAAAGCCGTCTGATACAGCACGGTAAGATGGGGCAGCAAGAGTTTGGATGGAGCGAAGTAGAAATTGCGGTGTATGAGAGAAACCTAATGGGCGTGAAGTGGGAGGAGGTACAGTCGATGCTCCAGTTGGAGAGAGTGATGACGGCCGCGTTGGTGGTGAGGAAGAAGAGTGGAGGCCAGAGGGAATATTGGTTCGACGAGGAGTGTACGATAAAGAAGACGAGGTGGCGGAGGGAAATGGTGAATTGCAGGTACGGCAGATGTGCTGTCGAAAGGGTTAATCAGGCGAAAAGGGAGTGTTCGAGAGTACGTGCGAGAGGAAAAAAATAGAGGAGTTGCAGAATGTGGAAAAGAGGTTGAGGGAGTGTGTAGTGGAGAAACGGATGTGGGAGATCTTAAAGGGAATGGTGAATCGGGGCAAAGTGAACATAGAGCTAGCAGAGTGGGAGAGGAGTTGTAAACAGATGGCGGGGTCTGAGGTGGAGCTGGGCAGTTCGAGTGCGAGACAGGTGGTGCGAAAGGAGGCGTTTTCCCGGAAAGAGGTGGAGGTGGCCCTGGCACAGTTAAAACTAGGAAAGGCAGCGGGGGAAGATGGGGTGAAGGCAGAGGCGTTCAAAAAGCTACCGGAGGAAGGAAGGGAAAAGGTGCGGCAGAGTATTAACAAGGTGTGGAGTGGAGAGGAGGAAGTGCCGGAAAAGTGGCGTGTGGGGGTGGTGGTCCCGGTTCATAAAGGGGGAGAGTGCCGGTTATAAATTGATGATGACCACGGTGAAAAATAGAATGGATAGGGAAGTGGAGCAAAAGGGGCTGCTGCCGGAATGCCAGGGTGGGTTCAGAAGGGGAAGAGGGACGAGGAAGCAGATTTTCACGCTGGCGAGAATGGTGGAGGAAGCGCTGGAATGCAAAGAGAGAGTGTATGCGGTGTTTGTAGATTTAAAGGCGGCGTATGGCTCAGCTCCTAGGGGGAAACTGGTGGAATGTATGGATAGATTGGGTATGGAAGAGGAAGGAGTGGAGTGGGTGAGAAAGATGTATAAAGAGACATGGGCGAAAGCAAGAGTGAATGGAGAAATCTGAGAAATTTATGGTGAATGTGGGAGTAAGGCAGGGGTGCTCGCTGAGCCCCCTCCTATTTAATCTGTACACGAGCGAGTTGGAAGAGGTGCTGAGGAAAGGACAGGCAGGAGGGGTCGTGGTGGGTAGATCCAAGGTGTGGATGTTGGCGTATGCAGATGACGTGGTGCTGGTGGCTAAGAGAGTGGAAGAGATGCAAGAGATGTTGGAAAGAATGGGTAGGTACTTGGATAAGAGGGGGCTAGTGGTGAATGTGGAAAAGACCAAATGGATGTTGTTTAGGAATAGGGGCAGGAGGGGTAAGGGCGAAGGGCTGAAATGGAAGGAAAGGCTGATTGAGAGAGTGAATGGCTTTAAATATTTGGGCTTTTGGTTTGACTGTGGAGGAGGGCTTAGGGTGCATGTGGAGTGTATGCAGGCGAAAGCAAGAATGGCTTGGGGGATTGCGTGCAGAAAATGGGGGAGCTTGTGGGGTGGTAATCTCGTAATGGCGTGCAAGATCTGGGATGCGTGTGTAAAACCTATATTGTTGTATGAAGTGGAAGTGTGGGGATTGCGTGAATGGGAGGTAATAGAAAGGGAGCAATGTTGGTTTCTGAAGAATCTGCTAGGGCTCGAAAGGTCGACACCGAGAGCAGTGCTGTTGCAGGAGACAAGTCGTATGAGTATGTGGTGGGAGTCGTGTGTAAAGGGTTGTGAAGTTCGAGGAAAGATTGCAGGATTTGGGCGAGGAAAGACTGATACGGGAGGTATTGATGAGGTGTAAGAGTAGAACAGAGAGTAGATGGAAGAAGGATAGAGAAAGGATGTATGAAAGAGTGGGTATGTCTGAGGTGTGGATAGTGGAGAAGTGAGAGAAAGGGGTAGCCTAGGAACTGAGATAAGGGAGAGACTGAGGGATATTGAGTGGCAAGAAAGGCAAGTGAGAATGGCTGAGAGCTCATACAACCCTGGCTACGTAGAGTGGCAAGTGCAGGGGAAACTCCCGAGCTACTTAGCCAGGGGAGAGTGGAGCAGAGAGGACAAAGTATGCATGGCAAGAGCGAAGTGTGGGTCAAAAGAGCGAGGAAGAAAAGTGTGGATGGGGCTGGGGTACACCGCGTGTGCGCTGTGTAGGAAGGGGAGTGACATGTGGTGGCACCTTAGCAAAGAATGTAAGGGAGTGAAAGCAGAGTGGGTGGAGAAATCTGAACGAATGGTTAGGAGAGGATGGGAAAGGCGTGAAAATCTGCAGGACGCTGACATGGGAAAGGAAATTGGCGAGGGCAGAGGGGGTTAAGTTTATTTTAGTGGGTAGAAAATGTTAATTTGTATTCTTTTTTTATTAATTTTTTAGATCTTTTTGTTGAAAGCATTGTTTTTTGCGGCTGGAATTTGTAAAGGGAAGGGTTGGGCTGATATGCCAAATAAAGGTCTTTTTTTTTACTATTCAATAATTTCTATAGCCGTTATTGTATAATATATGTTGTAACATAATTTTTTTTAAACCTCTCCTGATATCAACATTAGTTTGAAAACATTACACTATGTTTATAAAACCATAACAACTCCAAGAAAAAACGGCACAAGTTTATTTTCGTATTTTCGTATTTATCTCAATATACCCATTTTAGAGAACGGACCAGAAAAACAAAATTTGTACTATTATTTGTTAATAATATATCACTACCATGTATGGTGGTTCAAGGAAAGTTTTGATCATAACTGTTTTTGTTTGGTCGCCAAAAATCAAAATTTTTATTACTTTTTAAACCTGTCCCGATATCAACATTGGTTTGAAAAAATTACACAATGTTTATAAAACCATGACAATTCCAAAAAACAAAGTGTCGTATCGCACAAGGTTATTTTTGATATGCTCATTTTATCCGCATACATCAACACCTTGGTCCTACCCATCACGACCCCTCCCGCCTGTCCTCTCCTCAGCACCTCTCCTCCAACTCGGTCGTGTACAGGTTATCGGTAACCCCGGACGCATATAACAAATAAGCCAACTTGAATGTGTATCACTGCTACTAACTAGTCCTAACAGAATCGGACATACCACTATATAATTGATAAGACAATCAAGGTATTCCTCCTACTGATACCCTCTTTTGTGGGTACTGCTACCACATCGCTTGCGCAATCTTGGGATGGTTACATCAAAGCTCGTACACATAATGCAAGGTATTATTAACTCATTTTTCTCATATGTTATCATCATTTTTGGATTTTTGATCAAGTGATGAACTTTTTATATAAAATAATAAATAATACTAAGAGATGTCTGTTATTACCCCTTCAATAATATACTGTTGTTACATCCCTTTATTTCTTTTCATTTTTCATGCCAGTGAGTTCTCTTAAATAATACAACAATAATATTTTGTATGATTTATTCGTACTGTATTTTTTCAAACATACTTTACATACATGATTACCATAAAGCTGCTGGAAAATAATTCACGCCTTTTTGAAGTAGATGATATCCATATATGGCATACATAAAACGATATTGGCACTAAATTGTAGTCAGCAAACTTATATTTTCACTTTTATATAATTTGTATCTGATTTTTCCTGTAGCGCACCTAAAACAATTTAAACATTAATAAATTTACGATGTATTCGGATCATAAGATGTCTCTTTTGATATAGATAAATCTGTTTTGGGTGCGACTTATGATAGATATTTATAACTGTTAATATGCTACATATCAGTTACATAAGTCATAAAGTAACATTTAAAAATTCAAAAATGCAAATGAAATTACAAGCAGTAGCATAAAATTAAGTAATAATTATACACGATACTACATTTAAAATACAAATAAAAATGTGCATATTATAATCATGATTTATAATGTATTCTTCCAAATTAATAAATACCGTAGAGATGAAATATTTCTTAACAAATTTCTGTTATATATATATATATATATATATTTCATTTATATAAAATCTTGTTTCTCGTAAATAAGCCTATAATAATTATAAATTTATTGTTAAATCGACAAATAAATAAAACAACGCAAGACTATAATTTTCAAGTTAAATTTATCTATCTAAAAATTTTAATAATAAATTACATACAAACAAGCTAAAAATATGGATACATACCAGGAAATAAACTCAATAATATCTCATCAATCAATTAACTATGTCTAGATCGGGATATCTTCAGTAGAGAGATGGAATATGATCTTTACAGAAACGTATCTGGAAAATGCTTAGGACAGCAAAACGAGAAGAAACCGAAACAGTGCAAGTCAACAACATCTCGAAAGATGGGGGCAGCAGACAACAAGAACCAGCAAAAGAAAAGCTGAGACGAAAAGAAGCAATAGAGATAGACGAAACTAAGCCCATAAGCATGTAATATTCAAGATGAAACACCTCAAAAACACACACACATATATATATATATATATATATATATATATATATATATATATATAATCCTTTTCGATATACGTATATACATTATTGACTCTAAACATCTAGACTTTAGTGGACTGAGAGCGGGATGGTTACATAATTATTAGATCAAACGAACTTACCGGAAGTGAAATTCGATCTTGATTATGTGTACCATCCCGCTCGAAAGATTTGGCTTATGGATGGTTTGTGATTTTTCTTTTTCTTGAATACTTTTTTCAACAAAAATCGCAGTTGGTAAGTTGGTAAGGTAATAGCCACAAGCTAAATTTTGATTAAATACATGCAAACAACGAATTATGAAATTTATATTATTATTTATTATAGGACATTTGATATTACCTTTCCCCTGGTTCCTTTTATCCCTGAGAAAATAGTTTTCGATAGCCACAAATGGTAACTCAAACGCCAATGTCCAAATAACACTCACAAAAAATGTAAGCATATAAATGGACCAAAACATGTACATCTAAAAATAGAATATTTTATTATAATTTACCTGTATTTGTATAAGGCAATAAGTAATAATAGAAAACATGTTTTAAAACGCCATATCTAAACTATTAGCTTGAAAGTAATTCCATAAATATATTTAAAGAACTACACACATTTTCGGCCAGATTTGTTTAAAGGCATGTGGGATATATGAGACCCTTTAAGTCAAACCGGCGCGGCGTCTACCAAAACGGAGCGGCATTCGGTTCTAGCAGGCGCCATTATCTACCGGCGCACCGGGAAATTTTCCAGTAACCCGGTGGCACCACTTGCCCTGGATTTGCCAGCAGTTAAAATTTTTCATATTTTAATTTCTAACATAGTTAACTTATTAAGTATAGGGTGTTATGTAATTCGAGGGCAATCCGTTAAGTGGTGGTAAAGGTGAGTTAATCTAGCATCTTCGTTTGGCAACTAGAGGACTTTTAGTTGACTAATGAGAATGCACTTCATATTTTAGTCGAAAATAATAATCACATTGCCATGATAAAAATCGTACACTTATCTTACTACTAGTCTTATAGTAAAACTTACCTGACTAAGATTTGATTCATGAATAGATATTCTTGTTGACATGGAGATAACGCTCATAAGGGTCCGATGTAGCAAATACATTGAATATCCAAATCGTGATAGTATTTGAAAAATTGGGAGGGACAAAAATGCATTAATAGGTCCTGTATACAAAAATACATAAAATAATGATTATATTAATTTCTATAATAATATTGATATCTAAGATAATTTTGAATATCTATAGTGTTATTATTACTTTCCGAATACAACAGTGCTATATAAGAAGTGTTGTTTAAACGAAAAAAATGACTACTAATTTTAACGTTTACCTTTCATGACTATTATAGTGTAAATTTGTCATTTTTAGTCATTTATTGTCTGTATTTAGTGTTTTAATATTGTGTTGTGTCCCAACACATAGACGCGCATAAGTATGTGATATATTTGAAAACTTCGTAAGAAATACATGCCGCGTGCATTCCTTGCAGTTTAGTTTTTATGTCATTTTAATGCCGATATTAAAATGTAACCAAAATTCACCCCCGAAACCACCCACAAACACGAGGTCACATGCGAGGGTGCTTTTCTTTTCACCTACAACGCAGACGACTTTAGATGACTCCGTCCCAAAGCCGGATAAGCAGATAGGTCGTGAGAAAATCTCGGGGTGGCAGAAAACGCGAAAGACCCCTACTGTGTCTCATGTTATTAAAAACAAAAGACAAGCTCTAGAACCCTCTCTTCTCTTCCCGACTTGGTTAAGTAACATACGCGCCTCTATTCTCTTCCCGAATTCGAATAAGTTTTATATACTTCTCTTCCCGATTTTACAAAGTTACATACGCGGCTCTGCTTGTCACGATTCGACAAGAAACATTCGTGCTCCTATGTCCTAAGTCTGATTGTAATAAGTTACCACTTAAATTGTAAAAATAACCAATAATTTATCACATGAAAATTTTTGAGTTTCCCAGTGTTAGTCAAAAGTGCACCTTTCCTACCCCAAAAGTCTTGACACGGACGAAACAACTAATAGGTCGGGTCAAGCATACCTCCAGGGCGTGATTTCCGAAGGCGGTCACAGCAATTGATATTACACATGCTGCCTAAAGTAGATTGGATGAGGTATATACAGTCTCACTACACAAAGGACATGACATACTCGTCTCTCGCCTAGGTAATCGACAATACGCGTACCAATCGGGGAATTCAACCGGCTTGGCGGTAGATAACATAAACAGGCTATAGGCAAATGGACTAGATGGTGGAGAGTTATTCACAGCCATGTTTGACATTGAAGGGTTATTCAACTATGCCGCAACACACTCAATGGTCACTACGGAAGAAGGGCATACCACAAATTCCATGCAAGTGGTTACAAGCTAGCCGAGAGAACAGGATTATCATATCCACACTGGGCGAGGCCACCATAAAGGTGCGAGAATGGGAGGGGTACCCGCAGAGTACTATCACTGCTACTTTGGGCAGTCCCAGTTCTCTCGGAGAAGTTATCCTCAGAAGGTCCACTGCCTAGGATACGCGGATAATGATGATGAAGGAAAATTCGCGAGAATAATCTCAGAGTGGACACAAAGAGCACTGAATTTGGTGGACAAATGGTGGGAGGGCGAAGGCTCGTCTATAAAGTCTTTGAAAACCATAATAATCATCTATACGAGAGGAAGTACCAAGAAGCTATGAACGTCTGATACTTAAAGGTGTAGAAAT
Organism: Lordithon lunulatus; assembly: GCA_963942505.1. Taxonomy (NCBI): domain Eukaryota; kingdom Metazoa; phylum Arthropoda; class Insecta; order Coleoptera; family Staphylinidae; genus Lordithon; species Lordithon lunulatus. Next base: position 21,505,054 of record OZ012667.1, read on the forward strand.
TCCATTTGCATCAGAGGCCAAATACCTGGCAGTCATCTTTGACCAAATACTAAAATGAAACTAACACATGCACACAATGCAAAACCACATAGAAAGCTACACTAACCCTAGGTAGGTGCATTATAATCTACGGGAATAACTGGGGCCTGAACCCCAAAATGACCCAATGTGTATACACCAGGGTAGTAAGACCCATGATACCGCATGGGTCAGTAGTATAGTAGCCCAAGACTAACCAAGCCAAAGGGACGAGGCTCCTGAATTCAAAATGATGTTAATCTTTGGAAATAATGTGTCCTACGTAGTGCACTTGTGGCCCATTCTTTTTGACAAATCCTACTAAAACATATTTCCTCTGTTCAAATACTGCTGTTTCAAAATTGATTTCTTCTTGCTTTTCATTGTTTTCCTGGTTTATTATGCCCAAGCGGTCTGTACATTTTCACCTTTTGAAACCAAATCCACATCTTTATTTTCAGGTTAACTAAGAATTTAATGGCACGCCCTTTTTTTCTTGGCATTTAAGGTTTTGAACACCGATTTTGAATTGTCCATAGCTATTGTCCATTGTGGACGTCCAAATTATCAAAAAATCTACCTACATGCACATGGCTAGTTTTTCGCAGGTTTTGTAATGGCTAGGTCTTTTCAAAAATAGTCCCATACACTCTTCTCCAGCAAGTTTACTTTCGAACCATGTAGAAGGTAATCTCTTTTTGTTTGCCACACCGAATTTATAAGCTAATTTCTGAGCCTGTTTTCTGGATAAACCATAAATTATTTTGCTATAGTTTTAATATAATCAACTAATGCTAGTTTCTCTTCAAGTGCAAATACTTTCTTGACATCATATTTAGCCGTATATTCAAGGATTGTTGCACCATATGTGTAAGAAAGCATTAAAATTACCTACAAGTGTAGCACATTTTACATTGAAAATCCACCATATTTTCTTATTGATAGAAGATTACTTCTTTGAGGGTCCAGTAACAGTTTCAACTGCATTTTTAATTGACTCGGGGTTAATAGGAACCTTTTTCCCACTTTCATTTCATAATACATAATATGTTATACTGACCTATAACACAGTACGAAATAATTGTAACTTAATGTACCTATGATCATTGATCAGTGGTACATGATGGTGTGTTTTCCCAAAACTAACCTTCTCAACATTCTATACCAGGCGGATAGGTCTGGTCAAATGGCCCACCCCTCAAAGCAGCTTTCTTCTTGTTCACAGACGGCTCAAAAACAGCGGAAGGAAAATGAGCTGGTATCTTCAGCGTCAATCCGAAGACAAATATTTCAATAAGTTTGGCCAAGCTCTCCATAGTGTTTTAGGCAGAAATAGTGGTTATACAACACTGTGCAAGGGGAGTGCAGAGACGCAAAATACTAATACACGAATTTACATATACACCGACAGCCAAGCGGCAATAAAAGCGATCGCTGCCATAGAGGTTAAGTCCCGACTGGTATGGGACTGCCAGCAGAGTCTCGACGAGCTAGGTAACAAAACGAAGTAGCGTGGGCACAGTGACATGCGAGGTAACAGGGCAGACGAACTCGTCCGAGAAGGCCCATCAAAATTCTCCGCGCCCTATCTAAATGATGCGCTTACGATACAAAAATCACTATATACATATATATATATATATATATATATATATATATATATATATATATATATACATATATATATATATATATATATTATAAAACTTCTATCTTTATAGGGCTATCAGCTGTGAGGCTTTTCCGCTGACTAAGGGCTCAGAAGAGTTTAATCACCCGATATTAATAGCGGCTATTATCAAAGGATTTTTGAAAACAATTATAAACATTTTGTATTAATGTAATTTCCGTAGAATAAATGGTCATATAGTACCACATTTGATGTCTATTTTATAACTTATTTTGTTTTAAATATTATCTAGTTCATATTTTTGCCCTGTAATTGGATGTAATTTTGTTTGTTGGGAAAATTTAGTTTTATTTTATTATTACAATTATTATTATATTAGTGTTGATGGAAACCAAATAAATACCTCCATATCCAGACACGCAGGCGAATAATATCCATCCTACAGCAAGCGCCCATGCAGGTCTTACCAATGAAATGCGTAATGCGCTTTCCAAACGATGACCAAAGGGATCGGTCACCAAATGATTTCCTCCAAACACACATGCGATCATAACTGATGCTGCTGCGATCCACAAAAATGTTACCAAGAACTAATTCAATTGTATTAATTTAAAATAGTCCCACATCTACGAACCTAAGTCAGTTAATAATGCGGTACTGTTTAATGTCTATAAAGATGTTATCACAAATAATAGGAGAAATAATTAGCTAGCCAACTTGCTAACGCTGAAAGCGGGTAAAGTTTTATCTGGCGTATAACTACATAATGCAAAAGTAAAATAGTTCAGTATGATGGTGTAGCGCAAGAAGGGCCAATCTGCTTTTTTAACAAAAGGACCGAACTGATTTAAAGATAGCTTCTTGCTCGGAATATCACAAGAAATCTGATTAGGAACACAGAGATTCGAGAAAAAACAAAATTTACGGATATCATGGAGCGTATTGCGGGACAGACATAGAGGTGGGCAGAGCACGTCGCAATACAAAAAGCAGAAAGATGGATATTAAAAACAATTCAGTAGAGACCACGAAGAACACAGCGAGGAGAGAAAGACCACAAATGCGATGGGATGACGACGAATTTTTTAACATACAAAATTTTTTATTGTAAAGGAAAAGATTTCACTGGGTGTCGTAAACAATCTCAGACCCCAGTGTTGTTTATTTCTTAATCTTATAATATTTTAAACTTACCTAATTATGATTAATTAATTATTATAAAGAAAAGTATATCTACCTTATTGATTTCCAATTTTATATTATTACATTCTCTAGTGTAAATAATATAGCCTAATACGATTCCAATTAACCATGGCGATGCTCTAGTACTAGCAGATATATATTCCATGGTACTGAAATGCGGAAATATGTTACGAAACTAGGTTTGTCATAATGACCTTATTGAATACTGACGGTTGTCTAAATGGAGTATAATTGTTCAACCAGCATTTCCAAAAGGAATACGAAATCGACAGCAATGCTAAAAGCGCTATTATCTTAAGTACTCGTCGCGGACGTTTTCTAAGTTGTATTAGAATTAGTGGAGACACCATATATAGTTGAGTATCACAAGACACGTACCAAGTCACAATCATGCACTGAAACAAATAATTGTGCTCAATCATGTAATTATGCAGAAATAAAGAAATTATTCTTAATTATAATTATGAGAAATTTCACTTAACCCGGGTGCGATATTTCGAAACCTACCACTACCGACCTTAAAAAATTAAACAATAGACACTTAAAATGAGAGGTTATATAGTCGAATAGTGATAACCTGTTTCGGTGTTTTTATTAACTCGTTCCAGGATGACGACATGAAATGCGAATCGTTCTCTTGCGTGACTATATTTCAAATGCCCCGAGTTTTTGGCACATTGCTTCTGTAAACAACAGGGGAGAAATGTTAATACAATTATTTCAATAGAAAAACATGACTATCTCCAATACTTGGTTTAAGCTACCGCCAAGGAAGCATGGATGGTGAAAACAATATATTAAGGAATCAAATAGAGTAAATCCTAATAGATAAGAAGCATACAAATAGGCTGCATGAACTAAGACTCATCTTACCATAACCCAGTTGTGGGAAAGAATTAAATTTAAAATGATTCAAGGGACAGCACTCAGTAAGCCGCATATGAAAGAGTTGCGATGATGTTAAACGAATACCTTAAACTGAATTACGGTAGAGCAGATAAAGCAAAGTCTTGATGACGGCACAGATTCTTCAACTCATGGAAGAAAGAAGAACCTAATAAAAACATTAATACATACCAATATCACCGAGTACAAGGAATAATATAAAGGGAAATCCGAGCAGCGAAAGAGCAATGGATGAACGAAAAATTAAAAGAAGCCCACATATTCATATTTTCTCATCACTACGGCGCGAAAAGGGTAAAAGCTAGAGAAGCGTTCTCAATCTGTAGGTCTAGAAATGCATCTATCTAGCATTTGAAATAAAGAATCTACAGAGTATAAACCGCGGAAAACATGACACTTCATCATATTCACATTTTCTCAGCGCTGCAGCTCGAAAACCGCAAGAGTTAAATAAAAGCGTCCAGACTCAATCTATAGGGTTAGAAATACTCTACATTTTTACAAATAAACCATCTCTATAGCATTTAAAATAGAAACGCTTCAAAGTTGAAACGGGGAAAACATGAAATTTCTTGCTTCTTGCCCATACTTATTGAACTTATTGAAACGTTTGTCCTAAGTTGTATTTATTTGTAATTGTTGTCGTACCCAATAGTTTGGCAATCCTAAGTCCTTGGTATTTCTGTATCTGACCTCTTGCTTGATGAGAATGTACAGTGGTAACATTCGGAGTTGGTACATAGCGACTGAGGGTATCGTTATTATTCCTCAGGAGTCTGTCTGCTTTGCTTCCCTTTGTCCATGGTTATCCTAGCGTGCAACTATAGGGTAATTTTGGGGTATAGGCCAAGGTTATCCAGCACATTCTACTGCACCTACATAGGATTATCGTAGCTTTCTGTTTGGTTTTGCATATCAAAAGCGCAAGTTTTTGGTCATAGATGACTTGGTAGTTGGTTCTATGATACCGACATAAATCGGATTTCTACGACATTGGGTATCGGTCATTGGAAGCCTATTAGTATACTTCTTTTTGTATAGTTTACCATTGTGGTCTTCACAAGATCTATGGATAGACTGTTCTTCTCCTACCATTTAACAACTATAATGAGAGCCTTTGTGTATTCCCTGATATTTTTGAATTGTTATTTCATGAGAATAGCTTCATCAGGAGTCTACTAAGACTGCTCAAAGTAGCGGTGATAGTAGTCCGCGTACTGCGGGCGTCCTTTTCCATTCGTGCCTTTATGGTAGCCTCGCCGATTATAGATTTAATGATCGTATCCTAGACTAGCTTCTATTCATTGGCTTCTACTCATTGGCTAATAACATTTGGCACCTTTGTTCCGCAATAGCAATAAGGAAATTTTGGGGTTTAAGCTACCGTTTTCACGCACATTCTGCTACACCTACCCAGAATTATTGTAGGTTTCTGTTTCGTTTTGTATATCAAAAGCACACGTTTTTAGTCAAATGTGGCTCCTTGATATTTGGTCTCTGACACAAATCGGATTTCTACGCCGGTGAGTATTGGCCAATGGAAGCTTGCTAGTGTTCTTGTATAGTTGTCTATTATGGTCTTCACACAAAATGTATAGATAAACTCTCCTTATCGTATCATTTGTCAAGTATATTGAGGGTTTTTGTGCATGCTTGGATATTATTTCGACCATATTATACTCCTGCCTACTGCGGCCACCCCATTCCCTCTTCGTGCCTTTATGCTCTCGCCGATTGAGGATCATGTTCTCTAGACCTGCTTCCACTCAGTATCTTAGAACATGTGGAATGCATATGTTCCGTAACCCTTTCACCATTGCTATTGTCGCGGTGTTGTTAAGACAGCCATTCCAGTGTCTTGACAAGAAAACACATAAGGCTGACGCGTCTGTATGATTTATTATGATCAATATATCCTTCCAAGTGTGTGGTGAATACACTATTTTTTTAATAATATATTACTTAAAACTATTTTTATACGATTCATCGTACAAGATTCATACAGAAAACTGAAGACCCGGTATTATTCTACCGGGTCTTCAGTTTTCATATAAAAATAGTTTTAAGTTGCATATTATTCAAAGTAAACAGTGTAATCGCTTTTATACCATTTACTATATGTTCAATTTGTCTTGTATATAAATAAAGTAGATGTAATTACTGTCCATGTGTGTTTTACTTCGACATCTTATTTCGTTAGGTGTTATATATTCAATTGTATTAATCTCTCCATTCCTAAAGCGTACGATTATTGGAGTGGGCGAGATATTTGACTCATCATCCCCCGTCTGGCCAGTCTGGCTATGTGTGTGCATTTGACCTAAGCCGCTGTCGTTTAAAGTTTGGAAGCAGTTCCGGGCAGTTCTAAGCAGGCTAGGAATATCCCAGAACAGCTCTCAAACGATAAACGAAAGTGGCTCTAGCGTGAGATTTTACTTTATGTATTTATTTGTCTTGTTATCAAAACAGATTTACTTAAATACCACATTTATATAAAAAGGTTTGAACTCACGTTTGTGTATGACAAATTTTGTGTAAAGGTTAAATATTTCCACCAAGTTTGATCACAATCGGAATTTAACGCTTCTGATAATGTCCACATTGGTCCAGATCCAATATGTTTTAGGACTGTTAAGTGAACTAATAGGATTGCAGCTAAACACGGAACGAGTCTGAAAAAATAGGTGTAACAGTAAAATATAATAACGTATTACATTTTAATTTTTATTATTTAAACCCACATTTATTCGCTTTAATCAAACATCAACTGCTACAAAGACTACTACCACAACTACTACTGCTACATATCACTATGGTCTATTACATTGGTCAATCAGTAATTACTAAACTACCTGAATAATATAGTGTCACATTCTGGAAGAACTCAAGTCTCAAATGTTTTTGAGTAAGAACAAGAACGTTTTAAGAAACCGTAGGATTTTTTGAGTTTTGCATTTGAGAGCCGGTAAATTCACTTCATACATTGGTACTTGTAAATCTTCTTTTATTATGAAAATTAATACACACAGTTTTCGAGAATTGATTTACTATTTGCATGATAGTAATGCAGTATTCAAAGAATGTTAGTGGCTAGATTTCTGATTGCATATAAATACAGTATTATCTTAGACGTACCTTATATAACGGTGAAAGTAAAATAACGGTAAATCTACCATTCGAAATTGCTTTGTATGAGTGAGAAAACCGTAAGTTAAAACAGTTCCGCTGACTAAGAAAAATGTGTCTACTGATGCCATTGCTCCTAGAATATACATACTCCATGTATTTTGTACAAACTAAAATCACAATAATTAAATTAGCGTTATTTTTAGTACAAATATTGTTCTAAATGATTTGATAGTAGCTCGAAGGAAATTTAGAATACAGTAAAATGCACTAATATGATTACACAAGAATGTATTGATCAACAAGAAAATCACAATCACAAAAATGTAAATAGAAATGATAAACCCGTAAAACTACATAAAATACAGAGGTTCAATTACGTTTTAATTGAATTATTTATTATAGTAATATCTAAGTGAATGTGGTTTAGCAGGTAGCGTTTTATTTAAATTATAGATTAATTCTTGGTGACATACTTGATCACAGACCTGGGCCACGTCAAGCAAGATTGATGAGCAGAACTATTCCTTTTCTAAGGTCTTCTCGATGAGATTAGATTTTGAGGACTGATTGATGGTGTAGTATCGATCACAGAAACCGAATTGGTGGTTCGGAGTCAAGTGCCTTTTGACTACAAGTAGCTTTAGTTTTCTCAATGTAAATATGTATGGAATGTCATTGACATGATACGTAGCAGTAATGTAGGTCTGTAATGCGTTATGTCGTTTGATGGTTTGCCAGGTTTTGTCAGCATCCTTTCCAGATGTCTGGTATATGTCTTAGCCTGATTGAGACGATGCACAATTATGTTAGCATCAGGATACCTGTCCCTGATATAACTGATTGGTATGTTTCATCTAAAGTATCCTACACACAGGAAGATCACATACAAGGAACAGAGGTGAATTAGTAAAGCTTCTGAGAAAATATTTGACTTGTTAGATCACCATGTAAGCAATTAAGAGAGAAAAGAACATAGAAAACGGACGGACATATCTTCTCTATAGCTACGAAAGTTCATGCACTCTCAAAACCTCGTGTGGCGCTCGAATAGTAACTAGTGGCTGCCTACAAGGGGGAGTTCTATTCACACTACTATAGAATGTATTAGTCGGCAGCCTTATAGATCTTCTAAATTCGGCAGGATACTACACGTGGGGGTACGCGGATAATATCACAATAATTCTAACAGAAAACTACATAAGTGAGTGTACTAGGTAATGTAAAGTGCACTAAGAGTAGTAGAAAACCCTAGGAAGACTGACATGGTTCTATTCACACAAAAACTAAAGCCGAACAGTTAACACTAAAGATGCCGGTCCTATTTGAGACAACTCTTAAGCCGGCATCACAAGTAATATATCTAATAATTGTTCTAGATCGCAAACTAAACTGGGGACAGCATTTCAGATGAAGACAAAGTCAGCAATCAAGGCCTTCTGGAAGTGTCGCAGGCCAATTGGGCGCACCTGGGAACTACCACCACCTATGAATTTACACAGCCATAATAAGACTCATGATAGCTTATGGTGACCCATAATCGAACTAACTACAGCGACAATAAAACTGCAGCAGGTACAGCTTATGGTATGCTGTGGTGTAATTGGTGCTTTGCGAACATCTGCCGCCGCAGCGATGGAAGCAATGCTAGGTGTTCCCCCAAGACCATAGATATATTTCTGTTACAATACTATAGGTGGTAGATCTATGAGACTGTAGAGGTAGTATATACAATTCCCCTGTTGAATTTGCGGTCAGACAAAATGATGCCAGTCTATCTATTTAACACTTCCGCATCTGTTCGCAAAACCAAAATAGTCCGACGTCTCAACTAATTTTGATATATCTATATATAACGATGGCTAAAACATTTCTACCCACACGGGTACAGTCCTATGGAGGTGCTTCCAATGATCCGTTGTGCGGAAAAGCTCGCTGCCCGGAAAATCGAAGGCACAAGGATACGTATCTGCACTGACAGCAGAGCGGCATTACAACCACCAGAGTCAGTAATAGTGACAACTAGGCACGGATGCCCCCACGCCTTGGAAACAGTTGCCATTCGAAACGGGTTAACTCTCCACTGAGGGAAATACATTTGCCAATAGGGTCGCACGTGCAGCTTTTGCTCGTGCCTATCTCGGCCTTGAAGCAGCGATACTACTCTCGGCCAAACAATGCGTATGCTTCATAAGCGAATATGTTCTCACCAAAACAGAAGCGAAGCCTTCAGACGTGGCAACATGCAACACAATTCATCAGGCCCGAATACTGCACTGGCACGTTATTGTGCACGTCTCTTGAGAGAGCTTAAAGGAACTGTAACGGGTCATTGTACGCTTAACTGGGATACGTTGTAGATTCACTACGTAGAAGATGCAAGCAACGGGAACAGAAGCCAGTCCATGTTCTCTGCGAATGCCTCGCTCGCACCTTAGAAAGGCTAGCTACGGTTGGCACCCCCACGCTAGACCTGCGCATGCTAGTGATCATCCCGCTAAAGGCCATTCTTAATATTTTCACAAGTGTGGGATGGATGGAAGAATGATAGCTGTAATATCAACTGGTCGATGCACAAAGATCCTACACAAATGGACGAGGTGCAGTCTGCAGATGAGTCCCCATCAACCCTATGTTATTTCAAATAATTATCATCCTCATGTGAGCACAAATCTGTGAAAACCAACAATTTGAAAATCCATTGAATATAGAACAACTCTGAACATCTTTTCACCATTTTCTTATTTTGAAAAAGCCTGATCTCATCTAACCAGTCATCTATTCTTTACAAAACTCACTCGCATATTGTTGTATAGAGTAAACTATAGTTTAAGTCAGCCAGAAACTCAAATAATCCTCTCATTTAAAGGGCGCGCAGTTAGATAATTCACCGGCTTGATCATAAAGCTCACAGCATTTTCCAATGTTTATAAACTCTAATCTTAGTACAGTGGCTGTTGATGTCCGATATGTTTGTTTAAGCTCATATTCCATTTATTTTCCTCACGGACCTACGAGTTTCATCAGTAGTTACAGATACCATTTCACGAAAATCCACTTCTTTCTTCGTAAGGACACTCAACACTGCATTGTAAATATCTACTATTGGTTTTTTTTGTTACTAATGATATTAAACTGATAATTCTTCTGTAATATTATTCAAACGACTGGAAATTGCCAAATGGGCTGATCCAGTTATGTCGGTACTTTCATCAAGACGGAGAGAAACTAATTTAGAAGAACGTATATTTGGTATATTTAGGTTTTGCTGTTGAGTTGCATTTGTAGCCATATCTAGGATTCTACCTTTCACAATATTTCTGACCCATGGAATATCTATTTTCTTTAGATACTTGGCTAGAGTAGGTAATTGAGGACGCGGCCGGACTTTCACCAACGCAACACTGCTTCCGCAAAGAGCGGTCGACTGTGGATGCTATACAGACGGCCAGGAGCACGTAGACGCTGTCAATGCGGGTCCATTGAGGTGGCGAAGGCATTATCTGATGGTCACATTAGACATCAGCAATACCACACCGCTGCCACTGTTACGCTTGATGGCAAGCTAAGTAGCAGCACAATAAGCCAGAGCACTCGATGGAAAGGAAATATATAACCAGAGGAGTCCTAGAAGGTTCAGTCTTGGGACCCCTTCTCTGGAACATCGTGTACGATGGGGTCGTCGGAAGCGACTGGGACGTAGATGTGCTGACGAAGAATGTCCAGGTAGCAGAAACACAGATAGCAGTATGGCTGCAGAGAAACGCTCTTGAGGCCGCGGTCGAACAATACCGAGGCCGCCCTGCTCTCCAAGACGAGGGCCGAAAGAGACGGATTGAAAACCATCGTGTTTCTAGGGCACAGTACTACTGTTCACCATAGGGCCCATATCCTGTAGGCCGCAGAAAGCAGTGAGGATTGAGGCGGCAATCGAGAAACGCCGGGCTGCAAACAATCAAAGGTTGCAATTAGACAACCTTGTAAAATTGCAGCCACGGCCCGCCTTAACTTATCTAGAACCAGTCTGAAATTATTGACTAACATCCTAACCGGCCACTGCCACCTACACACCTACACACGATGGGTCTGGTGAACAGCCCGTTATGTAGAGGGTGCAATGAAGAACTAGAAATAGCAGAGCATGTAATATGCCTCTGCCCAGCTCTAGTAATCACCAGGCATCAAATACTAGGGGAGTGCTGGCCTAGTATGGTCAGCATTGGCAGCTCCTCACCCGCCAGGGTTTTGCGGCTTGCACGCAAAATTGACTGGTGGGACGAGTGAGCAGCCTTTAAAGGGAGGTTTCACAATGGGCCCATTTTGACGCCTGAGTGTCTGTAGCTATGCTACCCTCCAGCCAACTACCCAGAACTATCCAGAACTATCCAGAGGCGGCAATCGCAAGAATACTCCCCAACGTCGGAGGCCCCAAGGAGGCCAAGAGAAGCCTACTGGCTCCAATAGTCCGGTCGTACAGTTTTGAATACTAAGCTTAAACAAATATTTTATGACGTACGCGCTTCGTTAAAGTAATATTCCATATTATTATATTACAATATTGTGGAATATAATACGCTCTGAATAAACTTTTTTTTAAATGTAATAAAAAAATTGAATCAGTAATCCTCATGCGATTTTCAACGAACATTTTCTAACTTATTACTTTGTGTGGTATTTGAAAGGGACTAGTTCATAATTTTCCACATCGTATTATTTTTAAATAAGTGGAAGATTTATTGCACACATTTTCTCGCCATGGTCTGTGGTACGAATATACTGGTGCACCACCAACTTTGTAACAGAAGATGGATCGGCACACGGTTCGTATACTCATATAGTCTTCGAACCGTGGGATTTGTGACTCGGTCCGGTTCAGTTGACTACAAGATCCCCGGATCATATTACTAATCATGTTAAAACTCTTGTGTACATACTTAATTGGCCTCCGATTATCCCTGCAATCGGTTGACGTCCTTAAGTAACACAGACCGACTTAAGCTAATGAAGCACCCCAGAAGAAGCATTTGCAACCCCATTAGCGGACGGACATTACGTTAATAACCCCATAAGGGAGACTTTAACCCGAAGCAATTATCGCACTCGCAGATCAACATTTACACCACCACGAGCGGAGCGCACCTTCTCGTGGTGTGGGGGCAGAGTGGACCGACGTGTAATCGCCCCACCGAGGAACTTCGCCTCGGCGGGGACTTGGGCGTCGCTCCACTGCCAAGACGCTCCGGGGCCCGATACAACTCCTTACGTTGAGGGCCTCTCTTCTAGATTCTCTTCACCCCCTTTGATCTATCGGCCGTCCTCGGCCAGCCTCTTCGGCCACTCTAGGCCCCTTTTCTGACCTCCGAAGTTATTAGATACCGAGGATGGAGGGGGTCGCAAAGCTGTAACATCTTTCAGGCCTTATCTTCACGCTGACGAAACTTGCTATGACCAGGACTTCCTTCTGGATACGACCGGGACGGACAAATGTTGACGACACAGCTAGGAACTCGGACTTCAAATTCAATTAAATATGAACAGACACACAACGGACAAAAAGTTAGGGAGCAGGGATTGGACGTCCCAGTTCCGGTCGGGGGCGAGGGTGCCCAGGTCAACCAGCGACCGCGACGCCCACTTGGAAAACGACCACAGCCTACGAACTCGGACTTCAAACTTAACAAATATGAATAGACACACAACAGGAAAAAAAGTTAGGGAGCAGGGATTGGATATCCCAGTTCCGGTCGGGGGCGAGGGTACTAGCGTTGGAGTATATTTTCCATAGGACGGAGACGGATATAGCGCTGCTGATCAGCAAGGACCAACAATCGGGTGCAATAACGGATACGGACACAGAAGGAAACAACGCACGGGGCGCACCGGCAGAGGCACAGGGACGCTCAAAGACGGAGACACTCACACTCAGGCCCTCAGAGGGCACGACGTACGCGGACCTGGTACGGTCCATGAAAGAAAAGGTGTCTACGGAAGGGGGGACGGGCATCACTAAGACGGCGAGCGGGCAGGTCCAACTGAGAGTGAAGAGAAGGGCGGGCAACGGATTCAAGCAGTTCCAACAGGAACTGGACTCGAAGCTAGAGTCGTTGGCGACAATCGTCCTGAAAAGGAAGACGACGTCATGTCTGCTGCTAGACATCGAAGAGTCTACCTCGGAGCAGGAGATCAGAGAGGTGTTGATGGCACAAATACCAGAGGAACCGGAGCTAATTGAAGGGGCCATCATAAAACCCTCCCCAAGAACAGGGAAATTCGGAATCCGGAATGCGGTTATCACGGCGGACCCTAGTGTCACACGCAGACTGACCGAGCAAAGGGTTATCGGTAAAGGGTGGCACAGATGGCGCGTCAGGGAGCTGATCTCCCCCCCCCCCCCCAATGCTACAAATGCTACAAATGCCACAGGGTTGGTCACGCGGCCACTGACTGCAAAACTCAGAACACCAAAGAAGCCTGCCACAATTGCACCGGCACGGACCACTTGGCGAAGGAGTGCAAGAGGGAGAGCGAGTGCTATCGCTGCGGCATAAAAGGGCACAGGACTGAAAACATGAGGTGCCCCAAATATAAAGAACTGGTTAATCAGATGAGGACGAAGGGGCAGGCTCAAACTTAATAATGCGAGTTCTACAGGCAAACCTCAACAGAAACAAAGGTGCCATGAACCTACTAAGGCACACATGCGGAGAGAAGGATGTCAACCTGGCATGCATCTCGGAACCAAACCAAGCGATGGCGAAGGCCAGCGCTCGATGGCTAAAGGACCCCGCGGTTGACGCAGCCATCTTCGTCCCCGTGGGTTTCTCGGTGTTGTCCAGCGGCTCCGGCGCCGGTTTTGTCTGGGTGGAGTGCCGGGAAATTGTGGTCTGCTCAGTCTACTCCTCTCCCAACTCCTCCCTCCACACCTTCAACCTTCTTCTAGCTGCTCTGGGCGCCGCCACCCAGCTCCACGCCAAGCCCTACATGATATGTGGGGACTTTAATGGCAAGTCAAAACTATGGGGCGCTCCCTACGAGGACCATAGAGGTGAACTGCTGACAGACTGGGCAGCGGAATTGGATCTTATCATCCTCAACACGGGGCACACGCCTATCTTCTCGAGGGGCGGAGGCGCGGCGACGTCCTTCATCGATGTCACCTTCATATCCCCACAAGCGGCTGGCAGGGTGACAAAATGGCAAGTTTCCGAGGAAGAAAACCTCAGCGACCACCGAAATATATACATCGACCTAACCGATGATGTCGCACGAAGCACCAACCGCCCGCCAACCAAAGTGGGATGGAGAATTGAAGAAGATTGCACCGACAAACTGAAGTCGTACTGGGAGAGTAGGCTACCACACTTAGACTCCCTACTGGACTCGCCGGAGAAGCTGGACGACATCCTGGCGGAAGCCTGCGACACGGCGCTGGTACGCAAGACGGGCACAGTGCGAGGCCACAGACCTAACTACTGGTGGAATGATCAACTAGCGAACCTGCGAGCTATTTGCAACTCCTGCAATAGGGCAGCAACCCGCGCCAGAGGGAAGGGACGCGTAAATCCAGATAGACTGGAAGTGCTGGTATCCAACCTGAAAGAGGCAAGGAGAACCTTAAAAAAGGCGATAACCAAATCTAAGAGGGATGCATGGAGGGATGTATGCAAGAGCGTAGACAACGACGTATGGGGGCTCGGATACAAAATCGTGTCAGGCAAGATAACCCCTCGAACCCCGGTGAAGCTCGACGACGAAGAACAGCTGAGGGTAGCGAAAGAGCTTTTCGTGTCTGGCCCGGAACTTTCATGGGCCAACGAGACAGAGCGCAGGGCAGACTTCCCTCCATGCACGGCCGAGGAAATCACCAATGCAGGAAGAAAGCTCAAGGCTGGCAAGGCCGCAGGACCGGACGGAATCCCCCCCGAAGCAGCTAAATCCCTAGCAGAAGTGGCACCGACGGCACTAATACCCATTTTCAACGAGCTACTAGCGACAGGCAGCTTCCCAACCAGCTGGAAAGAGGCCCGTCTAACCTTGCTTGAGAAGGCTACAAAGCCGGGGGAGCAGAAAAGTTTCAGGCCAATCTGCCTACTCAACGTGGCGGGGAAGTTATATGAGCAGATCATAAACCAACGTCTACTCCGAGAGGTCTGCGAGAGGGATGGCCTATCGCAAAACTAGTACGGCTTCCGCGAGGGACGATCGACAACGGACGCCATTGTGGCAGTTCTGAGGGCCGCTGAGGAGGCAAGGCTAGACCCCAGGGGGGGATTGATGGCGATGATCACCCTTGATGTCCAGAACGCTATCAACTCCGCCCCATGGGCACGGATAGACGAGGTGCTGAGGAGGCTGGGGATTTCTACCTATCTCCAGGCGGCAATACGCAGCTACTTGTCGCACAGAGTGGTCATGGTCGGGAGCCTCAAGCTCAACATGACGGGAGGTGTTCCGCAGGGGTCCATCCTCGGCCCCACACTGTGGAACATTTTCTATGACGGGGTTCTCAGGCTTCCTATGCCTCCCGACTGTACCTCGATCGGGTACGCGGACGACCTGGCACTTGTCATCCGAGGCAGGCGACCGCATGAGGTACAGCTACGAGCTCAGGAAGCAGTGGACGAGGTGGGCCTATGGATTGCCAGAAACGGCCTCAAACTGGCCTCCCACAAAACAGAGATAGTGGTCCTAGTGGGGAGAAACACCCTCAAGCAAATGGAAATACAGGTGGGGTACACAGAAGTGTCCAGCAAAAGCGAATTACGCTACCTAGGGATCACCCTAGGTAGAAACCTAAACTTCGGCGCCCATTTCAAGAGGACGGCGGAAAGAGCAAGCGAGGCAGTACGAAGCCTAAACCGAATTCTACCCAATCTAGGAGGGGCACGACAGGCACGCAGGCTCACCCTGCTGTCGGTAGTCAACTCCATCCTCCTATACGCTGCGCCCAACTGGCACGCCCAAATGGAAACAGCCAGGTATAGGACTTTACTCGAAAGACCCCAACGCAATGCGGCGATCAGGGCCGCTTGCAGTTATCGGACAGTGTCCACGAGAGCCATTCAAGTTGTAGCCTCGACAATACCGATCCACCTTATGGCAAAAGAAAGAGCGGCATCTAGGACTGTATCCAAACAAGCGGCCAGGGAAAAAACTATTACAGCATGGGAAAAGGAATGGGACGAGGACAACGCCAAAGGCAAATGGACAAAGGCGCTGATACCGTCAGTAAGAAGCTGGTACAGCAGAACCCACGGGGAAGTAAACTACCACCTGTCGCAATTCCTCACGGGCCACGGTTGCTACGAAGCGTACCTGTTCAGAATGGGCCTAAGCCCCTCAGATGGGTGTCCATACTGCCAGGAAGAAGACACACCGGTACATACGATTTTCAAGTGCCCACGCTGGGAGGCGCGCAGGCTACGACTAACTTTACACGTTGGGGAGCTGCGCACAAACAACATCACCGAAAAAATGCTAGAGAGCAAGGAAGGATGGGAAGCGATAGGGGGTTTCATCACAGACATCATGAAGATAAAGGAAGCCGAGGAGAGAAAAAGGAAGAGTCCCAGATCAGAGGGGTAAGACAGGGGTGGGCTAGGGCGTGATGCAATGCCGAGAGGCGAATACCGCGCCCTAGCTTGAGAGAACCTGGAGGTGGGTTTTAGCCGGTAGGCGCCAGGGCAGAAGGCCCCGGTGAATCCGGCACGCAGTCTTTAGAAGATTACACATCCTCCACCCCGAAAAAAAAAAAAAAAAAAATAGATCAACATTTACATTCATTCCACCTTCCACATGTTAAGACTATTATACTACTTAACTGACAAAGTCTACCTTTATCATTACAGGTCAAAAGCTATCATAAATCGATTACGACCGAATAAAATTATACAGGCAAAGATAGAAATTATGAATATCTAATATTATACATGGTATACTGATTTTTCAAAACATTTATGGTTTAGTTATGAATCACTCTATATGATACAGTACCATTGAATTTCAACTCACTTCATACATACTGCGATAATTTGTCAATGGCTGGAACGAATCCATAGAAAATGAGTGCCCAAAAATGATCCACATTAAACTTAGTGTTCTTATGCCACCTAAACAACTTAAGTGTTTATCATTATCACCGACAGTAAATAACTTTTGTCCATTTTTTAATATTGAAAACGACAATAGTAGTGTTGATTTACAAGCTAAAATAAAATTAGAATAACATTTTGTGCTATGATTTCGGTTATAATACATTATTTTTGTTTTTTAATTATTAGAATTAAATTATTTCAATACAAATCATTACGAAGTCTGGATCATCCGAAATTAGGTGTTTTATATAACCGACATCGTAATATAGGCAAACGCAATATTGACGGTGTAAAGGTAGAACGTTGTATCCCACAAAACCACAACTTTACAGTATTTGTTACCTTTCCTATCAGGAGAATGATATCTTCCAGTTTATGTAATAAATCGACTTATACAGACTTGAGAGGTACAACCTTTTATCGTCAATAGTTTATAGTAGAACACGCACAAGTTATATAGCTCTAATAATAATCGAGTTGATTACAATAATTATTTATTCTCACTGGAGGTAATTCGTTTAATTCTAGTTATTATAGGGTCATTGAGATTTTGCCCTTATCATTGGAATCTCATAAGCAACGGAGACTGCAATGCATACCTAGCCCTAGATATTCGCTAGTGACCGAATTCGATGAAATAATGTTTCATGTTAATATTGTTTAGTTAAGATATGGCAGGAAAATTGGATATCTACTTACATTTATTGGAGTAATATAAATATATGTCATATGCTGTCGATGTAATTAATAATAGTGCAAAAATGCAACCAATGTACCTAAAAGTATAAAACAGTTATAGTACAAGAAATTGTAAAACTCATTGTAACTACATTGTCGCTACGTCACCAGTAGTTATTTTTAATCCACGTGAAGCGGTTTGGCAATTTGAGTCAGATAGTTTAAATTGTGTACTAAGTGTGTTATTTATTATCCCATTAATATCATCCGCTGTACAAGCGGAAGGAATGCACACACCAACTCGCCCATATAATCCGAAAGATATCATTTCCTGGAGCATGCCTTCGAAGATCTAAAATAACGACGGAATCGCTATGTCATAAAGTAAAGAGCAAAATTGTTTAAAGTGTTACTTACGCGATCGGCTGTTCTCATTTCTTTGTCAATAATTATACCAACTTCTTCTAATGAAGTGCTGGCCAGGCAATATTTTCCTTCAATAATACCAACAGATGTATCTCCTTCTACTGCTAAGCATTCATCAAAATCGCCAAGATTGAATGTGTTGCCATTAAATATACCTGACTGCAACTTTGCAGATGCATCAAGTACTGTAATGTTATTGAAATGTAATGTTAAAATATGTGATATGGGCAATATACGACCCCGCGTTAATTAATATTAAATCAGAATTTAAAATATTTCCGAAAATTATTCGTTTCAATTAAAAGGTAAGATTCATTAAATTTGAAACTGTTATCAAATTTTCACCTTACTACATAACATACAATCACATTCCGGATAGCCCTGCGATTCATAAGTGATACATCTACCGCCTATAACATGATATTTACATCGTATCTGCATGCTGTTTTTTAATTATTTAATTTTTCGCAAAAATTATTTTGATATATTCAATGCCATTCAATTTAATCAAATTTACGCTGATTATGAATCTATAAAAAAATTCGTACTGAATCGTTACAAAGTTATATGCAAAAGAGGATTTTTTATTTAGGTAAACTGTCTGTTTTATCTGTCAGATGTTGCTCAAACTCTACCGACTTCGTGCCAATTTCCAAATTTGTTCCCCATCGAAACAGCCGTTTCCCGCAATTTTGTTCACATATTGTAACCGTCTGTGTATACATAAACATGGTGGAGTTTGTTGCATTTAGCGGCATATGTCAGTTGATGAACGTTATTCGTTATTGTTACATTTATATCGCTCGCTCTCAATGACGATAAACCCTTATTCCCTTATAACAGATTTGTTTATGTATGCACCAGGTACAGCCAGCCGATGATAGTTGTTCGTATTTCCCTTAAAACAGAGGCTACATAAGCTGGAGTCAGCTTTTTAGAGCATAGCGCTTTTTGTCTAACCACGAGAACGAAGCACAGAGTCTCGAGTGGGGGGTCGCCTTACCAACATTACATTTTGTACCTACCTTTTTAATTCTTTAATTTATATTGTACGGCTATTAAATGACAGCATTATATATTTAAATTGTAGGGAGGGCGAGAGCATAGAGTTCAAATATCAGAGTTAGAACAGAATGGTCCAACAACCTTATCAGGATAATAATATCAGTAATGAGAAAGATTTGCGACAAGCTTGTCATAAAGAAGCAGCAAACATTCTTAAACATCACAGTGAAGAATGCAGACTGAAAGCACAATATATAGCAGCTTGATAGTGATAATTCACTTGAAGAGGATGCCTTTCATTTTCGGCATTCAATCATAACATTCATAACATTTCAGCACTGAATTAATTAATTATCAGATTTTTTGATAATGAAGTATGTGATTCAAATAATTCTATAAGTATACAACATGCCAATCAGAGAACTATATACATTCCAACGGCTTCTCGTACCCCTGAATCAACCTGTCAAAGTGGGTAAGTACGATAATACTAAAGGTATGCCAAATGGGGTTTTGTGGATGTCCCAAGATCCAACTGCCACCCCTGCCACCATAGCTCCACCTAGAGCTGTGATGTCTGCCATGTTTGGTTTTAGAACATTTTCTACTGGTAAATCTGTTTTTACTTGCATTAGTAAAGAATTTGATGTCCTTCCTCCAACCACCTGTAAACTCTTCAAAGTCATCCCATAGTCTTTGTTCATAGTATCCAAAACATCTCTTGTTTGGAAACAAACAGCTTCCAGAGCTGCCTTGATTATATGGCTAGTATTTTTGTCAGAAGTAATACCACAAATAACACCTTTTGCATGTTGTGCCCGATAAGGTGCATATACTCCACTAAAAGCAGGTACAAACACAGCTTCTCCCCCAGCAATTAAGTCTGTTTCCTTTGCAATACTCTGAGCTCTACCAAAATATGGAAGAATAAACATATTATCTCGCAGTCAAGAATAGAGTGAAGTGAGGAATCATGTGCACAAATATGAGCACTTTATGTTTCTATGCAGCATGCTACTTTAATGATTGTGATAAAGCTATATGTTTTAAGATTAGGTTAGTGATTAGGGACTAAACGATTAATTTTGACTTACAGAAGAGAATATTGTCCAGAATATTTAGTGTACGAATTTTAATATTATATATGCGTAATTATTATATAAACATTTTATCATATATCTGTATTAAATATATAACTATTATTTGTATGTTCAAAATATTTATGTTGTGCTGTTTTTGTTTATAATTATTAAATTATGTTTCATGTTGACTATATTCTTTTAAATGTCATGTCGCAACGTTATTGTTTATGTTTTTTGATTGGTTATGCACTTGAAATATCTTAAGTAATTTAGAATATTTAACAGGTGCAATATGTAATTAACTGTATAACATTTTTAGTGGAACATCAAGATGGATTCCTCACATCAGATCCTGCAAAACAGTATCGACGGAAATACAAAAAGTTATAGATTCACTACAAACCAAAGAAACAAATTTTGTTTAACCTTATAACAACAATTCTAACGATTTTCTTACAGGTGAAATTATTTTGAAACAAAATCGATCGAAATGACCCCACAAGATCTCAATCTGGTGATATCATTTATCTGGATAATTATAATAACATATATAGACTATAAGAAGCCTTTAAATTGTTCGAGCAACACTCTTAAGGCTGCGCTAGTCGCGCGAATTCCGAACGTGAATAGGCGTGAACTTATTTCGCGCTGATAAATGCGGTGGGAATAAGAAAATAAACATTCAACCACGTTGGGCCAGCAAAATATTACGCAGCGGCTACGAGAATAATAGAATCGTCGTATTCATTTATGGTTCAGTCGAATTAGCTTCATATAGCTTGATAACTTTAAAAAAATCCTACTTGATATTTTTTTGTACACTACTGTCGGGAAGGTTAACTGGAATAATAATATCGAAAAATTAATTCGAAAGAAGTTGTGCTAAATTGGCAAATAGCAATAAAGTGCTAAAATTGTATGTTTTTGCTTTTTTCCACTAAACATTAAAATTGCAGGAGCAAACAGCGTTTTGTAGGCAATTTAATTACCTATAATTTAAGCTGACTAACGTTAAATTTCGATCAATTGCTAATTAAAAAATATGAGCAAGAAAGGCAACGTAATGCCAAATATGTGTACACGATTTTATAATTTTAGATCTAATATTTTTTGCATGGTGTATTTGTTAATTAATTTCCTTAATATTTTTGCCAAACATGGTTTAATATCTAAAATTTCATTAAAAAAAGTTAATCTCGCGGGTGTAGGTTCTAACTAGGCTTGGAGTATAAACAAAAGGAAAACCCATGTTTTGCAACAAAAAGGAAATGAATTAGATGAAAAATTGTGAAATCTTACACACATATTTGGCATTGAGTTGCACTTCTTCTATCAATAATAATGCAGAATTTAAAAAAATGGACTTTTTCGAATTACTCATTTATTTATTCATCAACAATTTATCGTAATTTAACGTTACTCAGCTTAAATTATAGGTAATTTTATTGCCTACAATATACATTAACTGTTGCTCCTACAAGAGCTCTAAATAGTCTGGATAGTTGGCTGGAGGGTAGCATAGCTACAGACACTCAAAATGGGCCCATTGTGAAACCTAAATATTTGTATCGGTTTTAAATGTGTTTCATATGGTTTAGTTGAGCGAAACGCCATGTGCGTTTATTTAATTTAATTGGACGTGGATCTTTTGAACGACGAGCATATTTATCTGCATTGCGATACAATGGAGGAGTTGGATGGCATGCGTCTTCATTCAAAAAAGTATATAACCCGAAAACAACAAAGTGCTGCATCGAGAAAATTGAGGCTACAATAAGATTGCCTAAAGATCAGCAAGAACAGAAAAACGAATGATTCAAAAAAACCTAAAAAAATACAGATTATGGACCTTTTGCTGCAGAGCCCGTATTGGATGAAATCAACTTCATACAACAATGTATTCGAAAACTAGATTCTATGAAAATAACGTCGAGTACATTTTAAATGAGTATTTACTCTTTTGAAGTATATATATATATATATATATATATATATATATATATATATATATATATATATATATATATCATTGCTTTCGAAAAATGAAATAATCCAAATAGCAGAAAATACGGTTGGCCAATTCAGCAATAATGTTTACATGTCTCAAAGACAACACAGGCTAACAGCATCCTTATATGCATATATTTGCAAAAAGAGAGATAAAACTCCGTGCCACAGTTTTGTTAAATAAATATTATACCCATCACTATTGTCTACCAACGCATTAGAGTATGAGAAAATTAACGAATCTGTGACAAGGACTATTTTTGCAAAGAAATTCAATTTAATAGTTGAGGATGCTGGTTTATTCATTCATCCAGAATATACTTTCTTAGCCGCATCACCTGATGTTAAGCTCATTTAAAAATATAAAATTACATATTGTTTCAAACTATTTAAAATAGCAGTGATTATTAGAAATATAATTTTACTATATGTACGTTATAATAGGTTTAATAGGAGATGAAGAATTGGTGGAAATTAAATGCCTATACAAATATTCGGACAAAATAATTAACACTGACGGATTTTTTGGACGCAACTTAAAAAACAGCATAATTATTATTATCAAGTTTGTAAATATACATAAATCATTTCATTTAATTGATTAATTTTGATGTTCATTTATAGGTTCAAGGACAACTAGAATATACCGGTCATAAGTGGTGCTATTTTGTTGTCTACATTAACAAAGAAGTAGACATTTTTGTAGAAAGAATAAGAAGAGATCACGACTTTTGGGATACCCACATGCGTGATAAAATTATAAAATTTTACTGCTATTGCGTATTACTTGAAATAATTTTAAAAAGAGTGTCACATAATTTAAAATGCACTGACAAATACTACTTGGAAGACAAGAAATCAGAAGATAATTTACAGAAAATATAATATTATATAAGCACTTTTATTTTTACATTCGTTTTACTCAATAATTATTGCAATCATGTATCGTGGATTCGTTGAATTTATTCCATATTTTAGCTGTGGCCTATATATCAATTATTATTAGAATTTTGTAACAACACCACATGCCCCAAACCAAACCTATTAAACGTATTTTAATAAAGAAATCCTGCTTGTTTCCGCGAAATGATAAGTGGGGATTTTGCGATATTTAAATCGCACAGTTTGAAAAAACTACTATTTTTATTAAAATATGTTCTCTATAAAAATGGTTTCATTATTTTTTCCCTATTTGCATAGCCAATTTAATATATTTAAAGCAATTTTCATTAGCTTAACATTTTTGTTTACAAATATTTTTTAACCCAAACAGCCAGGCAAATATAAGACATCATTATATAGAGATGTGCTAAATTATGTCTATATTTAGTGGGAACTTATTGAAAAGCATGCGATTTATGTAAAATCGATGGTGAAAGCGCGGTGTATTCTTAGAAAACTTCCGATTCTCGACTGAAATTGAATGATTCATAATCACCTACAACTAATGATATTAATAAATTTAATTATAAGAATCCTGCGTTGGATTCAACAAAGTTTGATGATATGTATGCCAGTAGTGAAACGTTTTCAAACACAAAAGGTGATCAGAGCCTTTTCAATTCGAGCTGTGAGTTCTGCAGTACACAAAACGAATAAGGAATATAAAAAGACTCGGAAATATAAGTCTAAAAATTAAAACACTTCAGAGTATATTTAATAAACATGATGAATATTCATATATTTCTAGTAATTTATCTGATATTGGTGAAGACTTTACCCACAAGGACAGAGAGAGGGAGGAGCCCATTGAAAAAGTTGAAGACGACAATAAAGATGCGAAAGATGTAGAAGAAATTACACACAAGTATAAAAAAAAGACGGAGCCGAATCCACAGTTAAGATAATGATAATAAAGATAATATTGTATCGGAAATATTTTGGGTTTCCAGGCTCCCGATATATCTAAAAATAATGATATAACCAGTAAAATGGGGACAAAACGATATTTGCGAGTAGGAAAGGCTTTAAGGTTATGCCCAAATGAGGAAAGTGCCAATAGTGTTTCTGAGCACGAGCAGAGAAGAGAAAACGTATTAGCTAGATACGTTTATCATTTAACTTCGCTGTAGATGTAGATGTTTGCTAGTTTCATTAAAAATAAAATGTGTTCAAATTTTAAGTGATATATACTACCAATTTACCATTTAATCTTTAAAAATATCACAGCAGATTTATCACAAACCAATTTTTATATCCAGATTATTCCATTTAATGCTACAATAGTGTCACCAATAATTAAAAAATTACAAACTTAATTTAACAATAAAATATTGAATTTTACAATTTGATTGATTAAATATTTACTCGACACGATTTGCGCACACGTCCATTTACTTGTAAGTAATCCAGCGCTCCCTTAACAAGCAATACATGCAATTTTTAATATAAAATCCAAAGATTAGTGTAAATTATACGAGAGAAAAAACTGCAGGAGATTTTACAATCAAAATTCACATGTTACGCAACTTACTAACAAGCAGGGTTTTACTAAATCAGCTTTTTTATATCTAGGCGTTTATATATGTACTATACTCCTTACCCATATGGGATTTTGTTAGGGCGCCACACTCCCCGGCTGGCGGATAAGGGATGTTGTTGATGGTGTTGCCAAATTATGAAGGGCATCGAGGAAAGAAAATTTTCAGAGCAGACCAAAACTAGCGACCACGAGTACCATGATATCGCACAGAGAAAATAATCCTGGGCCATCTGGACTACCATAAGTGTAGAAAAGTCTCGAATGCATGTAGTACTGCGATGCAGAAAGCAAGTGAGAAACTAATGCACACTTACTTAAAGACTCGCCACTTTCCTTCTACCGGCAAGGGGTACCAACTCCGTCTTGCTCATATCAACCTTAATTCCTATCTCTCTAAGTACCAGGACACTGTTTCCATGGCATGTTTGGCTCTCTTCTCCAGCAATGTCTTTGTTCTTCCTGTAATGATGACAGCAAGATCATCAGCGTAAGCGACTAGCGTCACACCTTGCTCGATGGTGGTCTTCCATATCTTATTGTAGAAGATATTCCATAGAGGTGGGTATTAGACCGAACTCTATGGGACACCAGAGGAGATCTCAATTTGTTTACTGCTGCAGGTGAGAATGTATCGAGTGTCTAGGTAGAATCTGATCATTCTTATCAGGTAGCCACTTATGTTGCGTTGTTAATAACCTAACTAATCTCGTGCCATAAGACCGAGTTAAAGGAATTTTGCACGTCAAGCATTATCATCGCGCAGAACTCACGATATTTTCTTGTCTTGGTGTTAATTAAGTCCAAGATTTCCATGACGGTGCTGACGACGTCGATAGTAGATCTAATGGCTTTTAGTCTCACTTGCTTTTCCTCCACCTCTCCTTCAGGCTCCCCTAAACCAGGGTTTCCAATATCTTTCCCAAATCGTTCAATAAGTATATGGGCATTTATGAGGTGGGTGAGATTGGGTCCTTTTTTGGCTTTTCCATGAGTACCAGTCGGGACCTTCTCGATTCTGCTGGAAATTCCCCATGTACCAGATAGTGGTTCAGGACCATAGATAGTGTCTCAGGTCTTTCTTCGCGATAGCATTGATGATTTGTGCTAATATTTGGTTCGGTCCTGGTGCTTTTTGCATTGATGCGAGCGACCGCCCCTAGTATCTCTGCGGTGTCGAAAAGTGGTACGTTCTCCTTATCTACTGGTATTTTCGGTCATATCCGGAACGAGTGTGCAGGGTATGTTTATTTGCGATTGTGTTTCCTCGTCGTCCAGGACTGTTTATTGGTGACTTCTTTGTAGGCCATTCCCCAAATGTTATTTTTCGACTCGTTGCATAAGTCTCTAGGCGCGTTTTTTCTCTGGTCTGATTGTGTTATTTCTGTTTTTTAGCGGAAGTATGTATGTGTGTTTGTTTTTAATACAGCTCGTAAGCTGTGAGTGATTTTTGCATTCTTTGATTCCCTCTAGCCCCTCCTCGCAGAATCCCTTCCAGACCTCGTCAGCCTTGTTGGCTCGTAGCGGATTGAGTGGTGGTCACTCATGTTTTCTATTTCTACCTCTACTCGCCATCCGAGTATGTGCCTAGTTGTACTCGCCGAGTCAAGATTCGATGAAGGAGCTGCCGTTTCCGTTGTCGCCGCTACCAATTCTTCCAGGACCCTGCTCCTATCACTGTTAACGTTTGACCCGAATATGCATTTTGGGAGATTTATTGCTTTCTCAGAATTACTTAAATATATCGTGACTAATTGAATTCAATGACTCCAATGAATGAAATATAGCAATGTTGAATATACAACACTGTGGAAAAGAAGATACTCATGAACACACAATATTCGAAGCCACATATGGGTGGAGTATACATCAACAACAAACCGGAAATGTGATACACAAGTAACACGAGACAACATTGCAGGGCTCCTGGAGACAGAGACAAACTAGATAGCGATCACCAAATGGATCACGACGGTGATGCGGAGAAAGAAGACAAATGAACGGATAATGCAGGAGGCAGAACGTAGAACGCAATATTCGATTCTGATGAATGAAATATCAAATTTAAATTATTTCATCGTTCATCCATTTTTTGAATTAATAATTTCCTGTAAATATCTTTTGTAAGCTGCATCTAGATCGATAGCTAATTCACATACTCCGTGCCCTGATGAAGTAGCTAATTAAGCTACGAAATATTGGCAAAAGAAAGTAAAATGTACTTCTAGTAAAAATAGCGTTTTAATTGCTGCAATACCCTAATAAAATAGAAATATATATATATATATATATATATATATATATATATATATATATACTTTTTGCGCAATGACTTTACTGTATTCATACTTCGTATTATAGATTACAAAATGTAGCCCTCGAAAGGATACATATGGCACTTCTGGCTTCAAAGTTTGCCTACCCCTGTTCTAGAACAATTAAGCATTTATATCTGATGCGTAAGTTACTGAAAGTTTCTCCTAGCTACGAGCTAGCTGTAGGAACGAAATATTAATCACTAATCATTAATCATATTTTAGAAAAACTCAAACACTTACAGGTTAAAGACCATGTTTCATCATTTCCAAGCGCAGTTTTAAAAGCTTTAAGCTGATTTCCACACTCATTATTTGGGAATATGTCAATGGAAATAAAATCAGCAATATAATGTCCGTAACAATACAATACGGAGTTTGCAAAAAATGCGATTTGGATCCACATTGTGTTTACCGCAATATTTTGTAGTATAAACTGGAAGTTTATAGCGCTTTGCAGTCGCTGCAAAATAATTATGAACAAAATTTATCTCTATGAATAATAAATGCAAATTTGAGTAAAAAAAAACTAATTTTATTCAATAGTTTTAACATTACATTTACTTACAACTATAACGTCACTTCTGTATAGTTCAATAATTTTGTATAAATTATGAAAGTATTTCATGTTTTCAACGTACAACAACAAGCATTCTATAAGCATGCAGAATATTTTACAATAATAGGCCAAATATTCATTCCATTCCATAGAAGAAACAAGAATATATATATATATATATATATATATATATATATATATATATATATATATATACATATATATATATATATATATATATATATATATATATATATTATTAGTTTTACACCAATAATATGGTAGATAGGCATACGATTAAATAAATAATATATTAATTCCTGTATTTTGGTATTTAAATGTCAATATTGATGTTCAATTATTATTATATTATAATATAATTTCAACTTCATCGCCTAAGTATGAATTTACATAATTTTTTTGTTATATACGTATGTCTTTGAAAACCGAAAAATATATATTTAATATTATTGCAAAATAATGTGGTGACCATTTGAAAAACAAAAGTTCATTGAAACAAATATTTTTATTCCGACCACAAATTAGATTGACTACACCATAATAACTACAAAATTCTCTCTTCTGTGTACTTCTCTGGTTGAATTGTGAATACTTTCATGTTCAAATCTAAGCTTTGTTATCATCATGTTATTTTGTATAGAAAAATTCTAGCATTCATTTTTGCATTGTTATTTAGATATTCCTATTTTATTGCAGCTTTTCTGGATAGAATGCAACTAATGAAGCAAAACATAGACGATTACGTTTCTGTCTACGTTCAACATTTAAATATCTTTTACGTGGACTTTGAAACTAACTTAGAAGATGTATTGACTATGGAAATACAACAGTGGTTTATCAGTACATACGGTGTCATGTTACAAGAAGAACTAATTGAAATAATCACCAATGAAGAACTAAAAGTTAATTTTTTACTAGAATTTTTACTAGATGTTGTTTTAGAATCATTAAATAAAACAAATTTTTTATTTTAAAGAATTTGGGAAAACACTAGAATACAGTTTTAACGAAAATAAAAAGTTGTTTTATAGAATACTAAAAAAAAGCAAGAACGAGAAAGTACAAATAACACTAAGACAACGAAAGTATAAATAGGGAACAATAATAAAACAAGATATGATATAATAAAAAGATGGAAAGAGCAGTTCGAAACAGCGTCTAAACACTATACAGAAAAGAGAAAAAATTCCAAATGACTGGAAGAAAGCAGTGGTAATCCCAATATACAAAAAAGGAGACACCAACTACTGCAATCATTACCGGGGAATCAATAATATGCACAACTGCTAACATTTATGAGATTATACCAGAAAGTAAAACAAGACATCAAACAGAACCAACGATGGAAAATGCACAATGTGGCTTCAGGAAGGGTCACTCAACGCAGAACCATATATTTAGACTAAGAAAACTGATGGAGAAAACAATGGGCCAGGACAGTTAATTATTCATAGCATTTATAGACCTAGAATTTATTACAAAAGAGGCAAATAAGCAAACAACTACAAAGAGCAATACAAGGTATATACAGAAAGACATACAATTACAAAAGGACGAGAAATCACAGGAATTTATAACCAAACAAGGACTAAGGCAAGATGGAGCAGGGCTTACCCTCTACTGTTTATAATACCTAGATAATATATCAAAAATATAAAGGAGAAAACAAAGAAAATGGACATAGGATATTATAAACTACGACGCACAATGATAGTGTGCCTTTGCTTGTAATACTATCCAAATCCGAAGAATACCTGCAAGAGAACATTAATATATGGAACGAAGATCTAAATAAACACAACATGGTAATAAGCCCAGATAAAACAAAAAATATGGTATTCGCCAAACAGAAACTGGAAACAAATATTAATATCAATAGCGAGAGAAAGTATCGAGCAGGTGGAAAATTTTAAATATTTGGTTATAAATATAAATAACAAGGGAAGTCTGGAACTAGAAATAAACAATAGAATATGGACAGCAAACAAAAGCTACCATATGATAAACAAAATAATACTTAATAATAAGCAGGTATCGAAGAAAACAAAACTCATAATATTCAAAACAATATATAGACCAACACTGATATACGGAAGCGAAACATGGACATTGGGCAAGAGACTTAAAAGCAAAATACAAGCAGCAGAAATAGAGACTTGAGGAGGATAGAAGGTATCACAAGAAATGACAGAATACGAAATGAGCTAATTCGAACAACTCTACTGATAGAAAGTATAGGTACTGACAACTATAGAAAGGAAACAATTCGGATGGTATGGACACATAATTCCCATATGTCAAGAATACAAGGAAAGAAAAGAAGAGGTAGATCACGCAAAACATGGGAAGACAACATACATGATACACTAACAAGGAATGACATTGGATAGCAGGATGCAAGAAGAATGGCGAGCAATAGGAAGGACTGGAAGGAATTTCTATAGAAAATACAATAGCTTAAAAATATGCTTAAATAATCTCCCCGATAGGGTATAAAGAGATTTTAAAAGATTATATATTTGTTTTAAAAGAAGTATTCCACTCTACAGTAAAACATATCAAAGTGAGCTCTGTATCACCTTTAAAAACACATTTCAAATTGATGAATTTGTATAATATCGCTATTAGAAAATCAGAGGGTCTAGTTTGAGAACCTATGTCTTATAGAACTGGCTCTAAAGATAGATGAACTGCAAGTGGGTAGTCAGCGACACGGTGATGGCTACGGAAAACCGCTGTATTAATGGTCTGCAAGAAGATTCCTAGTTAATTTAACGGCTTGAATGTTCTATATTAAAATATAATATTGAGTAGAGCAGAGAATAAAACAAGTAATGGGATAGCCCGAAAACACACAGAAGAATCATTGAAAAGCGTTAAGATAGAAATGTTGGGAATTAATGAGATGAGTTGGTCTGGTGACTGAAATACACGAATACCGCATATACTATTCAGGAACAAAATCTACGACATACCAATGGAGTCGGGTTCATCATAAACTACCATGAAAAGAAAGCAGTTGCGAATTGCATACCAATACCAGATCATGCAATTCGATTCAATCTTGCCAGGGTATATGCATCCTACAGCGATGCGCCAGAGGACATTGTGGATTTTATGCGGACATAAAAAATGCCAAATCGGCAGAAATCAATATTGTGATGCGAGGCTTCAACGCCAAGGTCGGAAAAATCAACACATGATTATAATCGGAGAACACAGATTGTGTACGAGAAACGACAGAGGAAATGGGCTGGTCTAGTACTGTCAAGAAGAAGGCACAGTTATAACTAACACACACTTTAAACTAGCAGAAAGACGCTTATATACATGCATTCAAACGTAGATAACAAAGTAAAGAGCCAAATTGACCATATTGAGCACACGATGCGAAAACATGATAAAAAGCGTGGAAACGTACCCCGGTGCCAATGTCTACTCAGACCATAACCCATTAGTTGCTGCCTTAAAACTTAAGTTGAAGAATGGTATACAGAAGAGCAATAATGCTCGGCTTAATATGAGATAACTGAAAGAACTGAAAATACGAGAGATAGCTACAACAGAACGAACGACTGGCAAACATTAAGACTAATATTAACACAAATTCAGGCATGGGAGGTAATTGCGCACAAACTAAACGGTAACACCTTACGAAAACCGAAAGAGTGGATTGTTGAAGAACTAATGAAAAATAGAAGAATTTACAAGAACAATGACCCAGGCAAGCACCCATAGCTGTAGAGAGATATTCGATACAAGATATGGAAGAGTACTTCGGCAAACAGTCCAAAGAAATAGAAGACATACAGATAAAATACGATGCCTCCAACCAGCAAATTTTTTAAAAATAAGATGCTGGTATACATAATCGAAGAAAAAACAATACACTTTTTAGTAAACACGGCCAACTACGGCAACACGGCATTTATAGAAATGGCACCATCCCAAGAGCCTGGGTAACGTCCACCTTTATCGCATTATCCAAGAAAACGGTTAGCCTTCATAGAATCATAAGTTTGATGAGCCGCGCATAGAAAGTATTTCAAAAAGTCATCCATAGAAGAATCCATAGCAAATGTGCGGAATATGTCAGTGATTCTCAATTTGGCGTTAAACGCGGTTTTGATACAAGTGCGACAATATTCTGTATGCAGGTCCAAATCCCAGGATGCCTTGACTTGAATACGATTGTATACACTTGCTGGGTTGTTTACAATTTTTTTTTGCCATTGTTACCATACAGCATGATAAGATGATGGAGGTCCTTATGGAATTAAGATGGACGAGATACCCATATAATTGCTGCTCAACTGTGCACTATCGGAGAATATGAAGATACTGGGGGGAGTACGGCAAGGCTTTGTTTTGTCGTTACCGTTGCTGTTCAATTTGTATCCGTTAGTGTTATTAGTGTTAGTTTGTCTTTCCATTTCAGTTCAATGTCCAAGAAACCTACAGTTCGGCAGCATATTTTAACGTCGGCCAAATTATATCCTAAATTATAATTTTTTGCTTCGATATTGATTTCTGTCTTTTGCTTCATCATCATCATTATTTTTCAACCGTGCTTATAAGCAGCAGTTGACGCACTGCTGCTTATAAGCCTCCTCTGGCTATTTTCACGCAGTTTGGTTCTGTGCTTTTAGCATCCAGTTTTGTGCTAACCTCTTGGACCACTGGGTTGGCTGACCCACACGTAATGACGGTATTACACACTGTTTAAGCCCATTAGAAGTTTGATCTTCAAGATGTTCTTAAGCTTTCCGAATGCAGTGCACCCTAGGCGTATGCGTCGCTGTTTCTCACACGTCTGGTTATCACGACCTATCATCGTATCATCGTTTTCGCTTTCTTTGATGTTGTCGCCTATTAGAACACTTACCCACACTATATACCATTTAATCCGCATTAACTCTTCTCCTGTTTCAACGAGTCTATTATCTGTTATGAGCTGGGGTATATACATGATAAGCTGCTATTTCGTTTGATATTTAGAGGACTGGGTACTAAAACGTCATGCTTGACATGATTGTTGGCAAGTTTCGGTCGATCCTCTGGATGCAGACACCATTTGCAGCCGCCCATTCTGGGTACATACGCTGCTTGTTATTATCCGAGTTATTGATATTCCTGGTACCACCCATATCTGGGAGTATTCCCCCTTTCCGCCATCTGGATTGCTTTTGCCTATATCTTCTTTTTATAGTGCCGTTGGCGACCATTTCGAGACTCTTGACCTTGTTTGCTGTGGTTCTTAATAATTCATTAGATGTGCATTTAAACCATTCTCTTAAACTACGTAACCACATAATTCGGCGTCGTCCTATGCTACGTTTGCCTATATTTTTTCCTTGGATTATAATCGTAGAAATGCAATACCGCTCTCCTCGCATTACGTGAGATTTCTAACTTGCGACTTTTGATTGTGTTATTTTTGTATTTGCATTTGACAACCATATTAGTTATTTTATGCATCCATGTTAGTCCGAGGATTCTGCTAAATAACCCCATCTCGAATGCTTTTAGTAGTTTGATGGTGTACGCCTTGAGTGTTGTGGCTTACATTCTATACAGTAGTATATAATAAATTTACCATTTTATCGTCTTGATATTTATTCCGTAGCTGAGTTGGCTGCTACAGAAAAAGTTTTTTATTTTGTAGAATATGCTGCGAGCTATTTCTACCCTGTATATTATTTCATCCGTGCTATCGCTTTGCGAGTTAATCCAGGTAACCAAGTACTTGTATTTTCCCACCTTTACCATGAGATTATTTTGTACAATAAGTTGTTCATTGTTATTTGCGTTTTGAAGAAGATCATGAACTTTGTTTTTTTCAGGTTCATACGTAATCCGTACTGGCGGCTAGCTTCTGTATCCCGTTCTGTTATTCTCTGCAGACCCTGTAAGTTGTCTGCTATTAGGGTTGTATCTTCTGCATCTGCATCGGATGTTGTTTATTCATTATTCATCTACCGTTGACTCTGATATCAGCTACTTTATCGCCAATTGCTTTTTCGAGTACATGTTAAAGAATACAGGTGACTGCACGCATACCTTACGCCTCTCTTTCTGGATTTCTTGCGACTCTTTACCTTGTATTTTTATAGCGGTATCTCTCTTATCTAGCTGTTTCTTAGGAGTTTCATTAATGATTATGACGTACCTTGTCGAATGGCTTTTCGTAGTGTATGAAACAGGCGTACACGTCTCTGTTAACATCTAGACAACGCTGTATGAGGACATTTAAGCTAAAGAGTACCTCCCGGCATCCAAATCCATTTCGGAAGCCAAACTGCCTAATTTATTTCTTCTTCCAGTTTATGTGGTGATATATGATTTTGTGAATTAGTTTTTTTAGTAGTATTTTTAATGTACATTAAACTTATCGTTCGATATTCTTGACATTTTTTGGCGCGTACTCATTTAGGGATAGTCATAACACAACCATTCCGTTGGTATTATGCCTGTGTTCTGAATGGTATTTAGGAGTTCTGTTAGTAGTACAATCTGGTCCTCTTCTAGTAATTTAAGTAATTCTACAAGCATTTCATCTGGGTCAGGCGATTATTCTTTTATGATGTTATTAAATGTTATTCCGCTTTACCTGGTCCAGGTATTTATTTTGTTTTCGGTATCGATGATCTTATTACCATTCAGATCTTAAAAGGCACTATTTTGCGATTTTTCTATTTGCTTAAGTTTTACTAGCTAACTATTTTGAAATTGTTGGGAGAAATTCTTTCTAATTGAATCTGAAGTTTAAATCAACTACATATTTTTATATATAACTCATACTTAACTTTTGTCATACTTGAGTATTTGTATGAGAAAAGATCTCAAACACAAAAAGACATTCTACTACTCATGCCATATCTTTCTGATAGCTTCAAACAGCCAGCTTTTATATATCGCATGCGTCGATTTACTACCGCTTTCTTACCGTAACTGTTCAGAAAGAATATTCACTCTGTAAAAATCAAGTATCATCATCATTTATTGAATATAATCTGCCAAATAACAAATTCAATAATAAGGGATGGATAATAAGAAATCCTACTCTTTTTCAATGTGTAAAATATTTTATTAGCAAAATATATGATTTAACATAAGGAAGTCGTGTAACACCAAGGAATTACATAAAGCATAATGGTTTTTAAGTAGGGGGGTTGCTCCTTCTCATAAAAGATTATAATATTCTAATTCAACCGATACACCTATTTTAGTTACCGTGTTTCCTAAATTATTTAGGGTTCGTTACAAAACTTATATAAATATAAATAATATATTATATTTAATTTTTTTTTAAAATAACACTTAAATGTTTTAATACCATATTAAATTTCAATTTTTTTTTCAATATTATCCGGATTCCTGTTTATATCTGGAAAATATAATTATTATGAAAAGTACTAATTGATGACAGTTTATACATACGTTCTCCTAATGCATGTTTTTCGAATGCTATTATAGGTGATTCAAATATTAGACTCCATACAATGGATAACGCTACTGTTATCATATAATTTGACCAAAATAGATACAGCTAAAATATATAAGACAATTAAATGAAATACATTTATTGAAGTAGATATTAAATATTTCCTAAATATTAATAACCCTAAAATTCCTATTTCATTTTCCAAAAACGTTCTAATATGGATTTCTAAGTACAATAGGGCATACTGACGATAGTACACTGGAACTCACCAACGAACACTAAACACCGAAAGGGGAACAAAAGCTACACTGATACTAACATAATATAATATTGTATGGACGGATATAACGAAATGACTTGTAGTTTTAGTGAAATACTAATCCATTTGATTTTTGAGCTGACACATATTCTTAAGACTTAAATAGAAAATATACTTATTTTCCGATACTTCAGGATAAGTGAAAGCGCAGGTAACTGGTTTTCAATGTATAACAAGCAAATGATTGTATTAATTTGATATCCATTTTGCAGACTCAATATTTTCGTTTCGTATTTCCCATCGAAACTACGCCTGAATAATAAAAAAATATCGTGTAGAAATTTGTATTAATACGTTTATAGCAGAATATAACATATGTAAGAAGGAGCGTCAATGTTGCGAAAGAAATATAACAGAATGATATCAAGCTATATATATAAATACTTTTCAGTTATTGAATACCCGAAGCGAATGAATGGTAGCTGTTTTGTAAGAAGTTTGAATATATGTGATATTGTTGTTCGGAACTTTTCCATTTCAGCTCATAAGAAAATCGCCTGTAACCTATATCTATAACATATACTCATTTCCTGAAAAAGACATATCAATAAACTTAGTTTATATTGTATGAGATTATATTCAATATAATAAATTTAATAAATATATACTTGCCTCTCTTGCATCGGATTCAAAAACGGATGTTCTTGTTGACAAACTGAAGATAATTAATATTGAATTATGTAAGAGGTACATACAGTATCCCAATTTTGACAATATTTGAAATACTGGCAGCGACAAAAAAGTATTAACAGGTCCTGAAATTAATAATAACAAAGCTTAACAAGAACAAGTCTAATATTACGGATAGTTTAACTACAGCAATTGAGCACAGCATGGATATGTTACAAAAATGATTACAAAATAGAAATGATTTATACACCAGCAACTACACACATAAAAAGAAATAAATACAACACACATATTATGTATGTATAATTTTGCGTTCTATTCGTGCGAAACGTCGACAACCAAGGATACCTTAGTAACTCCACAACTTGATTTAGAAACAACACTCCAGCGGTTAAAAATGTATAAAAAATTAAAGATAAAAATATATAATATAATAATGCAAATATATTCGTTTCTATCGTAATCGGGCGCATCCGAGCTTTGGTTCATACTAATACCCTGGTAATAGCATCTATAGAACAAGTCTTAGGTGGTAGCGTGTTAGCTGTTTGAACATAGTTATATCACGTTTCTTTATGCCAACTTGTTTATGCTAAATTCTTTATGTTATCTGGTTAATTCCCTATTGTTACTAGGTGGATAGGGAAAATAGAAACGGGGGGGGGGGGGGTGCTGAGGGTATTGGCACTTGTTAGCTTCCCTATCTCGGCTACCACAAACGGAGGAGGGGATAAAAAATTCATATATTAACCTCGATGGAGTCTTACAGAGATGACGAAGAAATCATATAAGGTACAGTTGGAGCACATAAAATGAATAAGATAACTAAGCAGTATTATGACATAATAGGGGAGGAATAGGGAGGAAATTCTGCAATAGACTTCATATTAGTCGATATATACGCTAGTCTAACAGAGCGTTGTTTTGAAGTAGCGGATGAGTGTGTCTCAATTCATTTCGCTATCTCTGCTACCCCAAAGCGAGGAGGAGAATAAAACAATAAAATATTAACCACGAGTCAGACAGAGACGATGCAGAAATCATATCAGGTAGAGTTGGAGTATATATAAAAAGTTCAATCTACAAGTGTTATGACACAACGAGGAGATGGAGGCCACAGAAAAGGTTTAATGCAAGACTTATGAGAAGTGGAGGTAGGCAGCTAAGTAGTAGAGGGCCGGAGAAGTAAATGGAATGGGCATTGATTCGAGTTGGATTAGCTTTGAATAATTCTGCAATAAGAAGAAAAGGAACTATAGAGACCACAATCTGATCATAAATCAAAATTAGGCACAACTATGGATCTTGTTGAAGCGCAAAGGAGGAGGAAGAAGATCAATAATCAAGGAAACAAGGTAGACATAAGTATATTATTGTATTTTAAAAAATTATTTGGGAGTGATGGGAAAACTATAATACGACCGGACACTATTAAATTCCCGAGTTAAATATGATCCCATTTTCGTAATACCCAACCAATATGGATGAAGATGGCAAAAACTTTATAATCGAAAAGAAACAACTCACAAATATTATAGATCATCTGAAGCAACAAATAGAAGTGATTACAAGACAACTGTATGAACTGCAAGAAAACTCTCAAACTCAGAGCAACATAATTGATACTAAAAACAAAAACAAAACAAAAACGACGACTATACGCATCGCCGAAAATATCCATATAGACATAAAACACAGAAAAAGTGGCTAAACCAACATAGGAAATAAAACAAAAGCCACCACCACCAATAATAGGAAAAACCAAAAAGTTCCAAGAGTTACACAGCTCCATGAAAGGAAACAAATATAAAAAACTCTCCTAAGAAGACGTAAAAGCCAAAAAGCTAGACATCATAGAAGTTACTTAAATACTAAACAGAAAGAATAAGGCACCTTTACCAATGTTATGCTCCCGTTTGAAAATAATAAAGATTATAGCAAAATCTTCGAGATAAAAGATATACTCAGTATGAAAGTGACCATAGAAAGAATGCGAACATCCAACCTAATGTCATAATGTGAAAATTGTCAGGTGCATGAACACACCCAAAAAAACTGGGGACGGAGCCCAGATGTGTGCTAGCAAATATCAAAAAGAACGAAATGCAACACAAATAACATAACAAAAAAGAAGACACCAACAAGAACAATCGATACAACGAAGGGCAAGACGCACCACCCTGTAGAAGAGGTTAACAATACAATGATAATCAATCAAAACTAAGTATGTACTAACTAAAATCAAGACACAATAAATCAAATGATACAAAACATATTAATAAAATGGACCAACAAGAAAAGTTGACTTAGAACATGAACTAACCTTCTGATTACTCAGCAATCATTGTCGCGCTTAGCGAATCAATAATACGAAAAGAAGATAATCCAACACTAGCAAATAAGGACAAAAACGAACGATTTAGAGAAGTCTAAACCAAAAATATACAACTGATGGTTCCTTTGAAAACTACAAAACAACTAGACGAGGACGTAGACTACTTAATATTGAAACATAAAATTTTGAACACTGGTTTAAGCCTCAGAAGGGTAAAACCTTTCGAGTTGGTATAGTGCAAAAGCAGTGTAATGTGAAAAAGGTGTTCCAGACGACCGATGGAACTCAATAAACACAAATTCAGAATTTAAAATTCTAGATATAGACAAGACACAATTCAATTTTATTTTTGTTTTACAAATTAATGAAAACAGAAAAATGTACAAGCTTGAAACGTTACGTATAGAGGCCGGAACGAATTACGATATACCCTATCCGTTTACAGAACGGTTAGTTCATTCTCATCCCACACCTGTGCAAAATATTCACAGTTAGCATAGCCTGAAAGTACATACCGCAGAGGTGGCTGAAGGCCAACGTTATCTTACTACCAATGATAGAAGGAAGGATCACATAGCCAAGTCATATGGACGTATCAGCGTTACGTGATTTCTCCTCAAGACGCTAGAAAGGCTGATAAACAGATAGTTTAGGGATGGTATACTGAGAACAAGCCCCCTAAGCAATCGACAATGCGCTTAACAGCCAAGAAATTCAACCGGCTTAGAGTTGAATAACTTTTAGAGGCTACTGGCAGACAATGGATGATGGAGAGTTAACCAAGGCCACGAACCTTGACACTGAAAAGACATTTAACAATTCCGTAACACACTCAATGGTCAAGGTACTAGGAAGACAGGCAGAAGTACTACTAGTACTATGCCATTGGGTACAAGCCAGTCTAGAGAACACGATCATAATATCCACACCCGGCCAGGCCACCATAAAGGCGCGAACTGAAAGTGGGTGCCCGCATGGCGGATTACTATCACCTCTACTTTAGGCTACTTTAGTAGACGATCTCCCGAAGAAGCTATCCTCTGAAGGTATTCGCTGCCCATGATACGCGGACGACATTGCTATCGTGGTAAAACGACAATTCCAGTGAATAATTTCATAAAGCCCTGAATATAGTGGACGAATGATATGAGGAGTAAGGCTTATCCAAAATCCTCTGAAAACTATAATAGCCAACTATACAAGAAGAAGAGTAGTAACAGATTAAAACGCCCGATACGTAAAGGTGAGTCAGAGGGCAAATACATAGGAGCCATCTTTAACCGGAAACTGACATATAAGAAAAACCACACAGAAAGCTACAATACCTTAGGTAGTTGCAGAAAAATGTACAGGAAAAGCTGGGGCCTGAAACCCAAAATGACCTTATGGATATACTCTACCATTATATCATATCTGTAGGTCCAGCAGGACCACCACTACTCACTGAAAAAGGGACAAGAAATAGTATGGGGCGAACTAGCAAGAACTGTATAACGAGCCGAGGGCAGACCCTATAATAAACATGCCCCAGACAGCATGATAACTAAATACAACTTAAGTAAGGAAACGATGTCGGAATACCAGGAAGAGAAGCCTGATTAAATAGTCCATTTCAACCGGAGACAAATATTTCAATAGGTCAGGCAGAAGAGCTTTAGGTAGAAATAGTGGTTATAGATCAGAGATGTTATTTTTGCTGTATACACTGGCGGCAATAAAAGGGACCACAGAGGTTAAGTCCCGGCTGGTATGTAACTGCCCGTAGAGCATTGGCGTGCTGACAAACAGAGCTTGGGTGCCACGGCATAGTGGCATCTGAGACAATACCAGGGCATACAATCCTCCCGAGAAGACGCATGAAAACCTTTAATCGGCTCGGATCAGTATTTCAAAAGCAATCACAAAGACATCCAGGAGTTTTTAAGATAGCGTTGGCGGTCGATTTTATAGTATGCAAGTATGCTCATACCCCTATGTGAAGGCGAGCGCAGGTGAATACTGGATAGGTAGGATGAAAGGTAACAGAGCTAAATACAATAACATAAAAGTATAATAATTGAAAGAGAGAGACACAAATTAAAATACAAAGAACAGATTAAGAAAATAATGCAGTCTTCTGAATAAAATAAAGAATTACGATATAAAAACAATTTGGGCTAGATTTAAAAAACATACTAGAGCGTACCAAGGAAGCTTCTGTAATAGCGATACAGGGAAACAGACAAACAGCCTGGTGATTGTAGGAGATCAAATAAGCAATAAAAAGAAAAATAAATAAATGAAAAAAATTAAATAAGCAAATCTACGAAACATATGGATATCTTTCTTAATCTCTGTTCCTTACATAGAGATTAAGAAAGATGGTTGCTGAGGCCAAAGAAGACTGGGAGAAATTCCGTCAAAAATGTATATACACTTTAAGGGATCCAACAACTATTCTACTACTCTATAGTCCTGAGAAACAGCAAGAAAAAGTATACATATTAGCTAAACTTCATTAGAAACTAAGACAAACAGCTACATACCAAAGAATGGAAAGTTGGCCTGAATATTACAAATATAAAACTGAGAAAGCTGTAGGAGACGATAGAAAATCACGAAAAAATATAAAATATACGAGAGAGTCAGGGATAACATACCTTCCGCAATAATGAATAAAGTACAGAATAATAACACATGAGATACCAGAAGATTGGGAACTAGCTATAATGTTACTACTCTCCAGCAGGGACGCAAGGCAGTGTACAAACTAGAAAGTCTTATAATGGAATATTTTAAACAAAAGAAATATACGCAGACGTCTCATAAGTTAATAAATATGGCACACCATAAATGATATAAGAAATAATAGCAGCGTTTCGTAAAGTTTCACAACGAACTCGGGAGATAGACAAGGACCTAGCCTTTTCTGACGACTTGGGCCGATGACAAAGTAAATATGTGGACTGGGACTTAAAAGAGATGAAACAAACACAATGGTATATCAAGAAACATCCACAAAAAAACATACATCGAAAATTGAAGGTGTAACATTTATAATAATAACAACCACAACAGAAGATGGATAGATCGAATAGAAGTAGGCGAAAGAATTGAAGTACACATCAAACTATATGTTATTATTAATTAATAAAGAATTATCAAGAAAGCCCAATGTAAGTAACATAATGCAATATTTTCCAAAAAACTAAGACTAGGAGTGAGCGCAGTAAAAACGAGAATAGGAGAGAGTTGATCATGTGTCAAATTTGAGGTTAATGAAGAAAGTGTGAAAAATGGGAATACAAATAAAAGACAACATAAAGGAACGACGAAATAGAGATAATTTTTAAGGCAAAAGAACTAAGGCAAGGTGGAAAAGAAAAATAAAACATGTAAAACTCGACACGGGCACCGCAAATCAACCAAGTTGTTTTATATTACGATTAAAAATCATTTTGGCTGTCATCGCCACTTATTCAACTAGAAACATTCCAGCCATAAAATGAATTTAAAATCATATTGTCTAATGTTACCTCCATAGCCAGCCACGCATGCAAAAATAACCCATCCTACCGCCATACACCATACAGGTCTTACAAAGCCCAAATGCATAATATGTTCAATTTTATAAAGTTTGGGCTCACGAATTAAATGATTTCCAGCAAAAACACATGTAAACATAGTTGCCAGTGATACTACCCATAGCACTAGAACTGAAACCTAATGGAGACATTAAAATAAATTTCACAAATGATGTTATTAACATTAAAGCATACCTTATTTAATTTAACCTTTCCATCTGATTGATAATGGTGTATTATGTATCCCAATACCATTCCAATTAACCATGGTCCTGCTCTTACTATTGTTGAAGTATAATACATTTCACTGAAAGTAAAATTTAAACATATTTTAAATTGTAAAAAATTGGAAAACAGCACTAGTCTAAATGTAAGGTATATTTTAATATTAAGAAACGTGCCATTATGTATCCCAAAAATGTTGGGTCGCCAATACCCTGAATGGGCACGCTCTGAAACTTTAGTTGTTACCTGCGCAAACAAGCTAACGGCGGATAGGCTAAAGGACGAAGTCCAGTCCTTCGAGGGGCTAGCGCTGAAAGCGCTGTATGAAGAGGACATCCCGAAACCTTGTGCATGTACGGTGGCCAATCACGAATTGAAGACGAGTCTGGGAATCATCTGGAACGTTGCCCCTACAGAGAAGGGAAAATTATGAACCTTCTCCTTAACGTTAACACAGGTTGATATGCGGCCCTAGGGGCCAATAATATGTCCCCCTACTTCGGCATGGGAAGATCAAAATTCCAGTCGAAGACCAGGGAACATAAAAAAGACCGGGACATAGAGGAAGCAGCCCCGATAAATCCCACTGCGCCCACCGAAGAGGGCAATACTCCCGAAGGCAGCGCCGACCTGCCCAGTAGATTAATCGCCCGGGAGTACAACAAAAACATACGAAAAAACATAAGGCCCGGCTGGAGGGCGTTCTGCAAGCACGAAACACCCGCATGTGCTAGAATCCAGAATGTATTCGCGAAAGAAGGTACTGAAACCCAAATAAGCTTTCTCTA
The DNA here is from genome assembly GCA_963942505.1 of Lordithon lunulatus. NCBI lineage: Eukaryota > Metazoa > Arthropoda > Insecta > Coleoptera > Staphylinidae > Lordithon > Lordithon lunulatus. The sequence continues at coordinate 21,547,907 of OZ012667.1, forward strand.
AAAAGCGGATGAAATCTAAACGGACACAGAAGAGTAAAATCTGCAAATACTCACGAAGGCGCACTACACAGCCGCGACAATTATCGCGGGTAACCAGTTCCCTTTAGGAAGCATGAGGCCCACAAGGCCCACTGCAGATGATTTAAAACTCGCAATAGAAATAGCAACACCACACAAAATAAAGTGGGCCATAACAAATTCCAGCCGTATAAATCGCCGGGAGTGGATGGGATATACCCAGTCCTACTACAGAAAGGATAGTACATTTTTTCATCACGCACCTATGCAATATATTCAGAGCTAATATAGCCTAGAAGTACATACCATAGGGGTGGTGGAAGGCCGGAGTCATTTCCCTACCAAAAGTGGGAAGATCGAACGACGACACACCCAATATAGACCCATCTATCTTACGTGTTTCCTCCTCAAGACGCTAGAAAAGCTGATACATTAGGGATGGTATACTGAGAATTAACCTAAGCAATAGACAATACGATTACCAGCGGGGAAAGTCAACCGACTTGGCACTTGATTACCTACACCAGCTACTGGCAAAGGCAGTGATGTAGAGTTAGCCACGGCCACGTATCTTGACATTAACGGGGCATTGAAAAATGTCGCAACACACTCAATGGTGTCACTACGGAATAAAGGCATACCACAAGTACTATGCCATTGGCTACAAGCCAGATTAGAGAACACGATCATATCCACTCGAAGCCACCATTAAGGCGTGAAATGGAAGGGCGATGTACTGTCACTGCTACTTTGGGCAGTGCTAGTAGACGATCTTCTGGAGAACCTACCCTCAGAAGGTATCCACTGTTTAGAATACTTGGACGACATTGCTTTCGTCGTGAAAGAAAACTTCGCGGAAATAATCTCAGAGCGCTCAAAAAAGCCCTGAATATAGTGAACAAATGGGGTGAGGATAATAGCTTGTCCATAAAACCTATGCAAACCACAATAGTCAACTATTCAAGAAGAAGTGTACTAACAGATCTAAAACGCCCGATACTTAAAGGTGTAGACATTCCATTTGCAACATTTGCCAAATCCTAGTAGTCATCTTTGACCAAAAACTGACATGGAACGCATTTGCGACAAAAACTGTGGACTGAATCACAAAATGACCATATAAAATAAATGGCTATACACTAAGGTAGTAAAACACATGCTATCATGTGGGCCAATAGTATGGTGGTCCAAGAGTAAGCAAGCCAAAGGGGCCTTTTCCTAAGCAGCACCTAAAGGCTATCCTGCCTGAGAACAACAGGGGCCATGAAAACAACACTTATCACCCATAATGGGAGTTCTGCTGAATCTACCACCACTACACATTCTCATTGAAAAAAGAGGCAAAATCTGGAAGTCACGGATTACTTAAAGCTCAAACCTAATCTAATAACGATCTTGTAATTACGTCGCCTTCATTATCAATGTGACTGTGATCTGCACAGTGAAGCTAGTACAATGCTTTACATTAATAGAATAAATCAAATTTAAGCAGTGATACATAAAATTGTTGTAGATTTTAAAAATAAGCATTACAGCTTAAAATTTTCTTCATTTAAATGAATAATATTTTTAGTTTTAAATGTGGTTTTCAAACATTTAATAATTCCATTTCAATGCATTTTAAAATGCTACGTTAGGCCCTGACTATAACCTATGTAAATTTGTTTCATTTGGCATTATATTACATGAATAGTTGTTTAGATCTGTCTGTAAATTCATCACTGCACTGCAAAATATAATTACAACGAACAAATATCATCTTTTCTTAAAAAGAATAATAACCCATTTTTTAGTTAAGATATAAGATAAGGGCGCGAAACTACTTAAATTAGAAGTGAATTATTTGCGTTGGTTCACTTTTGATAATAAATTCATAAAGCAATACAGGAGATTTCATATTACATTAATAAGCTTTGCTATAGTCCCCCAGAATCGAATCGTATTAAGCCTGTTGGACTATAGGCATCTGTATCGAACATAAATGAAAAATAATTAGTGAAAAGATACTAAAAGTAATAAGTTAATATATAAGAATATGGAACTAATCATAGATAATACTCTTGGTAATGACCTTGACTTTATGGTAACAAATAACATAAACAATTGTGTAGGATATTTTAAGGTACTAATGGAAATATATCAAACAAGTAAAAATATTATTTAAAAGTATTCAATAATATGCCAATTGGTATTCCAGACAAAATATACAAATTTAAAATTATTTCCAATTAATTTTGATGTGTGACCGATTAGCAGGGACGGGTAAGCTTATCGGGAAAATGTTCAGTTTGGCTGTAGATAAATCGGAATTCTGGAACGGAACAGCGCTCCGCCTAATTGCGGTAATTCAGTTTGTGATGTTTATCACAAGTGATAACATATTGAAAATGTACTACCGTATAATTTACATACTTACTGTTTTTTAAACGCTGCCATTTCATAATACCATGCCATAAAGAGGGAGTATGCTATGGAACCTAAAATTAGCACTACAACCAATTTCAGAACTAGACGACGATGTTTCTGAAGAGGTATTAGTATTAATGGAGACACAACAAATAATTGCATGTCACATACTAGATACCAAGACACTGGAATGCACTGCAACGAAAGCTGTTCACTTAAATTAGAATATTTGTAGTTATTATTTATTTTCTATAATATACCTCTGTGTTATGAAAAGGCAGAAAGAGTAATAATCGCCACCAGTATGTTTCACAATCTCCTACTAGTGATGAAACGTATGGATATAGTGGCCCAGATACAAAATGTTTTATTACCGTTATATGGACAATAATTAGAGCGAGTAATGCTGGAACAATTCTGAAATGTTAAAACAATTCTTTATAAAAATAGAGCTTGAATACTTGTTGAGATTAATGCTTCGAGGATGAGGGAGTGCATTAACAATGGGGGGTGGGCCAATACACTATTAAGATAAAGTAATACATGTTTCGTTCTTTCACTTTCTAATTAAATATTACCTTTTAAAAATCAAAGGTGTTTACCAAATTTTGGTGTCGTAATTTTATTACATTCATAACACAAATCTTACAATTTATGGTAACCAAACACAACTCAATATTAAAAAAAAACTAATTAAATCTAACCTTCTCGCTTATAAACCTTTTGGCAGAGAAGGTTTATAAGTGAGAAGGTTAATTGTAATTAGCTTTCTTTAATATTGAGTTGTGTTTGGTTGGCCCCGCTGTATACAAATCCTCACGCTCTTAATTATTTAACCATTCACTGATGCATCTACTCTTTCTCCTCCTTGTTTCCCCCTCATATTAGGCAGGTACTCCCATGTATGACAACGGTTCCTACATATCACACACTTGATATACATATCCCTCAACCAGACTTCCCTATCTCTTGTATCTGCGTTTCCAACAAGAACATGATCTGATATTTTAAGACAAAATGTCCCTCTTCTGGCCACCAGTCGTAGCAATTTTTATTTTTAGATATCCCATAATCATGTATATACTTTTGTGCCCTTTAAGTTTGTTTTCACTTTCGCTTTCCTTCTCATATCGGAGGGACGTTCTGCCTCGGCTCGTGTCTCTTCACTACTGGAAAATGTGACCAGATCAGGGGTGACATTTTCCAGTATCTCGTTTGTATTTTTTGAGGAGTCGATGGCCTCCTCAATCCTACCCCACTGTGTTCTATGTTGATCTATTGCGCTTTGCCATGCCACTTCCAGGAGCTCCACTTTTTGGGCAAAGTTAGTACACCTCTGAGAGGATTGCTTCTCACCTCAAAGATCGTTAGGTTACCGTTCTGAAGGCAGGCCTTTTCTGCTTACGTGTTGTAAATAGTGCTTTACCTATTTGATGTAACTGATATTTTACTGGGCAGAGTCAAGTTAGAATATCTGTGTTCTTACTTTTTGATAGGCATTAGATTTACATAATTCTTTCCACCGATTAATCAATAAACTTGTTGACTTGCCTATGTCCTGGATTGTGTCTTCAGTACGCTCGCTTTTGCTCCTCTTTCCACTTCCGTACCAGTTTTATATTAACTGATTGTTCTTCTGAAGCTATATTTATCATCTGTAGCTACTAGTTTATCTCTTTTTCATCTCTCTCTATTTATATTCCTCTTTCATCTACGGTTATCGTTACCTCCTCTTCTAATACTTCGACTGCTATCTCCACAGACAAATTTTACACGTTATAGTAGCTAAACACAACTCAATATTAAAAAAAAAACTAATTAAAACTAACCGTCTCCCTTGTCCACCTTCTTTATCAATCCAGCCTTATGCATATTCTCAGGCCACACCTATCATTTTTTAATCATTCACTCATGTTTCTGGTCTTACTCATCCACTTCTCGTTTACCCCCATTAGGCAGGTACTGCCATGTATGACAACTTTTTCCACATGTAACACGCTTCTTATACACATCATTGATCCACACTTTAATATCCTTTTCTTCAGGCAAGCACCTTCGTTATGCCAAGGATACCTTTCTATGTCTGATTATACTATCGTACAGCCCTATACATACACCCAAGATAAGGCGAGAGGCAGGTCACCATATCCTGGATTATACGTTCTGGAACTGATTATCTCTTGCTGCTCAACTCCATTATTCTCCTTCTTACCTCCCTTCAAATACTGTCTGCACATCTCAACTTTTTTACACCTTTTTCTCAGATATGGCTATCCTTTAATACATTTTCGTTATTTCTCTCTCCGACTGCCTTGTAACGTTTTAACCCACACCCCTGGAACTAACATGTCCTCTCCCCGTCAATAGATTCTTTCTTCTTGTCTCGTGAGTCCTCCACCATTTACACATCAGTATATTTTAGGGTGTTGATTTCTCCATATCAACAATCGGTTCAGTAACCAATGTTTCATTTTGTGATTCCACATACCTCACTTCGCCTGCAGCTATTCTACGTGTCTCCTATACCCTCTCTACAATCACACATAAACACAGATATTTAAAACAAAAAATCTTCTCATTATCCTGCCCTTCTTTTCTTATATATGAGCCGGTGATAATGAAAGTGATGTAAATCACACTCTTTTGAAAAGGAGACAGTTACAGACTTGAAATCAATGTATTTATAAATAAAAATGTAACTGCGTACGTCAATTTAGATAATTACCAAACGCAAAATCTTCCAAAACAATTCAAATGTGACTTACACCCTTTCATTCTCACAGACTCATATCTTTAAAGCATCCACTTCGTTTTTTTTTTCGCATTTACGATCAATTCCAATATCTAATTTGTATTTTTAGAGGGGTTGTTTTGCCCCTACTAGACCTACTGCACTGCGTTCTATGTTTATCTACTACGCTTTACCCTGCTATAGTTGTTTTCTAAGGAGTTCCACCTCTTGGGCAAAGTTAGTATAGCTCTAAGGGGATTACCTCTCAGCTTCAAAATCGGAAGGCAGTCAAGCCTTTTCTGTGCAAGAGCTGGACATAGTATTATCTGCTTTACCTATTTGATGTAACCGATATTTCACTCGGAAGAGTCTCAAGTTTTAATGCCTGTGACAGTTCCTATCTTAGTTTTTACCAGTACACTTTTTTACCAGTTGCTTATAGTGGGCTCATGTAAGCCTGTATATTGTCTGATTATTCTTATGACGGTTCGGTTTTCTCTCATCCAATCACTCTACATCTCCCCACACCTATCATCCAAAGCTATTAAATTATCTCTACTTTCATCTCCCCATCATCTCTATTCTTAACATCAGCCCTCTAATTCATCTATCGTTTTCGTTACCTCCTCCTCCAATACTTCTACCGCTACCTCCACACTATCTGCTAATAGTCTGCGACGTACTATAATTATTAATTACACACTTATTACACTTTTACACACATTGGTGAGTTAATCCCATCAACCACCAGTGGTAGAATATAAAAAAAGTCAAAATTAGCAATTCGATTTTTTTCGCGATAACGGCATAAACAAGTCGATAGTTCGATTTCGACAAATAGCATGAAAAACGTGTGTTACAATGAGTGTCATTATAATACTTGTTTGATTACGTACCTCAAATATCTATGCAAATAGAACATAGGGATATTTTCCATTTTAAAACTTCTATTGAACTTTAGGAAAACGTATATCAAAACTGTCCCACTCAGCATGAAGAACGTGTCCACGCTTAATTGTGCTGACAGAATATACATGCTTGACGTGTGATGTGACCACTAGAATACATTATTATTGTTGTGTTGTATACCAGATTACGAATTATATTTACCTCATAGACGCTTCGATAATTAGTGAACGGTATAAAATTTATCATCAGGAATTCATGAGCAAGAATGATCCACATTAAGCTTATTGTTCTTATTCCTGCCAAACAAGTAACCTCATTGTTATTATTACTAACAACAAATATTTTTCTTCCATTTTGTAATATTGAAAATAATAGTAAAGTCGGAAATTTATTGTCTGAAATAAAATATTACATGGTCTCATACATAATTTGTGAAAATATTAGATAATCTTAAAAAATATATAGATAGAAGTATAAGTCCTTACATGTGGTCAAATATGATCATTTGTTCGAGTTGGTCATGGAATATATAATAAATCTTATTCTTCTGCTTATAGATCTTCTAGTATATACATAATAAGACTAATTATTATATTCTTTAAAATAAAATACTTAAAACTCAAGCGCTAGATTTGATGAAAATCGCAATAATTAAATTTAACTAATAATGATTCAAGAAAATGAAGCTAATTTTACATTCCCACTTATATCATATCATTTCTTATTAACATGCTGTTGTATTTAGAATCTTGATAATGTTCTCACGCAAACAAGATCTCTGGAAGAGCATTAGTAAGATGGACATCAAACCGGTAATAAATGACGCTTGATGGCAAACGAATAGGAAGAGTACAACAGCTCAAACACAACTGATAAATCAATCAATAGACCCGGAAGAAGAAATTAAGTGCAAGATAGAAGTAGCTCAAACAGCATTTATAAAACTAAAATTACTACTTTCAAATAACCATCTAAACAAAAATATAAGGGAATGGTTCACCAAATGCTATGTATGGTCGTTTCTTCTATATAGATGCAAGGCCTGGACACTCAAGCTGATAACGATAAAACGCATAGATATATTCGAAATGTGACTATATAGAAGGATGCTCGATATTCTATCGACCGAAAGAGTTAGAAATGAGGAAGTACTAATGAGAATTGGACACGAATGTGCTCGTATGCCTACAATCAAAAGGAGGAAACTAGGGGACATATAATGTGAAGCGCTAATTACAATCTGCTCCGCCTTATTATCAATGGAAACATAGAAGACATAGGGGAAATCGGCTGCAAAAAACTATCATGAAGAACACTCCACCCAGGATCTAGACAGAATTAATTATAAACTTAGGCAATTAGGCATGGCACATTTTTGGGTCGCCTATCAAAATGATTTGTTCGATACTAGTTTTGTTCTGACATATCGACTGTGTAGCGTAATAAGGACCCATCTGCTTTTTTGACAAAAAGAAACAACTAATTTAGAGGACTTAATACTAATAGTTAACTTTTAACTATTATAAAATGAGATTTGAGAGGTATCAGCAGATTGGCCCTTTTAGTTTTGTTTATTAAATCCTTTAAATCAGTTTGAACATTTTGTTAAAAAATCAGATTGTCCCTTATTGCGCTACATAGTCAATATGTGAACGCGAGCTTATATTAAAAAAATTCTGGCCACTAATTTTCAAATGACTTATGTTTCTAGAAAGTCTGTCATCCAATTATAATAATCATTTTGCCAATATCATCACACCATACCACATAGCTCATACTTTATACTAACATTACCAGGTAATTATAGGTAAGTTATAGTAATACTTACTTGATTTAGAGTAATATAGATATAAGTCATAAGCAGTAGAGGAACATATTATCATTGCCAACGCTGCGGCAATATTTCTAAAAGTAAAAGTAATTACACATTTCATTATATTTTATGTTTAACGAAAATACATCACAATGATATCACCACTCGTCAATTGCGGTCGTGTTGATGTTGTTTGACAATATGATTCATTCAAAACTAGCCTTTTTATAGATAATTTATTGAGTAATAAGTTGATATCATCAGCAGTGCAAGCTGCAGGTATACAAATACCTGCCTGAGCGTGAAACTTGAATGGAATAGTTACTGGTTGTATAGTGCGACCAAACTAGAATTTAACATTACATAATTGTACCTCAATCTAAAGACAGAAAATCTACCTTCTTGAATTTGTCTAAGTCATTATCAAATTCATCCGATAGTCCATGAATGGCGATGCTCGCTAAACAATACTTTCCTTTGACTAAACCAACTGATATATTCTCCTGTATATCCAAGCATTCGTCAAAATTGCCAAGGTCATAAAAATTTCCTTCATAGTAACCTGATTGTAGTTTTGCGGATGCATCAAACACTAAAATGAATTTACATTTATTCCTGGAAGGCACCGAAAATATCAATTATTTTATTGAAAGATTGAAAGAATATTGTTGGTTATAATTTTAACTTCAGTTTTTGTTGTATAATAAATGTAGTTTTCTGCTATTACTTATATTCAACTTCTATATAAGGACTTATATTAAGCCACTATGACCAAGAGCTGATTTAAAAACTACACTGTAATATAATGATGAAAATAAGAGTGATATTTAGAACAGAAAGAAGAATGCGAAGGAAGTTATATATAACTTACAGAGCTTTGAAAATTAGTTCCTATATAAGATTGGCCACCATGCCACAAGGAGTGCAAAAAGAAAACAAGACAGCGGAGGAACTCTACCAACTAATGAAAAAGTGCATCAAACAGGCAGCGGAAGAATATATAGGTCATCAAGCCAGAAACAACAACAAAAATCAGCCGTGGTTGTACGAAGAAATAGGAAAAATGGCAAAAGATACGAATGCTTACCAAACATGGCTAGAAACACGTGCAAGGAAGGATAGGAATACATATGCACACTGGAATCGACAGGTAAAAAACAAGCATAGAGGAAAAAATAAATGTGGCAAAAATGCGATGAGGTACACGCATGGGAGGAACGAAGGCAACGGGGGATGATTAATAATATTAGAAAAGAGGGAAAAGGGCAAAATAACTTAGAACTAATAAATATGGAGAAGTGGAAGATCTATTACAAGAGTTTACTAACGGAGTATACGGCGGAAGCACCCACATATGGAGAAATAAACGAAATATTCGATATAAATATAGAACTACAGAAATTCTTAAAATAATCGAAAACAAGAAGGATGCATAACCAGGAAACATCTCAATTGAACTAGTGAAATACAGACCCGATATATTGCTCGAGCAAATCTGTAATTAATGCCTAATAGATGGAGACACTATTCCAGAGGATTGAAACATGGCATATATAACCCAATATACCAAAATGAGAACAAAAAACTGTAAACATTATAGAGGTATTAGCATCACTAGCGCTTTGGGGAGGTTGTACTAAAAAAAAAACGCATTGAAAGTAGCATTAGAGAAATAGAAAACCAAAGCTGTTTTCTAGCAGACAGATCATGTATTGACAATATATTATACAACAAGTAACAGAAAAACAGAAAGCCCGAAATCTTCCCATGCACCTACTATATAACCTTCAGAAAGCCTTCGATACGATACCTTGGAATAAACTTTTCAAAACATTGAGAAATATATGGTTTAATAGTGCAGAACGAGGAGCTAGCAGAAACATATTTATAGAGGCAAGAAGTTCGAAAACACATTTTCGCGGCCTTTCCGCACGACTAAGCTAAGCTAAGCCATGGTTGTAGCATATCGCCAACTTTGTCTAAGATTTATATACAGGAAGAATTAAGTAACTGGAAATGGAAAATCAATGAAATGGGGATTAAAATGGGAGAATATGACTTTACGAGCTTACTATTTTCGGATGACCAAGTGATCATAGCGAACGACGAATGGGATCTCAACTACATACTAAGGAAATAAATGCAAGCGTATGCGAAATGGTGGCTCAACATGAATAAGACAAAAACAGAATATCTAAAAATAGAGAGGGAGGGAAAAGAGGAAGACAAGCAATTGTTGATATAGAAACAGTGGAAATGGAGAAAACTTACACCTAAGTGCAAAATACGAACACGAGAAGAATTTGTAATACTAAAAAAAGATGGCTAAAGACAACGTTAGAATACAGCCCAGAATGCAGAAGAAGTAGAGGCAAACCAACAACCTAGTGGATCGACGCTATTGCGGGAATAATGACAGACGCAGCCATAGAGGAAGTAGAATGGAAGAATATACAGGTGAGAAAAGAAATGCGAGATGCGATAAAAACAGGGTGCTCACTACATACATACAAAGTGATATTTAGTACTCAGTAGCTGCTCTTCTCGTACGAATATATGTGGTATCAATCGAGTGGTAACGAAGTCTTGGAGTTGACTTATTGATATCTATGTGAAAATTCACGATAGTAGTATGTACAAGGCGAGAAGGTAAAAATGTATGATTTCATCAATCCAAAATTGAAATATCAATTTCATCTGCTCGAGTGATGATCCCGGTTATCCGGTCCACCCTGATAGATGACGAACGGGAATTAATCACGGCGGAATAATTGCTAGAACAGAAGTAAAGGAAATGCTACTGCAACAAGACCAGCGTAATAGGAAATGGCTAAATTATTCTTAATAAGAATATGACAGAAATAAGAACGGATGGGTCTATAGTGCCCAGTGGGTCGCGTGTTTTCGATCAATCGTCGTGTGCCACCGGTCAAGGCTGGAAGGAATGTTCGGACGGTGCAAAGAATACCCGGCTAGGATAAGGCTTCCAAACATCCAGACGAATACTACACATAGCCACATATCGCACAAGAACGTTTTCATCAGAAAAATCCTGCAACTCGAAGAAGAACTTGGCGAAATCCACTGGGATATACTCGGAATTACTGAAGTGCGACGAAAAGGAGATCACTGTGTAATGTGGGAATACTACATATTTCAAAAGAAAGAAAGAGACTTCAAATGGGGGAATACATAAAACATAAAAAGCATACCAAAAATATCCAACTCTTCAAAGAATTAACATTACATTGAAACTAATGCAAAGGTACAATGTTAAGATCTTCCAGATGTATGCGCCAATATCCCCACATACAGAAGAAGGAGAAGAACTAATTGGAGATGTAAACGAGAAATTACGGATAAACAAGATGACTTGACAATAAAAGTAACAGTAGTGTTAAATCTAAGAAAGGAAAGAAGATTCCCCACCATTACTAATAAGAAGTAGCAAAACATAATTTTTTTCTTTCATTAGCCTGTTGTAACCTTTGCAGATTATACCGGCCTCTTAGCAAGAGGCGAAAACCTAGAAGAGTCAACAGAAAAATTGCAAAATTCATAAATTAAGTCAATATATGGACAATGTGATTTCTGTGTTTTCGGTATGTGTTGTAGTATAGCATAACACTGATCCTAGTAAGCTGCCATGTGGGACCCCTGCTTTACTCACTTGACGGTATTGCATTGGTAGTATTTTGTGGAGTCTCTTGTACCACACATTATCCAATGTTTGCTTTATATGCAGCAATACTGTTGTACATACTTTATTTTCTTCTATCGCCTTTTCGACCATATCTATGTATTTGATCAATTGTAGAGTCTTTTTCTCTAAAGCCAAATTAGTGTGTTGGTAATATTGATTTTTGTCCATAATCATTATTAGTCTTTTTAGAAGAGTTTTTCAGAATATTTTTGATATTATTAATTTTAGTAATGCGATTGGTCTGCATGAAGTAATATGTGTATTCAAGTTTCCAGGTTTCAGTATCGTATTATAAACTTAGGGTTGTATTAATGACGTTTGTTGTTTTATCTATACCGTTTTTGAGGAGTTATTTCGATATTCTACCAGTTTTCAAATTAAACTCCGGCGCTTTTTTAGATTTGTTTTATTTCTTATTATAGCTGCAATTCCTTTTGGCGTTCTATTGATATCTTCTCTTTCTTAAGACAATATCAATTGTTCTTCATCTACTTGTTGGTCGTTGAGTTCGAATATTTTTTCTAGATAACTTGCAAATGTTTCATCTTTCTGGCTGTCCGTTCCTAGCTAATTGCCGTTGTCTGCTTTTATTGGTAGCACTTGTAGAGTCGGTATTTTGATATTCTTTGTGGCATTCCAAACCGAATATTCGGTCCCTTTCTCTTTATTTTCCTTTTTGGTAAATACTTATTGATTTGCTTTTATTTCTTGTTTTTCCTTTTTTATCTGTTGGCTATTATTATTCAGTCCTGGTCTAGTTGTTCCATAGTGTTGAAGGGAATCATCAGTTACTTTTGGTTAAGTTATCTCTAAATCGTTCCCAGTTTGTGTTCTTAATTGCTAGTGTTGGATTTTTTCTTTTCTTATTATTGTGTGTGAAACAATGATTGCTCTTAACTTGCTGATATTTTTTTTTGTAATAAAGAAGTCTAATAGGTCAGGCATTTTGTTTATATATGCTGGCTAATATTCTGACCTTCCTGTTGGCATTCGCATTCCTTGCTCTATGATTGTCTTGAGTAGTTCTATTCAATTTGTGTTGATTTGTCTCGATCCTTATTGCATTATAGTATCCACCTATTATATAAGTAACAATAACGGATACTATAGAATCAATGGTATTCAGAGACAATACAAAAGGAGACCCCAAACGACACTATCGTGAAGGCGGAACAAACATAAAAAGAGACACACAGTGCGAAAGTGAATAACAAAGCCAAATACATCGTATGAAGCAAATGTAGGAACTACTACATAAACACTCGTTGGATAAAGTCAAGTAAGTACACTGAATAAAGACATAACAAAGGCAGCTCGGTAGTATATTTAAAACGAAAAGTGGATAATGAAAATCGTACATGAAAAGAAACGCACGAAAGTCTATATCAAGTAAACGTAGAATTATACAATGTTCCCAGTATTCTCCATGTTCTAAACGAAGGATCGGCGTCAGGTGCCCTGGATAGTGGTAGACAAGTGGCTTCTCGACCACCATGCGGAGAAAAAGGAGCCACTAGGACATGATCGGAGTAGGAAGGGCATAGTGAGTTTTAGCTTTCTCTTCCGTTCCCTCAAACTTAAATCAGCAACAGAAGCTGAAAAAGACGATGGGACATTGTCGACTTGAATGGATGAAGACTCTGCTCAGGTGGTGGAGTCTGCACGACAGCAGGCTGCAGGCACACCTGAGGCAGAAGAGGCAACGCAGCTGGGACACACAACGATGGAGGAAGGACCTGACGCTATTGCACATACTGCTCCTGCTTGTCAGCCCACGGGATAAGGGTAGAAGGGAACCTTGAAGGTCATTGTGTATATGAATGAAGACTCTGCTCAGGTGGTGGAGTCTGCACGACAGCAGGCTGCAAACACACCTGAGGCAGAAGAGGCAACGCAGCTGGTACACACAACGATGGAGCAAGGACCTGACACTATCTCCCATACTGCTCCTGCTTGTCAGCCCAGGGGATAAGGGTAGAAGGGAACCTTGAAGGCCATTGTGTAATATATAATGGCAACTGTCCTACAGGTAAATCTCCACCATAGCTGGTCTGCGACAGGCCAGCTTTGTCGTAGACTGGGTATGGACCAACACACGATCGCTCTGATCCAGGAAACCTGTATTCTAGAAACTAGGGTTTAGGGATTAGGCAAACTAAGTGGGCATATCACATCCACACCCACAAAAAGCAAACTGATAACATGTTACACCATTGACATAGCTGTGTAGTGCCGATATCTCAGCTGTCATAATTGGCGGAAGCGGGCGAGACGGGAAAGATGACATAATAATAGCATCATCTTCGGACTCGCCGCATCCACCACCTTCCATGGGGATTGAAGATGATCATAAGCTGTGATTCCAATGCACATCACTAGGTTTCGGGAAGTGCGGATGCAAATGATATCTCTTCTCTCTATCTACAAAAGTTCAAGCCTTCTCAGCCTGATGGTGCTCGCAGCTGGAAGGTTAAACAAAGAGAGTAGAAGATACTTTAACAGCCAGATTGATTGGTAAGCTTTTAAAGTCAACCTAAACTCATTCATTTTTGCTTTTGATAGACCAGACGCTTGGGTCCGTCAAAAGCAAAAATACTGTTAGAGGGAGTTCTGTGGTCAGGTAGAGAATACTGGAATCACTGCCAGGCTAAACAGAGCTCTGTTTAAGCATCCAATACAACAACCAGGCTGTCTAATAAAGGGCGTAGGTATATACACGTCCACACCCTCTGAAACTGCAGAAGTTATTAGGCACGTATATCCCTGATTCCAAACACGACTCGAGTCCAAACTGGCGTTGCAGCGCCCGCCCGCCAAACAACAAGGACTGGTGCGTTGCTGACATGCTGGTAACCGACTCTAAGATAACTTGGGCTATACAATCATTCAATCCTTATAAATCGCCGGGCTTAGATGGTATGAATCCTACCCTACTACAGTGGGGTCTTGCGTGTATCCACCGACCGCTGAAAAGCGTTTTCAAGGCAATTATAGCTTTAAGATAAATACCAATACCAGGTATGGAGGTAGTTGAAGGTGACCTTTAAACCTAAACCGGACAAAGATGACTACACCTCTGTCAAATCATTCAAACCCTATAGCGTCACTTCATTAAACTTCATAAAACTCAGGATACTTTCACATATTCTATCTGGTCGACATATAAGGGATGAACCGCTAATGATGTATCCGCTTCATGCTAAGCAACCACGAAATTGTGAGTCAGATCGTGAGATATATGGGCCCAGAACTCTCTGCACTAGGAGTATTCATAGACATCGAAGGAGCTTTCGACAAAGCTACTTTTGGTTATAGTGTCTGTCCAACAGTTGTGGAATGGATACGAAGCATGCTCATGTAAAGATTAACTTTAAGTAGGAAGCACCACCGTCAGACGAATCGTAACTAGGGGCTGCCCACAAGGGGCAGTTGCATCTCCACTATTATGCTATGTAGTAGCCGACAGCTTATATACCTTCTAAATTCGGCAGGATAATACACGCTGGGGAACGCGGATGACATGATAATCATTAAAACAGGGAACTTCGAAAATGTACCACGCAATATTATGCATTAAGAATAGCAGAAAATGGTACACAAAAGACTGTCATACGGTAACCCCTAGGAAGACTGAGATCGTTTTGTTCACAAACAAATAAAGCCACACATTTTAAAGATGCCGATCTTATTAAGGACAACTCTTAATCTGACATCACAAGTAAAATATCTAGGAAGCCATATTTAGACCCATGCTAGCTTATGGAGCTATAGTCTTGTGTCCTAGAACCGAACCGACAACTGCCGCCGCAGTGATGGAAGCAATGCTAGGCCTCCCATCTTTAGATATATTTCTTAGGGGAGAGGCGATGAAGGCTGCCATCAGACTACAGGCGGTAGATCTATGGAGGTGTAGAGGTAGTATAGGCAAATATTAGCAGATTTCATCTCCTTTTGCATCTGCGGTCAGACGTAATGATGCCCGAAAAATCGAAGGTACACGGATACCAGAGCGGTCTTACAAGCACTAGTCAGTAAAACCAACATCTAGGCTTATACACGAATGCCACCACGTCTTGGAGAAATTTCTCATCCGCAACAGGTAAACTCTCCAATGGGTCAAAGGCATAGTGAAAATTAGGGAATTGCAATTGCCGATAGGCTCGCACGAGCAGAAGCTGAGCATGCGGCCCTGAACAGGCGATACCACTCCCAGCCAAATCATGCTGATGCCTCATAAGCGTGTTCTAAAGTCTCACCAAAACAAATGACGAAGCCTTAAGACGCGCCAACATGCAAGATAATTCATATTAGGCTCGAATACTGCACTAGCTTGTTTTTGTGCACGTCTCTCGAAAGATGACTTAAGGAAGCTTACAGGAATTGTAGCGGGTTATAAAAGCTCGTACGTTAAAGAAGCATCCCCGCAAAATGGAAAACGCTGTCGATCCACCATGTAGAGGATGCAACTGACAAGAGGAGGCGCCAGTCCATAGTTTCTGCGAATGCCCCACAGGCACCTCAAAAGTTTTTCACAATTGTGGGATGGATGTAGGAACTTCTCATCATCTATGCAATAATCATCTAGCCAATAGTTATATGGACTGTTTAATAGCTGAATCTTGAAACTCTTCTAGTTTATATGTGATTGCATAAACGCTTAATATTTAGCTGCTTTTATCATAGCTGACTTTGAACCGAGCTGCATATAACACTTGTTCATTTGGCTAACGCTGGTAGCTCTCTTGAAACGAGTTATTTTTGCTTCATAAATAAGGCTTTATTTCTTGTAGCTTGCTTTGTTCCTCCTATAGCAATAGTTTATTATATGCTTCTATGTGAGCTAATGTTTTAAATCTATTATCCATCCCAAATTCAAGGTATTTAACCAATACATCCTACCGGTCCTGACCTATGGAGCAGATACAGAAAAAAACATCCGAAAGATGAGATTGGCACGTCGGACAATGTTGGTTATCACACGTTCGAAACGAACAACTAGGTCAGCAAACTATGTTTACAACGTGCGTTACATATCTAAAAAATAACGGGCCCAGCTGTGTTGCAAAAATGGCAAATAACAAATTGATTCGACCCAGACAATATGCACAAAGAATCGTAACGACGTATGCTAACCCTACTGGTCAGATGATATAAAGCGCATTAGAAAAAACTTGGTTCAAGTAGCCCAAGACCGAGACAATATATACATTATAGACAGTATATATATATATATATATATATATATATATATTTTTTTTTCTTTTTCAGATTTCCAGTAATTTCGTTACAAACTACACCACGTAGTTAGATGATATCATGCGATAAGTTATATATTATGCACACAATTTAATGAACTAATTCAATCGTAATCAATTGATTGAGAAGGGGCTTCCGCGTATAGTCTGGTTCTTGAACGGGAGGGTACGGAAAAATTCGGATTACTTGCATATTATTCACTCTGCTTCCAATATACCACCAAGGTACACTAACCCATGCATGGCTAACGGCATATTACTATTCATAATGTACTACAAATACGGTTTTCGTTTATCACTCAGTGATGCTTCGAGCTTATTGTCTCTTGTTCTATTTGTCGTACAAGCCCCTTACGATGCACACAATTCTATCTCGTCCCTTACAACCGGCGGCGCACGACCACAAGACTTGGAGAGATACAGCACGCTACGAGGCGACTAGTAATGTTAAACGAAAGCAACAATAGTAAATGATACGTATTTGTTTTCAATATGGTATAACGCTAAATTCTGATTGTAATGATATCCCATGCCCAAAATAAGTACAGATTCGCTGCATATAAATTACTTACTTTTTAATGCCCATAATTCTCGAGATTCTATTTCGTTGACATACGCCTGTAGTTGTTTCCCACATTTATCATCAGTTAAGACTGAAGAATTTATATTGAATAAATCTGGTAAAAATAATCCATAACTTTGAAACACTACATTGAAGAATATAATTACGGTAATTAGCATTATATTTTAGTATAAATTATTGTTGTTTTGAATACAATATTTCACAAGTTGTACAGATAATGTAATGGAATGTAAGCACCTTATGAATTTCATTATATATATATATATATATATATATATATATATATATATATATATACATATGTATAGGCTATATATCGAATGATTTCCGGTAATGCTTTTATTGATAAGGATGATACATATGCATAATAATGGTATCTATATAGAGGTAATTGCACCGACGTTGAAACTTTTGGGAACTAAATAGATCATATGAACAATATGCTGCATTACAATATTATTTCTTTTTTCGGTGGTATATATTCTATATGACGTACATTTGTCAAATAGAATTTTGTAGAATGACAAATTAAATATATATATATATATATATATATATATATATATATATATATGTATGTGTGTGTGTGTGTGTGTGTGTGTGTGTGTGTGTGTGTGTGTGTGTGTGTGTGTGTGTGCACGGCGTTAATGAATACGATATGTAAAACATTGCATAATGACGACGCAGTTCCGTGAGAAAATTTATGTTTGTGAATATATAAATATTTCGACATTTACAGAAAATAATTAATACATTGCACATATTCAAAGACGACAGCAAGGGCCAAACATTTTAGATCTTAGACATATCAAAATCACGGCATTTCTACCTAATACGCAGCGATCATATACAAAGCCATACGTGGGCCCTTGGTGTGGGTTTACGGTTACCCACCCGTATTATCCCAGGCCCGACCATGAGTCCTTTGCAAATTCAAGTAAGGGAACGCTCTGCATGTCGTTCCCTAACAAGAATCCGTCAACCCTTTCCACAATCCACTAAACGAACTCCTAAACGGGCATCGCTCCTTTTGCAGACAGAATGCACCTGATCACTACAATATCCTCAGCATAAAATGCTCAGGATTAAGAACCCGATGATCAATTGAAGGCACATTCGTCCCTGTGCATGCAACTGTGTTAATAAAGCAATCATTAACTACATCAAGTATTAGATATCCTTGCTTCTTTATGTATTTATAAGATGCCAGATCGACTTTAATGGCTTAGAGGAATTAATAATTTAACTTAAATATCAAATGTGAACTAATTTTTTAATTTGAATTGTTTTACCAGTAGTTTTGGATAGAAATTTATTATGTTTGATAAGTTGATGTAAGAGTAAATGGAAGAATATGGACTGAGCAGTATTTAAAAATAATCGAGTTGTGGATTTTAAGAATGCCCCTCCAAGAATTTGCGCCAAGACAAAACGCTGCTGGTTATCGGAGGGAGCAAACGAATAAATTGATGTGCGAATTTGGTGGAAACCATTTAACAGACAATCAAAAAATATTGAATTATCGTTCATGGAGATAGACATATGTGTATTGCGCATTTGGTGACAACCGATATTTCCAAGAGCATTAGTAAAGCATCGCAATCAATTTGCACTAGGTTGTTGTAATATCCAATGCTCTTTATAGAGACGTGAATCTTCCTGCCCACTTAATACGATTATCTGAAATTTACCTACAAACCTGTACGTATTTATATTTTATTTTATGCATTGTTTTACTTTTGGTATAATAATCGTATTATTAATAATAATACCGCCGTTGCTGTGGTAATGGGGTCCAATGTAGGCAATATAATCATAACACTTAAACATAAATTAAATATGTATCTATGCAGAAATGCGATATGTAAAACATTGCAAACTGACGACGTGACAATGATAATATTATATTTATTTCTATGAATAAATAAACAACATACATAATACATTATCTATTGATATTCTTGCCACTCAACATTTCTAATGACATCAGACCACTTGATGCTCGTAGTTTCTCATTGACACCTCAGACACACTTTAATACAGCCTTCCTTTATTCTTTCCCCAACCGTTCTCTGTTCTACTCCCAATTGTTATCCACATCTTCCGCGCCGGTCTCTCTTCTCCCACACTCTCCTGAATTAATTCCGTCAACATCGTCGATCGTTTTAGTTCAAGCAGACATTCAGACTTTTCAGAAACCTGTCTTGCTCCCTTTCAATTACATTATATTCTCACAATCCCTATCTCTCTCACTTCGTAAAACACTATTGGATTCACACACCTATTGTAGATCGTACATTTCTAAATTACCATCCCTCGACTATACTTTCTCGCTTTGGTTAAGATAGGGGAACTATAACTATGGAAATATCCTGGAGATTTGTTCGGATCTGTGGGCCAGTAGATGGGTTTCCCACTTGAGTGGATATGGTATTTGTTCTTTTTAACTGCCTGTAGTCTTCCTCTTGTCAGGATTTTCTAGATCCCCCCTACGCATGATGTGAGATGGCATAAAATCTCCTCCCGCCACAAATTTGGGTCCGAGTTTAAAAAGGACTGTTTTCATACTGATATGAACTCCAGGGAGCACCAGACTAATGAGATTGCCATGCTATTCCCATTTTACAGATTTGTTATTCTTGGTTTACACACATTTACGCCCGCACAGCGCCAACAGCGTAGGTTCGATAACATTTTTTCTGTATACGTCCGTATATATCACATTTTCTAAACAATTCCTCTAGATTTCCTCCATGCTAATTATATAATATTTTTATCTTAAGGTTGAAAATGTGTTCAATATTATTTGCTATTGAGCAGTCTACAGGAATATTGCGGTTTGATATTAGTTGAGTTATTTTTTGCGGTGTTTTCACTTTCTTCCAGATATATTAAGCATTAGAGACTTTTAGACTTTTGCTGTCCAGTTTGTCTATGATCTCGTTCTCAGTTCTCGCCGGCGGTAGTCCTATTATCACCAGTTGAGTTTTGCGGAAATATTTTCTGTAGTCCACCACAATTCTCGTTTGTATCTCATTTCGTTTCCTACCATTTGGCGGTACACAAAGTCTCAGTGACCTCCGCTTTCGGATATTTTGCCTTATAGGTTGTTGTAGTCTGTAACAGCAGCTACAAATATTAGTTTGGTTTTCTCACCTTTATCGACTGTCTTTTTACTGCTTGAGTTTTTCACAAATGGATTCTATAAGTTGTCTTTTGTTGACTTGTTTTCAGTAGCAGTAAGTTGTCCTTCGCCTTGTTAGTCTTCTTTCTGTTTCTTGGAACGAGTCAATTTGTTTCATTGATCAGGACCTCCTCTTCGAGATCTTCATCTCGTATTCATCGAGCCGCTCGTGGAACGCACGATTTTCACTCGTGTCTTACCGCGTCTACCTAAAACTTGGGACGCGGATTTGATTCGAATAAACAATTATAACGTTTTTAAATTTACGATGTTACGAAACTAAAACGCATTCATCATTTCAATTTGTGTATCATGTTATATTAAGGATATTATACATGGTACAATTTTTCAAGAAAACTTACAGTTGTGATGACGATGAGTGCGTTTATTTATGGTTTCACGACGAGTAGCTCCGGTGTGAACCGCTTAGGGCAACAAGAAACGATAAAAAAAAGTAGCTGTAGTGTGCAAGAAAATATATGGTATATCTGTATGTATTGACGGGCGGAGTAGAGATATGGCACATGGAAGAGCAATTTTTAAGCAGGCGTTAATTTCAGAAAGTGAGCCTTTTTTCATACTCCTAACAGCCCTACACAAGTACAGTCGGCTGATAATGTGTTGCACACACCTGACATAGAGTTTCTGAAATTAATAATGTTGGCGGAATGTGAATGTTATAGAGAAAATAAAGAAAGCATTTTTATTAACTGAAATATATATCATATATTGGTATTTTCTGTTAATAATTTATACTTTATGCAATCATACTGGAATCATATTACATACAAATTACATAAATTATATTTCATTCTTGTCTTCTTTTAAGTCCTCTTTGGAAGTATGTTTCTTTTCTGAAATACAAATTTTCAATATGAAAAAAATATTAAATAGTTATTTGATACATACCACGCAAAATATACTTCTCTAAAGCTATGACAGGTGACTCGAATGAAAGAGTCCAGACTATAGATAGTACTGCTGTAATCATGTAATTTGACCAGAAAGCATGCATCTAAAATTACAAACAGGTACAGTATAATTATTACTAACATAATTTGTTATTTTGTTTACCTCCCTAGAGTTAGATTCTACAACCGCTGATCTCGTAGACATATTTACCACGAGTAGAATCGAAAAATGCAGAAGATACATGCAGTAGCCCAGCTTTGACAATATTTGAAATACTGGTAGTGACAAAAATGTATTAATTGATCCTGACAAGATAAAAACAAAAGTTTATATCAATTTTATATAGAATTAAAAAGTTATGAACAGGTGGCTTATGTATGTCAATGGTTAATCAACTCCTAGATGTTCAGCCTTTTGGGGGCACGACTACTTGATGTCGTACCGCCAAAAAGCTGAACAAATTACAGTACTGCGATATTAGAAACGAGTAGGAGCTGTATATCACTGATTTTTTTTTCTGTCGAAAGCTCCCTAAATTATTGACATCTTTATTAGTCAATGGTAATAGGAAAAAAATATAAATTCGAAATCACTATATATTTCCGGTTTACAACGTCTTCCAACTGTCTTCTTCTATATCTCTTCCCTTTGTTCGTTATTAATACCTTATCTCCAACCCTTCCCAGGTCCTTCTCATTTCCTTCTTCCTTCTGATGTCCATTCCAACACTTGTATTGGGAGCCTTTCATTCGCCATTATTTGCAAATGTTCATACCAAGTTGCCATGTTAGCTGGTATTTCGATATCCTGCACTATCGTGTGCGTTAATCTCATCGAAACCGTCATTAGTGATTATTCTCCATTCTCTATTTACCAGCCCACTTTCTCCAGTAATCCATTTATGTTGCTCTTAACGTCTTTTCTACTTTGCCTTTGAGTGTCCATACTTCACTACTAAATATAATTATACTTTTAATATTATGTTTTTCTTCGATATGCCTTTATTCCTTAGTAATCCATTCAATATAACTCCTTTTTGGTCTTCTACCGTGTAAATTTATATCTTTTATGGTGCCATACAATGTTTCGTCGCTGATTATCTTGGGAGCACAGATAACCAGCGACGACACATCTATTTATTTCCTTGCTTCTTTTATACGTCTTCCGTCCTTTAGAATAAGGTCCTGTACATGGCTAGCTCACACATATATGCTCCTTTCCTTATATTTACTTCCAAATTTCGATTTTCTGCTTCCTGGTCATATATTCGGTATCGTCTTAATATTGTGCCATTACAAGTTTAGGAATAAGTTTAATGTTTCTATTGCTTCCAATACTTTATTTTTACTTTACACATGTATTTATTTTTTCAAAATCTATGCACTCTACCTGGGTTTATTTGTTGCTTTTCTTTTCTAATATTGGTGAAATTTCTAATTCTAATATTGTTCCTACTTTTCCATATTCCTGTATGTTGCTTGAATTTGTTTGTCAATATCATACCATATTCGTTGTATTTGTTGCAGGTCAGTGTACTTCTTGTTGTGAATGGTGAAACCAGGGTATTTCATTCTTCTGGGGTTGAATGCAAAATGCAAGCAATACTGAAATAATGTCATGACTCCTTGGTAATTGCTGTTGTGTGTATGTTTCCTTTTTTACGATTCTACTTGAACTTTGTTCTATCTGTTAATAACTATTAGAAGTTCCCATTCCATTTTTCTAGTATTATTGTGGATACTAAGTCTTTTTATTTTCTCTTTCCTCAGGGACTTAAATGCATTACAACTTTCACTATTTTATTGACCTGTAATATACGTGTTTATTTTATTGCACTTTCTGTCCTATACTTTGTTTTTCTTCTGACAACTTTTATTTTTCAATTCACTATATAAGCAAACACAGGTTTACCTATACAATATTTTATGTTCATTTACTGGACAAATATGCTTGGTTTTCTATCATGTCTCTTATATTCTTACAGCATACCAGTTAGGTATTCTAGTTGCTGAATGTATGTACGATTTTATATTTTAAGTTGGTAGTGTTTTTTGATGTTCTGAAGTTCTATAGACGCATGTGCAGTAATTTTGAGCTCAGTCTATAAACACGAAAGGCCGAGGAATGAATGTTGTTTCTAGTGGGTGCCGTTCCTAGGGCACCGGCAAAAGATTACCAGTATGAGCTGGAAAAACTGGAAAGAGACCTACAAACATACCTCACAGATAATGAAGTAGTGAAGCTACCCCAGAGAAGGTGGCCAAGGAGGCATATAAACATTAAGAGTCCGCCAAAGAGAAATATAGGGATACATCCGACGAAGTCCTTATTTAAGTCATAATGGCCAAGGGAGAAGACATCACCGAAACAAACCACAGAAGAAATATGTAACCAAAAATAATAGAGGCAAGCAGGCCCCCAGAACTAGGAAAGGGAAAGTCATCAACTGCAGGCACTTGTCGGATGAAGACGTGAGGGAAAGTAGCAATGAGAAAACTTCTTTCTGGCCACGATCTCCATTGCAGACCAGACCGCAAGCCTACTTGAAATATTACGTAAGATAATCGGAGGAATGGACTAGAGCAGCATAGGTGGTAGTCAACTAATAGAAGATGGTTGAGTATTTCAACAAAAAGGAGAACATATAAAGCGTAACATACAAAGAGGGCAGCGGCGACAATGTACGCGAGAAGGGATAGCAAACGGTGAGACTCACGCTGACTGAGGTCATAAAAATTTAAAAAAAAATGCTGAGGTAATAAAAAAAAATTAAGAAGGATAGGTCGATAGAGGGCACTGACGTCACAGTCAAGAGAATCAGCTCTACCGATGAGATGAAATTCTGCGGTTCAAGAGCAACAAAGCGGAAAAAATGAGTGAATTCCTGAAAACACTCGAGGAAAAAATGACAAGCATAGCCAATGTAAGGAGCATGGGACAGACGCAGACCGTAATCCTGCAGAACCATGATGAGACGGTGAGCAATGAAAAGGTAGCGCCCGAGGCCCAAATCGGGATAAGCCAGGTACGAATCGACACAATAAGAATGGGCGGCCAGTACGCTATAGTACACGGGTGCATCGAAAGAGTCTCGGCGAAAAACATAGAAGGATATGGCAAGGATTGCAAAGCTGGATAGTAAAGGAATTATTGTCTCCGCCCAAGTGTCGGTGATGCTCCAAAATGGGACACCGCGCATCAGAATGCTCCAGCAATGAATTGTTATGTCACAGGTGTGGAAAAGAGCCTAAGGCCAAATAATGCGAATACCCTAATGTACCTGTGCAATGAGCAGGGGCATAGAGCAGAGTCAATGAAATGCGCAGAGTAACGGAGAATCATAGAGGAAATGAGGAAGAAGGGCACAGCGTACAGCCAAGAATGATGAAAGCACTGCAAATAAACCTGAACCGGTTCCGCGCAGTGCTGGAAATTTGTACCACTGCCGGGACGGACAAATATGACCTAGATATTGCCAGCACGACCAGCCAAAAAAGGACGAAACGGTCGGGATGGAACTGCAGCCGGCATGGACTCGCCAGGATCTCCCTTGCTGCAGAGAGCCCTGCGGAAGAGGTTTTACATATTGAAGTGGTCATGGGGTGCATGATCCCTTATATGCATCTCCAAATTCCGGGGTGGACACGCAGTACACGCAGCAGATAACCAATACCTATTGGCAGAAGACATTAATATCAAGTCACGAAAATGAGGCTCCATGACAACAAATAACAAGGGGACGGGCGTACTCACAGAATGGATAGCCGTGCTCAATTCTAATCCTGGCTAATTAATTAAGAGTGCCGAGTGTTCGCACAACGTAACCCTGCTGCCGGAAGTCATTGGAGACTGGATTTTGGACTGGCATGTCAAAGAAGAGAGCTTCAGCGACCACAGGTACGTCAGCTATAAACTGGGAACCACCGCGGGAAGTTTCAGAAGCAAACTTCCTAAATACAATGGGAAGGGTACTACGAGATGAAATGTGAGCCTCGGTGAAGAATAAATGGTATGAAAGTGAGGGCGAGATACCCTCCCTCCTGCCAACGTTGGAGGCTGACTAAATGGAAGTGATAGTTGAGACATTGTCCCCCAGAGTACAAGTGAAGTACTAGGTGCCTTCTCTTAGGATACACTATATAAACAGAGCCCACCTGAATCGAGAGTCTGATAGCAAATAAATTCCCAGTTGCAGCAGTCCAGGCAAAGATTCAGGCTATAGAAACGAGAGTATTCTCATCTAAATGGAAGGGTGACAGGTTAGTGCTTTTCCCAAAACCTGGAAAATAAGCAGACAACTGCTTCATACAGGCTGCTTTGTATGCTGAACACCCTAGGAAAACTACTGCATTAGCTCATGATTACCAGAAACACTGAGGGTTAAACTGGCCTGATACCAGCCCTGCCCACATCGGAAATACTTTCAATACTAGGTCATGTTCCCTAATTGTCACGTGGTGCAAGCAGTTGGGGATCTCGGGGAACGTTTTGAGACTCACACAAAGTAGCCCCATGAACGGGTGCTTCACTTTGACGCTGGAACGAGCGAAGGGAAAATCTCGCTTTTATTATTTCGCGGATTAGTTGTTCATGAAATTGGTCAATTGCGATTTTGCTTTTACGGAGTATACGCCGAGTATTATTATTTTTGGTTCGTGTAGAGTTAGATTCATATTGATTATGTGTTCATTAATTGCGTCCTTTCCGAATAAGGACCGATACTCCTTGTTAGGCTCTCTTGTCTTTTCCTACTTCACTATAAATCGGTCAAAACTATTATGTCTGCTTTGTATTACGTTAGTTCGGCAGAATTTTATTTGTTATGGTTGAGATGCTCCATGTTAAAAAATCATTTTCCTATTCCTAGGCTTATGTTGTCTTTTAGTTCCTATTTCGTGAGTCCGTTCACTGGTTTCTTTAACAGTGTGATTTCTTTAGTATGGAGAATTGTTTGATTGGGGTTTCTTGTTGCTTTCTCTACAGCTATGAACCCAATCTGCCCATCTTGTTGAGTCCACGGGTTCTATTTGATTGCCCAATTACCCGCCGGCTATGCTATTGACGGTTACTCCTTGGGGACGCGCCCTCTAAAGGTTTCTTTACATACATATTATTTACAATAATTATCAATAATTAAGCTTCAACATCTTTTTTTTCATCGGTCCGAGATATTGCCATCCGTATGCAACTAACCTAAAGCCCTAGTTCTTTAAAGTAATGTTATGTCAACCTTGAATAAGGCCGCTAAAGTAGCATTCGTCGGACGAAAAGAAGTCCTGAATGTCGCTCTTTCGAGGACTTATGCTAAAATGTTTATTAATTGAATAATTCGAATTGAAATTTATATTGCTTAATCATATATGATACGATATGAAGTATTTGTTAGCTTATATCATATACTACATTATAAACTTACCTCCATATCCGAATATGCATGCAAAAATAATCCAAGAAACCGCAATAGACCATGCTGGTTTAACTAAACCCATATGTAGGATATTTTCTAATTTGTGGAGTTGTGGCTCAAATACTAAATAATTACCACAAAATATACATGCAAGCATAACCATAAACGAAGCCATCCATAAGAAAATGACTAGAAACTATAAATATATGTTAAGTGAACAAAATTATTCAAATATGTTTTTACCTTATTCATTTTAACATCGGTAGCCTTGGTTTGATAATCATGAATAAAATATCCCAATAAAATTCCAATGAACCATGAACATATTCTTCTTAGTGGTGACGTATAAAAAGTGTCGCTAAAATATAAAATTAGTACATTTTTCATAATCAATATTTCCTATACAATATTGATGATATCTTTATATTATTATTATAACTTATATTGTCTATATAAAATAAATATAACAATTAATTTTAGAGTTATATTTTACTGAAAACAAAACCTCCGATATTGCATTGAAATAAAGATTATAGCGGCCCGAACACACAGGTCGCACTGAGAAAGAAATGAGTCAAAAGATTATTTCGATTCGCCAATACATTTATAGATCTGCATTCCGACAAGACATTATTATTCCTACTTTCTCTTCTGTGTTGGAACATACTCTATAACAAATGGTGATACATCATATTGCCATGCTGTCCAAAAGGAATATAGTATTGAACAGAAAATTAGTCCCACCACTACTTTTATTGTTAAACGAGGATGCTTCTGTAGAGGTATTAGTAACAATGGAGATAAAAAGAATAGCTGCATATCACATGTTAGATACCAGCTTACTGGTATGCACTAAAATAGTATTTATAATTACAATATCGAATATATAAATAATTCATATTCTTACATGTACGTCTTCACCAAAATTTCGCACAAACAGCATTACTCGCCACCAGTCTTTTTCACAATTGCCTGTTATTGACGACGTAAATGACCATAATGGACCCGAACCAACATGTTTTATTACTGTTAAATGGACTACCACAATAGCTAGTAGAGCAGGAGCGATTCTAAAATGGTATTATGGATATAATTATAACAAATACTGCGGACTTAGATTAATTAGGAGGAGTTAACTGAACGATATCTATAATCTTATTTTGGATCTGCTGCCCGTATTCATAAATATCAGTTAACGTTATTAACTACCCGGAAAATGGACGACAGAATACACAGGCTTATTTCACACGACCGGAAATCTTGCACGACAGCCGGCACGGCGACTAATCCATTTATATCTCGTAAATTTCTGTCGATCAGTCGCCGACGGGTCAAGTCTGTGCATGACCCAATGTATTCAAATGGCAACGATTTTTTCACCTGCTGGTAAAGTTGTGGTCGTCGCCGATCGGCTGAAGTGCCATGCATAAGTAAAAATATCGTGTATATTCCGCCGTCCGGTAGCCGGGCGGAGATGCCTCGGTGCATGTCGAATTTCAAAACTATACTACTGCAGAAGAATAGAGCCATCTCAATATATAACCCCCTCAGTCCCCCTCGTAGATTCTTGCACAATACAATAGACTAGAAGAATACCAAGAAAAACTAGAACACATTGTAAAAGACATAAAATAAAATATTTTTGGCATCAGTGAGAAAAGGTAGAAGGTCAAAAAGCTACTAGGTAGGTCATATACTATACAAAACACCACGAAACATCAAGAGGATTCACATTACACTTCTTGTATGTGAATTCTCTTGATGTTTTATATAGTATATGACCTAGTGTCTTTTGTCCTGCTCATCAACAAAAATATTAAACACCCAGTATCGAAGATGCAAGAGGTCATTGAGTCATATCCATAACACTACGACTCAACAAAGACACACCATGCAAGTGATTCAAGTATACGCATCAACATGCTAAGATAAAATCGAACAACTCAGATATGACGAAAACCAATAATATGGAAAACCCTAAATACCTTTAACGTAAAGAGGATTTTAATACAAGCTTTGGTAACATATATGTAACACGAACTCGCGTGTCTAAACCCAGACCATGGCAAGCGAGAACTGTAGCCGTGGACCAACTTTTCCCAAGCCCTGTTGTCCGTTATCGTGACTAGGGATTCGTTGCAATGGGGGAGCAGTGTCTAAACATGAGCTAATATAATGGACAATACACAGAAACATTGGTATACCACAAATGAGTTGTTTATTTTTACCTTGAATCTTCAAGAAGACATAATGGACACTATAGGAAAAAACGGCATCTAACAAATTTATAAAATACCTGTAAGTGTATAAGTGGTACCAATTATAAAAGAAATAATAAATGATATAAATATAATTTGCGTGAGTAAAGGTAGCGGTTCCGGGTAATCCGCCGTTGGCTAACATGGACTCTTCCCTGAGGTATTTGCACCAAACTTAAATAATCAAGACGGTGTTACGTGAGATAACATACAAAATTTGGTATAAAAATATGCAGCAGTTTTTCCGGCAACTTAGTGGAAACATTTAGCACACACGGACGAACGGATAATATGGAGGATTTGCGCAAAAAAATAGAAGGAAACAACATTGGCGCAATTACAGTACTTGCTATTTATCATCCAAAGTAAAATATGTAAGATAAAGTTAAAATTTAATGATAATAAAGTTAAAACTTAACTTCTACTTCCAACCATTATTGAATTAAAATATTAACAAAAACTAACCATTAAAATAAACCTGTTTCTGTTTAAGAATTACGTTGTATTTTTAATGATCGTTATATGCTGATAAAAACATTTGGAATACGGGTGTACAGATTATTATACAGATCGACGAAATATATCTTTTTAATAAGCTCCGAGTGCTACTGCTCTGACAATTCAACATTATCGGTAAGTTGCTTCGAAATCACAATTGGTTTCGCTAACAGCTATTACTTTCCAGGCTCAACTCGTCACTCACTGCTATTGGGAGGGTGTTATTTGCGATTTGGGCGGGAACAGTCGCTCTCTCGACCAAAATGCAAAACAAGGAATAGTTATGTGTACCGAGCTGCTCCGCGTTTTTATCCATCACTTTTAGTTTATATTCGGTCGATATGTTTTCTACATAATTCAAAGATAACGGCATGCTATATTTACCTCAGATATCTATGTAAGTAAAGCAAAGGGACTTGCTTAATACTAAAATTCTTGTACGAATGTTGAAAAACATAAACCAAAAGAGTTCCACTGAGTAAAAAGAACGTGTCAACACTTAATGGTGCTGAAAAAATAAACATGCTTGACGTTCGTTTGGACCACTGCAAAAAATTATAAATTAATAAACAGTAGTGCTGAACAAACATATAAAGGTAAACATAAGTAAAGGTAATGTATAAAAAAAGTAAACATATATTGAGAGGCAGTGTTGAAATTGGTTATAAAAACTCACGTAATACCAATTAAATCTGTCCAACCAATATCTGTATTAGTAGATATACAGATAATAATACACGTGTTTAATAATTTTACAAACCCGACATTATTATCACATAAGTGAACACGAAGTCTATACAAATTGAAGTTAGAATTTTAAATTTAAAAAAGATGAAGAAAATAAGAAACAAAATTTAGCTGACATCAGGCTGAATATGAAAGGAATCCTCCAAAACCAAGCAACAGGCTGCTCTGAACCCGGAGTTTCTGCTGAGAGAAGAACCTCAAAAATAAAACAGAATTATTGTAAAGAAATTGAAAATATAAAAATCAAAATTTCACACTACATGTGGTTTCAGTGAGAACCGTTGAGGAACAGTTGAGAAGTTAGTGATGCTCTTGCTAGCTCCTGCTAAACGTCAGAGGCAACACGTAACTCGGAAAGGCTGAGGAGGGCGCTGCGAACCAGTGCCATACGAATCACTCGGGCCTATAGAACTATCTCGACAGGGGTAACGGAAGTGCTGGTAGCTACTATGTCTGTTGACATGCTCGTGAAGGAGAGAGCGCATACGTACGAGGCAAGCCGAGAAAGAACGACCCCGAAGACCGCGAATGACGTGGCACGACGAGAGACATTGACCAAATGGCAACGACGCTGGGAGACTAGCCACCACGCGGCCTGGACTAAAGAGATTATACCCCACATCATACCATGGGTGACGCGTGAGCACGGTGAGCTGGATCACTGGGGAGGCCGAGGGCCACTCTGCGACTAGCCTACGCTGCCCTAAAAAATAGCTGGGCATAAAGTAGGCCAAGAGACTGTTGGTTTGCGCCTACTCCGATACAATAAATGACTAGCGACCCTCAAACTAGCGTAGGAAAGGGGAGTATTACACCTAATACTGGCCACAATGAGCAGAGGTTCTGATATCTTGAGCACCAGCAAACCCAACATTCGGAAACTGTTGTGACTGGGCATTGGGGACATTGCCGTCAAGTTCCTAGGCGACCACCATGGGCCTATTACGTCCCATTGTTCACCCACGATGGGCATTGCATGGGCAACGATAGATGACCTTGATAGCGTGTTACCTGTCGTCAAATTGCGGCAGGGAGCATGCTACGGCATGGATCTGGACCGTAGAACGGGCAGTGAGGCAAGTCGGCTCCGCCGTAACAGACAAGTGGGAAGAGGCGATCGTTGAGATGACGGCTGCGCTCGGCTTGTCAGTGTGCAACGCAGGATGCATGTCGACCTTCCGTCCTAGATTAGGAGTCACTTCCATATAACATAACATATAAATTACAAAATAAACAAGAATCCAGTGGCCACACACGAACGAAATCAAAACCATCGTCACCGCAGACCACGAGGTGGACGCTAGTGAAGGCGGATATGGAGCTGCTGATCACTGCGCTTAAGGGCGCCACCAACAATCAGACGTGTGGCCGAGGAACTGAATCGGCAACTTCAGGAGGCGTGCAGACTCGCGATGCTGGTAAGGTCAACAAATACCAAAAGATAATCCACCTACTGGTGATGCCTGGAGGTGTCGAAGGACAGGAAGATTGCTAACAGAGAAGGAGACTGTTACAGCGGACGCCGGCGACAGGGGCAAAGAACGATCACCTGTAGGACCTATGCTGTGAGAGTTGGAAGGAATTCAGGCGGGCGATCTAGAACAGCCTGGAGGCAGGCTGGTGCATGCTTTGTAGAGAGATCGAGAACGACCTGTAGGGTCTGCCCTACAAAGAATTTAGGCGCTCCCCCGCCAGGGCCGGAGGCCGCAGTACCCGGAGGGGTCAAAGTGGTGGCAACAGCCATATTCCCACAGGGCCCGAGACTACGATCTGAACTAGGGCCAACAAACCAGGACGAGGAGGAAACCCCCTACCCCGAGAATCGTGGGTGGAAAATGTGTTTATTATCGAAAATGTTTCAAGAAATGGACATCTTCACCATTAACTAAACATAAGTGAAACAGATTTTGATTTCAAGTTCCAACTTTCCAACAAGATTGCTATTAATGCTTTGCATCAGTGCGAAAATTATGATTGGTTTTGTAAAATTTGCAGACGCATGTATTATTATTTAATATCTGTATCTACCAATACGGATAATGGCTGATTTTAGACATAATTAATTTTTGGAAATACAAATTCAAATTTTTTAGTTAAAGCTAAATTATATTAATAGCAGGACTTCAATAATATATATATATATATTTATATATATATATATATATATATATATATATATATATATATATATATATATAAATGTGTATATAAATGTGTACATGACTAAAACCCTATCCCCATGAAGTTACATAACACCAAAACAACATGCAAGTGATATTTTAGTAGTTTATCTGTTTTTTTGTTGTTTCCTTGAAACATGTCAAGTCCTTTGCCACTTTAGTTACTCTACTGGTTTCATAACATCTGTTACTCCTGATCTTCTTCTAGTCTCTTAATTTCTCACTATATCTCTCTTAGTAATACCCAGCATTGCTCTCTCCAGCCACTAATTTGGGGTTCTTGGTTTATTCGTAATTACTTTTGGTAAAATCATTGTATCTTCTTCGATCTCTGTAATATCAGTAGTCTAGTAGCACTTAGTATTGATAAAGTCATTGTTCCAAAGCCGTGTGTCGTTACTAGTAGGATTCATATTTCGTAGATCTTCCTTTTTAAGTTTATTGGAATGCTTTGTTTTTAAGATGTAACTCAGCTTCCCAAAATATCGTTCTAGGGGATATCTAATATCTAATCTAGGGGATATTGTATTCCGTGATTTTCTCTATTAACAGGCCTACAGCTTTAGATGATCTGCTGCGAGTTCATCATCATCATCATCCTCAGCCATTTCCTGGACGTAAGCCTCCCCTATTTCTCTCCATCGTCTTCTATCTTGTGCGACTGAGAGCCAGTTTCACGCGCATCTTTTGTTGTCGTGTGTCCATCTGGTTGGTGGTCTGCCTGTGTTTCTTGCAGTATTTCTGGACTTCCATTCCAAAATCTTCTTTGTCCATCTACGGTCCTATAACCTCGCCACATGTCCAGTCCACCCCATTGCTCTTTAGCAGACTCTTAGCTTTTCACCAGATCTCTGCGTCAGAGTTAAGGTTTCGGCTCCGTATGTAATCACTGGCAGGATGTTGTTGTTTAGGACAGATCTAAGATATCCGAAGGCTGTCCAGCCAAGTCCAATGCGTCGTTGAATTTCGATGGTTTGGTTATCTCGTCCAATCTTTAGTTCATGGCCAGGTATTTATAGAACTTGACTTGCACTGTAGGAGTATTATTTACCATGAGACTATTACTCAAAACCAGGTTAGTCATAACTTATTTTTTTTTAAATCCAGTTTTACGTGATTTTGAGTTTAGTTCCTGCAGCATTATGTGCACTTCGGTGATTCTGTTAGATATAATGACCATGTTGTTGGCAAATCTTAGGTGGGTGAGTCTTTTGCTGTTTATTCCATTCGTTCCCGAGTTCAGTTTTTTTAAGATAAGTTCTAGTGCCGCAGTAAAAAGCTTTGAAGAGATGCCTGGTTCTATATTGAACGTTCCGTTTTTTTTTTCGTGGAGCCTCACCACTGCTGTAGCATTCCTCTAGACATCTTGAAGTATACTAGTATATCTGTGGTCAATCGTGATTTTGTTTAATGCTTCTCAGAGTCGAAGGCTTTTTGTAGTTTCGTAAATCCTGGTTGCTCGACGGGCTGGTATGAGTCTTTATTAATACTGTGTTAGCAAGCTGATCGGTGGGTAATATTCTATATTTATGGTATCGCCCTTTTTAAACCAAATAATAAACACCGTGTTGTATCAATTCGTAGATATTTTCATCAACTTTTGTTCAAGAGTATTTGGACTGATTTTACTACGGCTGTTCCTCCCATCTGCAGCATTTTGAAGGTTACGATCTTTTGAAACTGATATCTCTGGTATGATTTCTGGTCATATACATATTTTGAATCGTTTCCCTAGTGGTCGGGTTAGGATCGTCCAAAATTGAGGCATACAGTATTTTGTAGAAGGCAGTGATATTTTGATTATTTTTTATTTTGCTAATCCGAAAAAATTTGGATCTTAGAAGCTTCATCTTAGCGGTTTATTCAATTGCGTTCTTTAACTGTTCGGTATTGTAAGCTCTGATATGCTGATTCCTGATTCTTATTATTCTTATATTATAGATTTATGCAGATTTTTATATTCTTCTTCTTTTTATCATAATTACAATGATGTTGCTATTTTTTTGATTCTTTGTGCTTACATTTTCCGCATATTTTCTTCGTGGTAGAATGTATGAATATATTTTCTGCGACAGTTGGCTAATATCCATGTTGTCTAGAAGTTGTAGTTTGACTTTTCCAAATACATTTCCGTTGCACGCTTTTAGTGCAATATACATTTTCGCGTTGTAGGAAATTTATCAACATCTCCCACGGTTCTTCCTCTTTTCTAAACTAAATATTCCAATATGCTTGGTATCACCCACCACTTTCTATCAGATTTTTGTGTTGAAATCTCCAGAGATTATTTGGTACTGTGAGTTTTCGGCTGGTATAGCAGTTGTTACGTCTTGGTAAAGTTGTAAGTGGCATATATTTGTATTATATGGAGGCTTATGTGTTGGATAGTTTTGGTAATATGTATATTACTCCGTTCGATAATGATTGGTATTTACTAACAAGGTGCTTGACGTCCTTGTTGATGATAAAAAGCTCTCGGCATGGATGGCATTGAAACGATAAGCTTGCCGAGCATGTTTGCGTGTGAGATTTATGTATTTATGTAACTATCTTGTCCACTCTTTTCCGGTATTCTGAGCTAAATAGCCCATGAACATTTCTAATATGTCTATAAATATTAAAACTGCTGGAGTAGGACAATTGCTGGTTGCCTTTTAATTTAACATAAGTAAATATTCTACAAAGATGTAATTGAATCATAAATTACCTCTTAACAATGTTTCTTCTAGAGAAAAAAATAATGTACAATCTCTTTTTCATTACTTAACACGTTAACTACCATGGCGATTTTTAGAAAATTGTCCCTTGGGAATTTTTAAATAAATTTTTATTATTCTTTTGTAATTTTTCTTCCTATTACTTCCGTGTGGGTATTACATACATGCGGCGTAATCAATGATATCAAGAAAATTAGGGTCGCGAATATGCAATCCGGAAAACAAAACTAAACGCTTTTCTTGTGTGTGTATTCAAATTCATACACATGACAATTAATGTGTTAAATAAGATATATAGAAGATTTCGTTTAATCCAAAAGAATGACTTGATCGCGATATTTATCATGTATAGAAAAGTGTATAAACGCATTTGTTGTATTTGTGTTGTATGTATGTTGTGTTGATGTCGTATATCATCGTGGGGATATGGCACAATATACCTCTAATATGAATATAACATTATAATATAAATATTTTACCTTATAAACTTCTAGATAATTCGTATATGGTAAGTAAGATATCATTATATATCCATGAGCGAGAACAACCCACATTAAAGAGATCGTTCTTATTCCCGCTAAACATGATAATTGGTTTACATTCTTGTTAACTCTGAACAAATTTTTACCATTTGTTAATAATGAAAATGATGTAAGAAGTGGTGAACTTTTACCTAAAACAATGTTTTATAATCATTTTTATCATTTTTTTGAAATCAGTAACTGCTTTTGTTGTAACCTTTCGGGCTAGAGAGTAGCTAAAATAATATTGCAATAAAACAAAATGAAATACAAAATTTACAATATAAACTACTTATATATACTCTTAATTGTATATTTAATTTGCAAATACAAACCTAGATTATTTTGATTTACAAACGGACGCCTTTCCGCAGAAAGAAACCAATCCACAAAATATTTTTATTTCTCTTACCTTTATACTCAAAGTAAACAATTTAACTTAATGAAATAAAAAAATATAGCTCTAAAGCTGTAGCAGTTCCAAATTAACCTGAGATGAATAGATAATTTAATTTAGATAAATCTTTATATAAATCTATATTCTCAACTTTAACATTAGATAGATTGGTTCCATCTGCAGAACGGCGTCCAAATATTATTCATTTTTGTATCTTGTAACTCTGTACATATATGAAATATTTCAGCGTCATATTTCATCCGTCTTATGGAACAATTGCTACTGTACAATTATAAACAATATTTGATAATCAAAACAGCCTGCGTCTTTGTTTACATATTATAAATATTTTATTATGTACTAGCCACTTCCATCAAGTAAATTTAATTAATAGAGTAACAATAACAAACATAACTCGGCTACCACAACAAAAACAGTCATACTTACGTGATTCTGAATAATAATTATATGTATCATATAAAGTCGATACAGTTATAACCACAGCAAAAATTGCAGCAATACATCTAAAAAGAAACGTTTCAGATATATGTATTTTACTTTTTTTTTCAAATTATACAGTGTAACTATATCACCAAAGGTCCATTCCAATCCTGTTGATTTTGTTTGACAGTATAAATCATTGAAAGTTAGTCGATGTATCGATAGCTTCTGTAATATGCTATTCATTTCGCTAGCATTGCAAGAAGCTGGTAGGCAGATGCCAACTTGTGGTTGAAACTGAGGTGCGTTGGGTGGTTGTATTCCCTCAACAAACTGGAAATTGTGGAATTGAAACAAATTAAATGTATTGAATTTCATGCTGAGTATGTACCCCGTCAAATAAGTTTAAATCAACTGGTAAGTCTAACCCAGTAAGAGAAATGCTTGCCAAACAATATTGTCCTAGTACTGAAGTAATACCTATGTCCTGGTCTATACTTAGACATTCGTCAAAGTTTCCTAGATGGTAAAAATTCCCTTCCATATAACCGGATTGAATTTTTGCTGTGGCATCCATCACTAAAATTTTACTGGTTATAATAATAACGATAAATAAATTGTATACTATGACTAATACGTCAACGCAATCAAAAGGCAATGAATTACGATGAAAAATTGTGAGTTATTCAATTACATATACTTAACCCGATTTTTATGATGTGCAAATATCATCAAAAGTGCTTTTAAGTAATAAATTAATGATAATTAATTTTAAAATTATGGAATGGATTCACATTTAGTTTTAAAGATATCATTAAATAACGTTACGACACAACTCTAATAGTTTATATACGCATCTCATTATTAGAATAATCCTTAACTTACATAATTTAATATTTCTACCTCAAGAGACCGATCAGAAACCCAGATTTACTTACTTTTGATTGCCCATAATTTCTTTGATATTAGTCCTTCTATATAAGTTTCCAGATGCCTTCCACAATCGTTCCTTGGTAGTATGCCCGACTTATTTTCTTTTTCCATTAATACCTGTAAAATATTATCACAATTGCATCTTATTAATATGTTTGCAACAACTAATATTATGAACCACATTTTAACGATATATATTGAGTGTTGCAAATTTAATAGGTCGAATTATGAACTACGAAAAATGACTACATGGAAACACAGAACTTATTATTAATGTTAATATGTAGCAAATATTATGAATAGATAAACATGATTACCGATAAGTTACAGATATCTCTACTCAGGTCAACAGGTATTTTGACTTTTCGAAAAAACATTATTATTATGAAAATAATCAGTATTGATTTTGACATTTATTTACGTCTCGAGGCTAATATCTCTGCTGTATACAAAATTGCAGCAATAATTGAGTTTGATATCACCATTACAAGAACCGGGTGGATTTGAACAAAATATGATCGCTAAAACAGACACTTTCTTTGAAACAACAGATTTATAATAGTCACTACATATCTGAATTACTGCCCGAATGTAAAACGATTTTCAGTTTAGATTAATTGAAAGAAAAGTTGGTATATGTAAACACTTTTGCTTTTTATAATAAAAAAAAACAAAAAATATTATAAAAGAAACTTATTTGTAATAAATATGTATAATTAAGGTGTAATTTCATATTAGCAACTTGGATGTTTAGTTTAGCAATGCTAAAATCATAGTATTACGACACCATACATTATAGACAAAATAAAGAAACGTATGCTGAAAAATCAGAAAATTGAAATATATTCAAAATTTTCAAAACAAACAAAAATTTTAATTACAATTACTATGCGCTACAGCTCCTATTCATCCTCTTCTCTTTATTATTTCATCTTCATTTTACTTCATCTATAAAGTAGAAATATAAATAATATTTTAATTATCATGCCATTTGTAGGTATTTGCTATTGCTGCAAAGTTAGTGGTAACAAGAATCAGTTGGCAGTTGGCAGTAACATCCAAAATTACATGCCGATATCTATATTGAACAATTTCTCAAAGGCATTCGAGAGAATAATACATTCTCATATATATCGAGCCTGCACAAACTTATTTTCGGAACATCAGCATGGTTTTATCTCGGGCAGGTCAACAGTAACGAATTTAGCCACCTTTAGTGAATATACAATTAATGTTTTAGATTGCGTTGGACAAGTTGATGTTATTTATACAGATTTTTCCAAAGCTTTTGACCGTCTGAATCATAGTGTGCTGCTGCATAAACTATCCCGCTTGGGGTTTGGAAACAAACTATCGGAACTTATAAGCTCGTATCTTAACAACAGACAGCAATACGTGAGCTTTAAAGGTTATGGTTCAGATGTTTGCATTGTTACCTCAGGTGTGCCCCAAGGTTCAAATCACGGTCCATTGTTATACACTTTATTCATAAATAACTTGCCAGGATTATTAAACACAGAAAAATTACTTTAAGCCGATGATCTTAAGTTGTTTACAACAATTCAATATGATTCAGACTGCTCGAGATTACAAGGAAACATTGACCTAGTAAATAGCTGGTGTAAATCGAATGAGCTACATCTTAACACATCAAAATGCTTTGTTATGACTTACACTAAAAATAAGCATGCACTGTCGTACTTATATACCATCGAAAAGGAACCGCTGTCATGAGTCACTACTATTAAGGACCTTGGTGTAACCTTTGACCAAACATTTTCTTTTAATCAGCATATCTGCAATGCGGTGTCTTCTTCCCTCAAAATGATAGGATTTCTGGGACGAAATTGTGGCACATTCGATAATGAAGCAGCACTTAAATTACTATTCGTTTCGTTTGTGAGATCAAAGTTACAATATGCCGTCCTTATTTCGTATCCCGGCTTTGATCAACAAATACTCAACATTGATAATGTGCAACGAAAATATGCAAAATTCTTATATTTTAAGTCTACAGGGATCTATCCTGCACAGGGGTTTGACAATAACCTATTACTAAGGGAAGTAGGTCTTACTTCCCTCCAGGAGAGAAGGTGTTAAATAAGTATAAATTTTTTGTATGGTATAGTGCACAACTAAATCAGTTGCTCATATTTGTTGGGTAAACTTAATTTTTGTGGTGCCGAGAAAAAACTCTAGGTCTAAGCTCACATTCTACTGTTCCAATTCAAGAATTAAACTAGGTACCATGAGTCCAATAAATGTGATGTGCAGGAACTTTAATAACCTTCCAAGAGGTAGTGATCTGTTTCATGCGTAATTTTCTAATTTTTAATTTAATTTTATATTATATTTAATTTTTTATTGTTCTTATTATGTTATTAATTTATCTGATTATATAGTTTGCTGTGGTTTATATTACTTAATTTAAGTTAATTTCTGTTCGAATAATGCTTTGTTTATTTAAGTCTGTAATTAATGTTATTTTTATTATATATTTTTTGTTATTGTTATTTGTATGATATATTGTTGTCCTCTAAGTGGAGTCATCTGTTGGGCAATAAACGTTATTATTATTATTATTATTATTATTATTATTATTATTATTATTATTATTATTATTATTATTATTATTATTATTATTATTATTATTATTATTATTATTATTATTATTATTATTATTATTATTATTATTATTATTATTATTATTATTATTATTATTATTATTATTATTATTATTATTATTATTATTATTATTATTATTATTATTATTATTATTATTATTATTATTATTATTATTATTATTATTATTATTATTATTATTATTATTATTATTATTATTATTATTATTATTATTATTATTATTATTATTATTATTATTATTATTATTATTATTATTATTATTATTATTATTATTATTATTATTATTATTATTATTATTATTATTATTATTATTATTATTATTATTATTATTATTATTATTATTATTATTATTATTATTATTATTATTATTATTATTATTATTATTATTATTATTATTATTATTATTATTATTATTATTATTATTATTATTATTATTATTATTATTATTATTATTATTATTATTATTATTATTATTATTATTATTATTATTATTATTATTATTATTATTATTATTATTATTATTATTATTATTATTATTATTATTATTATTATTATTATTATTATTATTATTATTATTATTATTATTATTATTATTATTATTATTATTATTATTATTATTATTATTATTATTATTATTATTATTATTATTATTATAATGAGAGTATCCTAAACAAGGAACGTGAAAACTGGAACGAGGATAATAGGACTTTCTATAACTATTTAGCCTATAACATGAAAAAATGCCATCCCTTGAAAAACTCTAGTAACAAATATCTTCATTGTACGAACTGAAATCGTGAATTGCTCAAATTCTCGGGTTCAATTTCAACACAACCAATATATATTTGAAGCGTTTGCATTTCAGTCCACTATGAAAATCGCTATCTACAATACCTGGAATAGTTTTTCCCGCAATATTATGTTACAAACTTTGACTTATGTCTTAGAAGCATTGCACCATATTTAGATATTCATAAAATAGTATGTATTGTTTTGTATCTATAAATTTTATTATTTGTATGCTGGCTTTCAATAATAGGTAAATATGTTCCCTTTTAGCACGTCATATCTGACACATATTGAATATAGAAAATTTTTAGAATGACATATCAAACTTAATTCCTTTATAATCAATTATGGAAGAAGAATTAGATATAGAAATTGAGAATGTAAATCCAAGAGAAAACGCAAATTTCATCTCGGTTTTATTTTTTTGGTAAGTACATGAAATTACTTAATATTATATTTGTTTTTTAAATATTTTAACCAATATGAATTGTAAATGCACCAGGAACAATGGCTCAATAAAGGAAAGGAGAAAGGATTTGAATTCAATAGGCAGAACTAAAAAATATTCTTAAATGGATGCTAATTTGTTATCCTAAATCGTGCTTAATTAACAGTTTACTCCAATTTTTTTGAGGAGGGATTTAGTCATAATTCAAATTCATAGTAGTTTTGGTATTGCACCAAAGTGTATACGAGTCCCAATATCACCCATATTCATAACCGTCTGTTAAAAATAATGTTTCCTTAAATGCAATATGGAGCTTTACATTTTAAAATGAAACTTTAACCTTAAAATCAGTTACACCCTTTGCATTCAACGAAGTTTATTTTTAAGACACGTTCATACAATCGTACATAAATGAATATGAATAACATACAATTTATTTAACAATACATTTCCGCCAGCAAAGTTCAGTACTATGCAAATTACGGCTAGGCCATTGAGCATTGTATATATTTATAAATGTTGATATTACAGCAAAACCAATGCTTAACTAATATTTTAAGTGGCTTACTACACGAATTAAATTTATTTTTCACATGGTTATATTATGAAATATTTTAGGTTCACTATAAAAACATTCCGAAAAGGTAAAAAAGCTGAATTCACTGAGAATGATCTCTATATGGTATTAAACGAAGATAGATCCGACATATTAACAAACGAATTAGAAAAACAATGGAACAAGCAGATGAAATACCAAAAGCCATCGCTGGGTAAAGCTTTATTTAATATATATAAAAGAAAACTATATAAATATTGTATATTTATGTTATTACTGGCATCTGTTAGGTAAGATATATTTTTTTAATATTTCTTTGCACAACAATAAAATTCTTATTTCAGATTGTGTCAACCAATAGCACTATATCATCTGTTGTTATATTATAAACCGAATCAAACGATGTATACAAAGGGACATGCCTATATGTTCATGTCATTCATAATTTTAGCTTTATTTACATTTGTCATGTTCTCACATTTATATTTCTTCTCCCTGCAAAACATAGGTATGAAAATGAAAATAGCTTGTTCCAACTTAATATACAGAAAGGCTTTAAAGCTGAGTCTAAAGACATTAGACACCATTTCGGTTGGTCAAATTATTAATTTACTGTCCAACGATGTTAGTCGATTTGATAATATTGTACTCTACATGCCTCATATACTTGTGATACCATTGGAGTTTGCAGTAATTACAATGCTACTCGTCTTGTACACTGGTTATAGCGCTTTTAGTGGAATTTGTTTAATTTTAATCCTGGTGCCAATCGAACGTAATTGCTTTTCATTCAATTCACTTATTTGTTTACTGAAAATATAATTACTTCTAGTTATATTGGGTCGAACATTTTCAAAACTCCGGAAGAAAACGGCACAAAAGACAGATGAAAGAATACATACTATGAATGAAATTATATCTGGTATCAGTGTCATCAAAATGTACGCATGGGAAATACCTTTCATGAAATTAGTATCGCATATTAGAAAGTAAGTATTAATAAGTAACGAAAGTATCTTATTAGTCACTAGCTCGCTTATCAACTGTTTTTAACAATTTTAATTTAATATGTATCTGTGAGTATATTATATCGGTATTCTGTGACACCGTTTTCCTGTTTTTAGTTCACGCCAAACGACTTAAATTTTAGCAGTTTATTTTACAAAAATGACCCATAGTAGAATTATCTTGCAGAAGCTGAACTATATTGGCGAATTTCGTAGAAAAGGAGTTTCCATACTCTCTACGCGCCATTACTCATTAAATCTCGCCCTAACTAGTTGTATGTATTAATTAATTACCTACATTTATGTTCTTCTAAAGAAATAACTTCTATATCCATATCATTTTGATACTGTATTTGATTTGCCGCTATAATAATACTCCTCAATAGAGCTGCCATGACTACATACAACTAAAACTCCATATAAAACCGTATAATATATTTGCTATTAATTTCTTCAATTATTCCTATACTCTTTCTACCATACATTCTAAAAATATATGCGATTATATCATATCATCATAGTATTTTCATTTTTGTGTATCATGATTTCGCACCAATTTTATTTAACTTAGTTATTCTGAAATAACAATATTTATTCCAAATATGATGAAGCAGAGCTTTTTAATACAAATCAACAATTGCAATATATCATTATAAATTGAAAGGCTAATTCTTTACAATAAACTAAATATCCTCCATTCTGGTTCAGCTTTTATAGATGATCTTCAATAAAGTCCAAGAATCTAATAAATGAACGCTATTGAATGCAACTACTTATTAGATATGGTGGAGTTTCTTCTACACTACATCTTCTACACATATGAGATCTTCATTATATGGAGATGTTATTTTCCCATGTTTAGTAGTGAACTGCTCCGATAGTACTGACATTTACTTGTCTGCCTTCATGTGGAGTGAGCAGATTATAACTTCTCTTCTCTCCCTCGGCATATATTCAATTATACCCGCTCGTCCATATTTAAATAATTCCGTTGTTGCGCCATCACCACCTGAGCTGTTGTTATTTTCTATTTTCGATATAATTTCCTAGATATTCCCTCTTTTCCTGCTTTTTTGCGGGGCGTGGCCAGCGCACGCGCAAGGACCAGTGGCTCCTCTGACACCAGGCCATGACTGGATCACCTCGCGGTACACTCTCGTCATGGCCTGTTCACCAATGCTTAATGCCATCCAACAAGGAGAAGCGGAGTTTATGCTGACAGAAAGTCCCAAACCGCGCCAACGTGGCCCCTGCGACCACGCTCATACGTCGTGTAATAGGTTCCTGCCTGATGCCACGAGGGACAGTGCAGAGTGAAAAAAAAGTGCCCCTTGCTCATACCACCTGCGTTAGTGCTGCGTCTGTGCCGGGAGGAGTAGGGGGAAAAGGAAGGGGTGTGATGGTGGTGGTGTGGGAGGAGGATGTCCCTTACTTGTACCGCGTCGCTTACCCTACTTCCTTATCTTCCGCTTCATGACCTACCTTGTGTAACCCTCCTAGACCACTTTCGTCTTCATTCCGGGACCTACCTTGTGCGGCTGTCCTTGGCCCGGATTACCACTATTGCGAATGT
The DNA here is from genome assembly GCA_963942505.1 of Lordithon lunulatus. Taxonomy (NCBI): domain Eukaryota; kingdom Metazoa; phylum Arthropoda; class Insecta; order Coleoptera; family Staphylinidae; genus Lordithon; species Lordithon lunulatus. The sequence goes on from OZ012667.1 coordinate 21,592,536, forward strand.
CTGGACGGCCTCCCACATGCTGGGGTCTTCCAGGATTGGCCGGGCCAGGAAATCGGTGGTGATGTCCTCTCCTCCGGCTGCCCGTCTGAGAGCGTCCCGCTGTGACTCCCACTACCTGCACTCCAGTAAGGTATGTCTGGCATCGTCGATAGCTCCGGTGTCACAGTGGCCACAGACGGGGGATGCCTCCTTGCCGATGCGATGCAGGAAGTATCTGAAACAACCGTGGCCCGTTAGTAGTTGGGTTAGGTGGTAGGATAGATATCCATGTTTCCTCCCAACCTAGAGCCGGACATCTGGGATCAGTGCCCTGGTCCAGGCGCACTTTTCGCTTGTTGTTGCTCTCCCTGGCTGACCTTTTAGCTTCCTGCTTCCCCGCGCCTCTCCCCTTTCCCTGAATAGCTCTGCCCTGTCCCGTATGAGCAGGTCTCCCGGGATGGAGGACGCGATGACTTCCGCCGAGTCCGTCGCTACGGTGCGATAGGCCCGCGCTATGCGGAGGTTTCCCTGTCGCAGCGCCGACCGCACCCTGTTGCGCCTGCCCACGCGGGGGCTCCGTAAAGGAGCTTTGACGTGGCTACCCCTGCTAGAAGTCTACGCAATCCGTCGCCCGGCCCGCGTGTGTTCGGCAGTAGCCTGGACACCGCCCGCATTGATCGGGCTACGCCCTCGACAGCTCTTTGGACGTGGCGGCTATGGTTCCGGTTGGAGTCCATCACCACCCCCAGGTAAATGAGATGGCTACCTATCTCTACGCGCGCCCCTTGGATCGTTAGGGCGTGTTGGAGGTTTGCTTTCCCGGATCTACGGGTCGACAGCTATGTTGCCTCAGTATTCGCGGCTTCCAGTGCGAGTCGAGCCCTCCAGCCACTCTGCCCCCAGCTCCCCCAGGATTGCCAGGTCGTCTGCAAACCCTACGATCTGGGTACCCGCCTCCCTCTGCTTGGTGCCATCTCTGTATTCGGTAGCTTAATTAGTACCCTGTCATGTTAGTTTCTCCGTCTTAACTAACTCGAAATGCTCTCTCTGCCTGTTTAATTGCTCCTCTTCATCCGCAGCATTTTCTCCATCTTTCTTCTACTGCCACGGGTTGAAATTCCCGTTTTTTTCCTTCCACATTGTTTCATAAAGATTTCTAATTTTATTATTTCTATAGCTTTACACTTTTTTACAAATGCTTCCTTTCTTTAGTCATTTTTGTCCTCCACATTTGTTGTAAAATTTCAGAGGGTGCTTGGACATTAACCAACGTCTTCGAGTACTGGTCGTATACCCCTTTGGATTTTCATTTCATCCTTACTTCATTATTTTAGATTATTGTTTATTTCCGCTGCAGCTAGTCAATAATCTGTATATCTCGAGGTTTTTTGTTTCAGCAGCTGTATAAGATATCAAATGCCTTCTCACTGTCTATGAAGCATACGTCTGTATCTTGGTTCATAACTAAACACATTTGGTGTTGCTTCTTCCAGCTTATTATAATCTTTTTGTCAAGAATCTGAAGACGTAAGCTTTATGCTTAAAGTGTGTGACTCATTAAGCTAATAGTTCGATAGTCACTGCATTCTCAGTAAAACCGTTTTCTTGAAGTAGTGGTAGAAAGTTTGAGCTGTTGTTCTGATAGTATCCCTGTTCTATACAGCATTAAAGATATCTACAATAGGATCCAGCTGTTCTTCATCTATTGATTTTTAAGTTCGCATAGAATTTCGCCTGGTGCAGCTTCTTTTCTGCTATATAATGTTTTTTTTATTGCGAAAAGAAAACTTCTCCTTTTATTAAGTCTGGTTCTTCGCTCTTGCTTTGTTTGATTCTATCACTTCTTGTATATTTGAAAACCTCTATATAATCTTTCCAGAATGGCAGTTTTTTTTAATTGAATCCCACTTATACTTTGCCTCCCGAACTGTTCTCCTTATATGTCTTTGCAGTTGGAATCGAAATCGGATTGTTTTTATTTCTATCCTCCAGTAGAGTTTAGAATTCTTGTGTTTTCCACTGCTGCTTAAGCCTCTCCTTGTCCGGAATAAACCGTTCTTTACGTCCCTTTATTATTACTGATTTTATTGTATCCCATTTATGAGCTATATATGGGTCCTTCTGCTGCACTTCATTAGTTTTAATGTTAAGCTCTTCTTGAACTTGTTCTTTTACATGTTCCTCATTAAGATTTTCTGTAACTACCCTGTTTTTTGTTGGTTATGGGTTTAATTGATTCAGATTGATATGAACTCGGGCACTACAGAATAATAATCCAATGCAACGTCGACCTCTGTGTATGTTTTTACTGCTATTATTCTATTTCTGAATCTTTTCTTGGTTAGAATATAATCAATTTGATTGATATTCGGTATTATATCGATAATTCCAGGTCTTCTTTGTGGTAGTTCATAGTAAGTGTTAGTTATTACTAGATTCTTTGTTTGGCACAATTCTACAAATATATCACCTCTTCCATTTATCTCTCTGTCTAAGCCTATACTTTCCCTTTTTACCTTCTACCTCTCCTTGTCCAACGTTCGTATTTAAATCTCCGATGCATGACGATGGTAATATATTGACGTTTTACATACCAGATGCAGACGAACTAATATGTACCAGTCCCACCAAATTACATATTCATCAGTTTATTAGAGGTATTGAGAAACAATGGGGACTGATTTGATCATCTCAAATGAAAAAAGCCCATCTATATACGTGAATAGGCAAAAAAAACATAAATTCGTATTTAGAACCATCTGTCAGTTCTAAGTAACATTTACAGATAATATTAAATTGAAATGAAATTTTATTGTGCTTCTTCCATTAGGATCATCACTTTTCCTTATTTATTATTTATTCGCATTTGACCGGTGTCCCTTCTTAAGTTGTCAGCTGCAAATGCACACTTAACTATTTCGATTTTCCATGAGTCTGTAGCCTATAGTAATCCCTTTCAATTGTCCATTATTATTAAGAACAATAGGGGGCTCAAAATTCTTCCTTGCCGAATTTCATCAGTTTATTGCTCCCTCTACCTTTGCCTTTAGTATCTGCCATGTTTCTTCTCTGGAAATATTATCAAATACCTTTTGGTATTATGTAAAACAGAAATATCCGTTCTAGTTATATGCTAGCAGTTTCTCTGTTATTTGCATTATCGTAAATATTTGGTCTCACGGTCTTCTTAGCGCATTTTCGCAAGGTTTTCTTGTAAATAGCGTTCTATGTATGTTAAATCATAGAATATTGCAACTACATGTTTGTTATTGTCTAAATAATGTCTAGAAGACTATATGTTGAACTTGTCGATCTCTTAGCTCTGAAACCATGTTGTGAAAAATGTCATATTTTTGTATGAATCTTTCCAGTCTCTCAAGAATTATTTTTTCAAAGATTTTGGAAAACGCAACGCATACTGTTTTATAGTTCTGTAATAACAAGAGATCGTTTTTTATATAGCGGCACAATTTTTGTGCTAAATTGATTAAGTATTAGATTAGGTATTTAATAATGTCTATAGTTGATTTGATTACTTTTATCGGGATATTATCATACCCTGGTGATATTTTTGCTTGGGGAGGTTGAATGCATTGTTGTAGCGTCGTATACAAATATGGTATTTTGGTTATAAGTAATTGTCTATTCTAGTGATACAAATGTATCTGCCGTTGATAAGATTATTAATTTTGAACTAAAGTACTTACAGAAATCATTGGTTACTATAAGAGGATCTTCAATAGTTTCATTGTTTATTTTGATTTTCAATGTATTTTTTGTTTTGTATTTATTTCGATCGGTATGCTCCCGGATAACGGTCCATGTAGTCTTGATCTTATTGCCCGAGTTTTCTATTCTCTTTCTGATAGATATTTCCTAGTGTTTGTTATAGTCTTTCTAAGATTGTTTATAGTAATTTCTAGATTCTTCAGTGTTAATTACTTTATTTAACCAAAATAGAAATACTAGAAACCCAGTGTTTTTACTGTGGTCTCTAAATTACTATATTTTGTAGAGGTCATACATGAAGTTTTTATTAAGATATTTATTTAGATTCCATGCTATATCCAAGTAATTGGTTTTATATACGTCACTCATTTCCGTATGAGAAAGTATGTACTTTAATTGTTTTAGGTTTTGATCATTAAATATTCTAACTTTGTATTTTAGTGGTGGATTGTATTGATGATTTAATTAGCATGTTATATTTACTTGGTTTTAAAAAAAATTGTGTTACAATGTTCATGTCACTGAGTATCTTCTTCTTTTCGGAAGCCATGTGGCTTGTTTTGACCAAACTCTTATCCCGGGTCCAGCTCCTGTGATATCGACGACCAGCTGTCCTTCCACCTCTTCGGTGGCCTGCCGAGAGGGCGTTTGGTGTATGTTTTACCGTCTCGGACTATCTTGGCGATTCTATCGTCCTGCATGCGTGTTACGTGCTCGTTCCACTGTCTTCTTCTGCTCCGCACCCATCTTATAATGTCCGGTGTGTTGCATTGTTCCCGTATTCCCTTGTTGGTTTTTCGATCTGCAAGTGAATAGCCAGTGATGGATCTGAGGGTATTCATTTCTGCACATCTTAATCGACGTTTTGTCTCTGCCGTATCGGCTCTGGTTTCAGCGGAGTAAGTAAGAATGGGTCTCACGCATGTCTGCAGAATACGTGTTCTTTCTTGTTGGATTATTTAACATACTCCGGCATTCAATGACAGTTGTATTGCCAGCTCTAATTAGCATAACAGCGGAGGGTATAATTTCCATAGGTAGAGTACAATCTTTTTTATTGTTAGAAGAAAAAGAAATTAATTCCGGTAAACAAGCCCTCGAAAAAGATACTATTGGAATATCTTTAGAATATGTATACGCGAAATGGTCACTCTCTGCTCCAGAGTACAATTTAAATAATATTAGTTTAGAAATTGATGAAGGGCAATTAATTGCAATAATTGGTCCTGTTGGTGCCGGAAAATCTAGTTTGCTACAATTGATCTTGAAAGAGCTGCCGGTATTAAGCGGAGAATTAAAAATTAATGGAAAAATTACTTATGTTTCACAAGAGTCTTGGCTATTTCGTGGTAATATTAGACAAAACATACTTTTCGGAGAAGAATTTGATAATACAAAATACAACGAAGTGATTGATGTATGCGCCTTGCGAAGCGACTTTTCCATATTCCCTAGTGGTGACTTTACGGTAATTGGCGAAAGGGGTGTTCAGCTAAGTGGTGGTCAAAGAGCCAGAATTAATTTAGCTAGAGCTGTATATACAGATGCAGATATTTTTCTATTGGATGACCCACTATCCGCAGTAGATACACAAGTTGGTAAACACATTTTTACCGAATGTATATGCGGATATTTGAAAAATAAATGTATAATTTTAATCACCCATCAAATACATTACTTGAAAATTATACCACGTATTCTTCTACTTCAAAATGGCACGATTGTATATGATGGCTCTTATGATAATTTAACTACGGCAGCACCTCAATTTACGAGATTACTTGAAAAGGGTGATGACGAGCAGAATGGCGATACTAAACCTGTTGAAGTGGAGGCAGATATTTATTCGCCTAAAATATCAAGGTTTCCGCCAGAAGAAATGCAACGTGGTGGTGTGCATCAATCTGTTTATATGTCATATATACGATCTGCTGGTAGTTTAGTCAACTTGTATGTTGTACTGATCCTGTTTTTTTTAACTCAGATGTGCATTAGTACTACGGACTACTTTGTTAATGTATGGTAAGTAGATTTTTATCTAAAAAATACTGCCCAATCTAGTTTTTGAAATACGCTATATTGGCCTATTTTATAATGAAATCATCTTATATTTTAACTTACGTGTATTTTACGTTATTACTATTTGTTAGCTGTCTCTTTTACGATAAAGTGTAACTTAGTATCTGGATAATGTAGATTATTTTCATTTAATCTGGAAGCAAGTAATTGAAGACTCTTTTGAAAGATTCAGGTCTCTAATGACATCTTTCTGGCCAACATAGGCTATATAAATCCTTTTCATTCCCATTAGACCGGTTCTGCTTCCATCCATAATCTTTCCATACACTTCTCCACCTTGCCCCTAGGAACTGTATTATATACCGCTTCAGCACATCGTCCGCCATTATCTCGTGCGTGAGAATCTGCTCTCTCGTCTCTCTTCCCTATCTAAACCGATCTTAACTTCCAGGTAGGACTCCTCTTCTGTCCACTTCCCCTTCTAGCCTGGCTTTAACCTTGGTCATCGTTAACTTATACCTCGTACTCATCATAGTGATCCCCTATAGTTCAGTCTCTTAGTTCTGAAGCATCCCATCTTTGTGCATTGGCACCATTACACCAGTTGTCCATCCCCCCACCTTTCTTCATGCCACACTGTCAAATTTACGTTCACTTCTCTTCAACTTCTCCCTCATTTTTCCCCCAGTACACTCACCTTTAGCCATTTCTACCTTCTGTATCAGCTGCAATTGTTTTCCTTTCGCACAAAACCTCAACATCACACTTCGCCAGATTAGTCTTCTCCAACTCACGACTCTCATTTCTCAGTACTGCCATCTCTTTCCGCCATATTGCCTTCTTACTCCAACACGCTTCATCAAATCAGTCATTCTCCTGCTGACACTCATCTTCTTTATAAACACCCAAACAGTGCTCCAATTTCCCTGTCCAACTGCAGTGCCAATCACATCCGCTTCCTCATAACGTCCTTCTTTTCTTCATAGATCATTTCCAGTTCACTTCACCCAAATCATGAATGCCCCTTACTATTCTCCTTCTATATCTCCCTAAATCTCATCACCATTTCCACTGGCATATGATCTGACCCTCCTCGCTTTCTATTCTGAATGCAATATCTTCTACCTTCAGATCGCTTTGGCTAATGTACAGTCGATGATCAGCCTCCTTGGCCCAGAACATCTTCTTTCCTTCCCAGTCCCCTTCTATACATTTTATTAGCACATCCCATCTCGCTTTCCTCAACCATAGAATCCATTTCTTTTTTGATTGATCGACTGACCATGTGAACGCTTTACTCTCGGCCTTCCAACTCCCCCATCCTCACATTCCAGTCCGCACAGGGTAATATGCGGACTGAATTGTGAGGAGTTTCCTATTTCCGTCGCCTCCAGAACCTATGTCAGTTTCATCAGGTATTTGTTTGCAGTACACTATCTGCATGCTATTTTCATTACAACGTGTCGTTTATGTCAACGGTATATTGCTTATCACTTGCATCCACTCCTATTCCGCCATCCATGTCTCCACCATATCCACACATCATTCGTGTCTATCTGCTATGTTGGCTTCTTTCGCCACATTCCTTCAACAATGTTGTCTTTTACTTCGCGCTATTCCAATATCCTACCCCGCATTAGATAATCTCTGTTCTCTTTATCAGTGCATAATTGCTTGTTTTCGTCGCCAGATGGGCTTCCAATTTCCCCTACTTTCATCTAGTTTTTTTTTTGTAGTCGCCTGCATTCCTAGCGCTCTGTTCTCGTTTTGTATAACCTACCATGATCACTGAAAACTAGATAGTATTCATTGTTGGTCTATGAATCTATCTTGAAACTCTGTATCCATATTACACTTGTTACAATATATAATACCCCCCTTTGCATTCTTTAATATACTGTCTTTTGGCTGCTTCGACGAACTACGGATCGTTTTTGATCCCTATATTCTTCCTATAGTTTCTCCTATGTCCACGTCTCCTGTATCTATACTAGGTCATACTGTCTCACCTATTTGCCAACGGCTGTAATATTATTGTGCGGACCCTAACGCCGTTATATTTCCAATTTTCATATCCATTCTTATTACTGTTGCTCGCCTTTGTAAGTCTAGTCCATTTGTTTATGTATTATAAAGCCAGATTTTTTTTCTGTATCTCTAGTTTTCAATATTGAACCTTAACTAGGGAAGAAAGCTAGCCACATTTCTTAATTATTTTTGTACTTCTTTTTTATCGGTGTCAAATTTCATCAATGTATATAATCTACCAACACAGTATGTTGAAATAGTAGCTTCGGCTCATACTCCCAGAATTTAATCAGCCAGATAAGCGTCTGCTTCTATTTCTCACATTCCTCCCAGCCTATTCTGCTGTTCTATAAATTATATTATAGATATTTTAAATTAATATGTGTATTCTTTAATTTTAAGGGTTATCACTGAAGAAAGGAGATCACTGGACAAACACTCAAATTTATTATCCACCAGCACCTGTGGATACATTTATATAGGAGCAATTTCCACAGTGGTCATTGTAACAATAACCAGATCTATGACATTTTTTAAGTACTGCACGAAAGCATCAATAGGTTTACATGAAAAAATGTTTAGTAGAATTGTACAAGCACCTATGAGTTTCTTCGAAGCTCATCCGTCTGGTCGGATTTTGAATAAATTCTCCAAAGACACGGGTACAATTGACGAACAGTTGCCACATGTTGTATTAGATACAACTCAGGCAAGTTCATATGTATGTTAGCGGCAATGTGCATTATGTGGACTAGCTATGCATTTTGTGCAATAACTTGAATTATTAGGCGTATTGTATAACAAGTTTAATATTATACATTGTCGATGAATTTTTTATAGTCAAAGACTTCTTCAATAGAACTGAATATTTGCACTTTGACCTGAATGAAGTGGGGTACTTGCTATTCTTTTTAAAACATATAATGTTGCAAAGTAACCGACATTCTATCTGTTACATTGGCGCATCCCTAGCATAATTCTCATTCGAAAACACAATTATATGAGCCTATGAGAATGAAAGTGGTATAAGTCACGTTTGAATTGATTTGAAAAGGAGAAGAGTTTGCATTTGGTATTCATGTAGATCGACCTACGCAGTTTTATTTATAAATACATCGTTTTTTTGTCTGTAACTGCGTACGTCGATTTACATAAATACCAAATGCAAAATCTGCTCCTTTTCAAAACCATTCAAATGTGACTTACACCACTTTCATTCTCACAGGCTCATATGTCGGAAACTGGATTATTATGTCTAGCTACGCCAATAACACACGTATTAGCATGATTACCTCTACTATATAGGCGAAAATAAAACTATTACGAAACGTTTAAAATATTTTTTTAATTTCAGATTGCTTTACAAGTAATTGGAGTAATTATTGTGACAAGTATAGTAACGCCGTATATTTTAGTCGTTCTCTTGTTATTTATATTCATATTTCTATATCTAAGATCTATTTACGTCAAGACCAGTCGCAATCTCAAACGTTTGGAAGGAATTAGTAAGTAATAATTCTTTATATAAGACAGTTTATTATTTACTGATCATCTAACAAATGCAACAATGGAATATCCAATTATTTATACACTCTATTGAATGAAAATGGTTAGTGAAAGACTACTTCTGATCAGTATTATTCTTAGCATATAGTGAATGAAAGTAAATAGACAATTTGACGTATTATTGGTATTATAGTACTCTCCTCCGTCCCATTAAAGGCATTAAGCACAGCTTAAATAATAATAAACCATTTAAGTTTGTTCGTATTGGAATGATTTTTTATGAGTTTGTACTGCACTGAACATCTATTATGTAAATTCCTATCAATTGACTATTAGTCCTTTCAGAATTGGCATGTGTGACATTTTTCTGCCGAATAAATGCTCGAAATCCTTTAGATAAGTCACAATAAGATAGTGAAGTCGATGCAAGTGTGTATTGGATCTTTTATACTGATAAGCTAAAATGAGATATTATTTATAAAATACCCGCAGTTAGTAGTTACGCATTCAAAAATATGTTGGTATTTGATATGTCTACAGCCTGCCATATCAAACACCAACATATTTTTGAAATCATTATTTCCGAATTTGTCAAAATTTGCAAACTTGTTTACATATATTCGAAAGCACTCGTGTTATGTAACAATTAACCTTAATGCAACCAAGCCTTAAATTGCTCATTCTTCTAAGTGGCTAAGCCAAAAGTCACAGAAACCAATAGCTTGATTACTTACTTTCAACTATACCTGAAACTTATAACGACGAATTTTTTTTCAGCAAAGAGTCCATTATTTACACTTATCAACGCATCATTAGACGGTATAACCACAATTCGAGCATTTAAAACAGAATCAATGCTGCAGCAACAGTTTGAAGAATATTGCGACATCCATACATCTTGCTGGCATCTATTTTTAAGCATATCTAGAGCATTTGGCTTCTGTTTAGATTTACTTTGTTGTACATACATATTTTTCCTGGGATTCAGCTTCTTTGTATTCCATGAGGGTAAATTTAATTCAATGCAATTGAATTACACCATTGTAATCCATTTTTTTAGAATCACACGGAGGTAATGTTGGACTTGCAATGACGCAATCCTTATTGTTGACGGGAATGTTTCAATGGGGCATGCGTCAATGGGTAGAAATGGAGAATATGATGACGTCTGTCGAAAGAGTACATGAGTATACCAAAGTTAAGCAAGAGGGTCAAGATATAGTAAGCATAAAACCGCCAAAATATTGGCCACAAAATGGAGAAATAGAATTTTCACACGTATATTTATCATATGAAAAAGATACTCCTCATGTGTTGAATAATTTAACTTTTAAAATAAACTATAAAGATAAAATTGGTATAGTTGGACGAACAGGAGCTGGAAAATCTTCTATAATAAAAGCTTTGTTTCGGTTAAGTGAAATATCCGGTATAATTACTATAGACTCTATTGATATTAAAACGATACCTTTGGATATATTACGTTCAAAAATTGCAATTATCCCACAAGAGCCATTTCTCTTTTCGGGTACGTTACGCAGAAATTTGGACCCATTCAATGAATATCCTGATGGTGTTTTATGGAGTGCTATAGCGGATGTTAAGCTAATGTCTGCTGTACTAGATTTACCGGATGGTCTTAATTCTCGTGTTACAATCGGTGGTGTGAATTTTAGCGTTGGCCAAAGACAGCTTTTGTGCCTCGCAAGAGCTATAATAAGGAAAAATAATATATTGGTTATGGATGAAGCTACGGCTAATGTAGATCCTGAAACCGATTTTATAATTCAACAAACGATACGTGAACATTTTATCAATTGTACAGTTCTAACAATAGCACATCGTTTATACACAGTATTGGATTCTGATAAGGTTCTTGTTATGGACTTTGGTGTCCTTATCGAATATGATCATCCATATATTTTACTGCAAAATACAGAAAGCATTTTCTATAATTTAATTAAGCAATCTGGTAGATATACAATGTCTGCATTTACTGATACTGCCAAAAAGGTTGTACATTTAGTGTTCTTTTAAAATATTGCTGTAATATTATCTATTTTCAGAATTACTACGCAAAGTTTGAAGGCCTTGAAGACGACGAATCTAATGATTAACCTAAAACTTGAATAAAATTTATTATATTTGAAGTTGTCTACTTATTATAGTCCCAAATATCGAGGTAATGATATTACCGACTTACAAAACTCTCTAGGATCGAACTAAACCTTTCGAGACAAATGAGTTTTTACGCGTATTTTAGGCATTTAATTTTTTCGATATACTACCGAGTGACCACGGAAAAATATAAAAGTTACAATGAGGCAAATGTTGTTGCGGCTGGGACTCCGGAAAAAACGGGAAGACATGATGAGCTGAAACAAAGAAGAAGCACCGAAACGAAACACCACATAAAACATCCACGGACTGACACCAAGGACGAATCCGACCACATACAGCTGGCAGAACATCTATATCCTATATACTAGGTGATGGCGAGGGAAGCATCCGACTAGCCCCGAACGTTGAAACAGTCAGGTCTATAGATGTTGAGTGCAGAGCAGTGACTAGCTGCTGGAACAGAAATCGTACGCTAAACTCGTTAGACTAAACCTGGAGGAGTATGAAATGGCCACAATATGCCAGAGCACGGAGGTGCACAGTCGCGAATGCCTATCAGGGAAACGTGAGAGGTATATAAATTACATAGTATGTACTAACACCTGTGAGGACAAGATTATGAAAAACACCTACCATGACAACCGACGCTGCAGGGTAATCGCAGAGGCAAACAAGAGAGAAGGAATACTAGTTGAGGCTGCCCACCCTGGTCCTATTGAACAACATAGAATACCATTTCGCAAGCTCGTCTACCCAAGCAATTATCAGGAACCTATAGGAAACCCACACCACCGAAAATCCCCAGGTAACGGTCACCACCAACACAAAATTGAAGACCATGATGGATAATCCATATTGGTCAAACCGACCGATGGCCAATAATACGAGGGATCCGGGAAATAGACAGTGGTGACATGTCGCCCGATTTGAGAGAACGAACAACGGCCACCTCCGGATTAGGGCCACTGGCGCCAAAGTAGACATACTGTGCGAGGCCATCAGCGAAAAGGAACTGGGAACAGATGACAAGGTTAGAAGGCCGGGCGTAATCCTTCATAAAGGGGCTAACAATAAAATCAAAGGTTGAGAAGACTCGGGAACATTACTCAACAATAGCGTACCGCAAGGCAGCGTATTGAGGTCGATACTTCGTCGATACATCCTGTAAGCCAGGGACCTCCGTGCCGACGAAGAAATATTGTCAACCTTTGCGGACGATTCTGCAATGATGGTAGTGGAGGATCACGTACAGGCTGTAACTTCCAAACTCAAAAAAGCTACTGCATCAGAAAAGGGCAAATACATACAAATAAAACTGAACCAACGCAAATTACACCACATAAACTTCACGAACAGATACACATACCAGCAGAGGCTATAACTGCCAAATATTTAGGTATTCCACTAGACACATAAATCCTGGTCTATAAAGAACGCAGATCTAGAGGCGAACCTGAAGTGCGATTCTTGAAACCACTCGTTTAACTGTCCAAGACGCTAGGCAAATTAGGGACAATTCTCGATGTGAGATCGTAAAATTATGGAATTTGAGTTTACTAGCCCTAAAAAACACTAATAAATCAAAATTCCATCATTGAACGAACCCAAATCGTTCTTAAATAGTATTTTGTGATGAAAAGGATTTTCTTAAAAGAAAATGTACGTTGCTCCAGCCTTCGAAACGCATTTGCTTAGGATGCATCGGGTTTGGATAAGGAGCACGAAACATTGAACGAACGTACAATCTACTGTTAGTAAACGAAACAATAAAAAAAAAGCAGAAGCACTGTGAATATTAATTATCACTAATAACAACGAGCAAATCTACGATGAGACAAAATTGGAATAAGCACTTTTGGCAGTTGTCAAACTGACAGTATCAATACAATGTTGTCATATATATATATTTTTACCAACGTAATTTAAATACGAGATGCTTAAAACACGCGTTTGAAGTTGAAAAGCAACATCTATCTAAACATAATTTTACCATTCATCTTTATACTAATTTGCAGCTCTATATGTCAAAAGACAATGAATTATAATGAATATTAAGGGACTAAATGTTCAAACTTAGGAGACTCGGCGATAACCCAAGAAGCATACTATGTTCTTATTTTCGCCGTTAAAAGTTAACAAAGTATGGCTATTTTTAACATTTTTTTAAAGCAATTTAGAATTATTTTTTTGGAAACAATCCTCAGAACGGCCCTCGTTTATATATTCTATTATTATAGACAAACGATTCCAATGATAATGTGTAGAAAAATAACTGCAGAAACATTTAGACTCGTAATAATTTATTTTAATTTATAAATTGTTGTTTTTGGTGGAGGGTGGACAAACGAAAGTTACATAATAGACAAATGATTCCAATGTTAATTTGTCTAAAAATATTTACAGAAAAATTCAGGATCGTAATAATTTATTTTAAGTTTTAAATTGTTAAACTTTTTGATGAAGGGTGGAAAAACAAAAATAATAGGTGGACAAACGAAAGTTATAAATAGACAAACAATTCCAATGATAATTTGTTGAAAATTTCCTACAGAAAAATTCAGGGCCGTAATAATTTATTTAAAATCTTAAATTGTTAATAACTTTTGATGGCGGGTGAAAAAACGAAAACCACAGATGGGCAAACTAAAGGTATAAATGGACAAACCATTACAATGATAATATGTTGAAAATTACCCACAAAAAAATCAGGGTCGTAATAATTTAATTTAAAGCTTAAATTGTTAATAACTTTTTGATGAAGGGTGGAGAGTCGGAAATTTTGGGTGGACAAACGTGGACATAACCGGGAGAAACGTATTCTGCTTTAATTAAAAAAATAAAAAAAACATTTTATTTTGGATATAACTTTTTTTAGAAGAGTGGACAAACGAAAATTATTGTTGAACAAACGTGGGCAATACAAATAGGATAATAATTTTTCGAACATTCAAACTTAGGGGTACAAACATCACGCAGCTCAATGAAACAGTATTAATTCGGAATCAAATAAATACGACTTTGGCTTCGTGAAGTCAAACATAAAGTTGATGAGGACATGTGCTTGTGTGTATTGATAATAAATATAAATAACTTATAAATGTCCCAAACAGCCAAGCAACTTTAACAAACCTCCAGGTTAATGACGTCACTGATCCCTGAATAAGGCTTCCATAACTAGGGCAGTTCGGCAAAAACGAAAAACATCTATTTTTTCGCAGTGTGGAGTGTACATGGAATTTCCTTGCTTTCTAGAGATAAATCGTTTGCGTGAGCTCGAGTTTCAACCGATTTTTTCTTTAGAACTCCGTGCTGACTGGTGCTAAATTTTATTTTTTTTTTTTAAATTTATTTATTTATTTATTTTTTTTCATACATACATAGGTTTCATATAAATAACATATAACAAATTAATTTCGGAAAATTGTGCTCCCTCTCAGTGCTGTCACCAATCCACTGATCTGGACATCCTGGTGTGAAGGAGTTTTTGTTGTTCTTGTTTTTGTTATTGTTGTTTCGTGGTTCTATCTCAAAACATATAGCCGAGAGGCGTCAGGAGAAATAGTATTATATTCGCACCCACCGATTGCGCCTTAATGTTCAGCTCTGACTATTCCTGCTCCGTTAAAAAACAGTGTCGATAAGTTGCCCTGCAATTACAACTGTTGCAATCGCAGCTAGCGCACTAGATGCACTTCGCAACATAGGTCATCCTAGCTGGGAGTTATAATAATACAAGCCTTAAAGCAAGTATTTATTGAACGATTTTAATGAACTTAATAGGGGTAACGGATGGATACTGTACAACGCCAGTGCAGAACAGATCTACTGAGCAAGCTCTTATCTTAATGAGCACTTGATTTTCCTCATATCCCGGTCTGGAGAAATCATGTCCTAATCTTAATCCCACCAAAATACTTACTGCTGCCCAATCATATCCCACATCCCCCTACGAACCTACATTGCAGCTAAAACCCCCAATACGTGTCGACAAAATCAATAATGACGCTCAGTCCCTGGCGACACCAAGTCTCTGACTATGGTAGCGGTCTGAAAACTCTTCTATTTTACCCTGAATAATGTTTTGTAGAGGCCGGTACTTTCTTCTCACCACATGACCAAAATACTCCAATACAATCTTTTTCTTTTCTATTTCAACCCATGTAACTTTAAGAAATATCCTATAGGCCATCAACTCGAAGGCTTCAACACGTTTTTCTACGTTTCTGGTGATAGATCAAGCTTCCGTTCCGTTGAGCAGCGTGGAAAACACGTAGCACCTCAACAGTCGTAATGGCAATAATTCTGAAAGCTGCACGTACCACTTCTATCCTTGATTTCACTTCTGTATGGGTGTCTACATTTTCGGGCCAAAGAATTGGCTTAATTAGCCAATTCTTTGGAATTTTGCCGCTAGTGTATATTTTGTTGAAAAGATCTGCGACTGCTTTAAGACCATTTTGGTCGTCTATTAGTTCATATACCTCACAAGGAATCTCATCTAGTCCTACTGCTTTGCGGCTTTTTGAAATTTTAATAGCATATTCCACTTCACTGTATGTAATTTGTGGTCCTTCTGCATCCTCCAGAACCGGCGTAATTTTAAGTTACCAGTTGCTTCCTAGATATTTTTATACATATTAAAGAAATCATATGCCGCTTCTAGTTCTTCTCGCTTTGGCTAGCCAAATAAAATGCTTTCACTTTCGGGATTTTCTGTCTTATTAATACCTGTATAATTGTGTATGCTCTTATGTTGTTTTTTAGTAGCCTAAGTTCCTCCATTACATCTAATATTTCATTTGTTGGATTTCGCTGGTGATTTAGGTATGATGACGGCCACCCCGTTGTAGTGGGCTGGGTTTTCGTTTACGGCGTATAGTACCTTGTATTCTTCTGTATTTTTATCCAAGGTACATTTACCGCAGCCCTTCCATCGAATTTTGCTCCTATGATGTCTATCCGCATCCTTTTAATTTCTTTGTTTGCATTATGAATTTTACCAGTCATGTACATTCTTCTTACACTCCATGTGGCGATTCTCAAGATACAACTGGGGGAATTACTCCGGAATTGTTTTTAGTATTGACTGTCATTGTTGTTGATTGCTTACTAGGGATATCCTTAACAATCTTTAAAGCAGTAGTTTCCCGTTGCCTTCTTCATCCTATACCATTGTCTATTATTATTTTTTTGTTCATCCGCCAAGAGGGTTCCCTAACTCTTATCAGCTCGTCCACCCATGGCTGTTGGCTGACAGGAGGGACCTGCTTATACCGGCAAAACTCGGTCTGCTTAGCCAGGGACTTATTCGTCAAAGAATAAAATTCGATGCTTATCTCGCAACTCACCTCTATATCTAGAGGCCGTGCACTATCCGCCACCTGTGATCCCGCTGGTAGTCTATTGCAAGGAAATTACAAATACAATCGCGGTGCATCAAATGCATCTCGGATTTATTGTTATGAGCCCGAAACTAAACAGCAGATGCAAAGCAGTCACATACTGCACATGGAATGGTACTAAGTCGTTGTTTGCCACCTTAATGACCATTGAAGGTGCTTTCGACAAAACGCATTTAAGAGTATTGAAATACTCAGGATTAATAATAATATCCCATAAGATTCACATCACTATGGCTGGATAAAAAATATGCTTAGTTGAAGAATAATCCAGGTAACGATGACTTAACATCTGGAAGAGCCTGTTCTCAAGGTGGAGCCCTCTCACTGCTTTTGTGGCATCTTGTAGTTGATAGCCTCCTTCTGTAATTTAACAACTCAGGTTACTATACCGTTAGCCATGCAGACGACATAGTGATCATGATAAACAGCTTGAAGGTGTACTCTGCAATCTCATGCAGAGTGCTCTGGACATTGTTGAGAACTGGTGCGATAGCCATTCACTGACCGTAAATTAAAAAAAAACAGAGCTGATAAACATGCCAATTCTCTTTAATGTCCACAGATAAAGTAAAATATCTAGAATTAAATATGGATACAAAACTAAACTGGAGTGAGCATGTAACGTCCAATTGGAAAAGGCCTGCATTGGCCATGTCACAGGGCGGTTGGTAAAATATGGGGCCCATCTCCCAAGATCACCCAATATAATAAGACCAACTATCGCATATGGCGCATTAATTTGATGGTCTAAAACAAAACAACTCACACCAATCTCAAAGCTATCATCCATCCAGTGGATGGCGTGTCTATATGCCGATATGAGAACAACACCCAGCAGCTCTTAAAGCACTACATTCACTCGACCTCCTTATAATGGACACTGCAGTAAAATAGCATTACGGCTATATTTATTTAATCTGTGGAGTGATAAAGGTAGAAGCATTGGATTTAGGAGCATACTGAGTGAAGCTATCAACATATCCATGTATAGATGATGGATCCAAAACTAAGACGATAGCTAGCTATGGATTATTCTCACCAGAACTCGATTTCAAGATAAGCGCACCACTTGCAAGACTCACGTCAGTCTTTGAAGCTGAATTAACAAGAATGCTAAAGTAAGCGGAACGGAATATTAGGATAAACATAGCCAAATACTCACCGAGAGCAAAGGAGCTCTTAAACATAACAAACTAGAATTCTGCTTAATCAAAGGACATAGTGGAATCAACGGAAACGAAATAGCAGATGAGCTTGCCAGGAAGAGTTCCTCACATCCTCTACTACTCTACTACTTCATGCAGGTACTAATAAAAAAAAGTAATAGAGCATAGGATACTTGCTCTTCTTACCTTGTGAGAAACACCGGGCTGCAAGCAATGAAAGGAAGCAATTAGGCAACCTTGTGAAATTGCAGCCATGGCCTGCCTTAACTTATCTAGAACTAATCTGAAATTATTTACAAACATCCTAACTGGCCACTGTCGGCTAACCAAACACCTACACACTATGGGTAGACAGACCATTATGTAGAGGGTGCAATGAAGAACTAGAAACAGTAGACCATGTAATATGCTTCTGGCTAGCTCTAGTAACCACTAGGCAGCGAGTACTAGGGGAATAGTATGGCCAGCATTGGCAACTCCTCACCCGCCAGGATTATGCAACTTGCACGCAGAATTGACTGGTGGGACGAGTGAGTACCCTTAAAGCGAGGTTTCATAATGGGCCCATTTTAAGACCTAAGTGTCTGTGGATATGCTACCATCCAGCCAACTACCCAGACACAGTAAATATCTTTTAAATTCAACCGATTCTATGTATTCTATATTTTGCAAAAATAGGAAATTTTAAGAACCTCATAACCTCCTCCTCCTCACGACCTTGTGAATGCCACCTTGGCTAAGGGTACTTTAACCAAGAGCACCTTAACGGGCACTATTATTATACTAATTGAAATGGATAATTAATTAAGTTATCTTCTACTCACTACATAGAGAATAGACAACATCTTCTTAGATTGAACCTTCACTTTGGCTAAGCTTATAATTGTATGTAGCCAGGTTCAATTACTCCAGTCCATTTCTATTCGTCAATGGTGTAATATTGCATTAATGTCAATTAGAGCAATTTATTAATTGATTCTTCTTCCTTTCTTCAAAATCATCTAGGACCTACTTTTTGACTTGAAGAACAAGGTTGGAAGAGTTTTTAGAATTGCTCTAGGTCATTAATCGATCTGTTTCCTGTATTGCTATCATTTTCGACATGCCAAGTCTTTCTATGGTACAGAAATACTGCGATGTGAAACTGAATGTCAGATTACGTATTAGGAGGGGAAGCGGTTATCAACAAAATTGACTCTGTTCACAGCGCTACACCGGGATAATGCCTGGAGTTATGGCACTTCTATACTTTTGCTTTTAGTCCGAGGGGTTCTTGACTCACCTCAATCTGAATTTAGTGAGCAAGTGTGGCCGAAGCTATAAACATTGCAATCTCCACCCTAGCATTTTTCAGAAATGTTCTATAGAGGATATATCGGGAGATTATATGGGATATAATCTCCCGACGTATCATCTATAGAACATGTTAGGGCATGGACATGAATAACATGTCTGCAGCATCCGCCAAATGGTTTAATATCAGTACGTCCTCGCATTAATGTGTCAAGAAAAAGCCGATTTGTAACATTGTCTGCATTGCAGAATCAAATATCTAGTGTGTGTGTGTAAACTTGGCAACTGAACTTCCTCTTAACAGTGCTGTTAGGAAAATAAGAGTTGCCTGAATAGAGAATATGTAAACTGGAATTAGTAATGGGAACCCGCTCTATTCGCCAATATACCCTATTGGCCAATAGAGCGGATTTCCAGACTCCTTCCAGTTTACATATTCACTATGTATCGAGTATTTTAAATAGTCAGATATTCAGCATAGTAGTATAAACTTAGTTCTTAGAAACTGGCGTCTTATTATTCATTTCATGATGTTTCAATGTAGGCAATGAATGGGATCGATCCCAGTACATTGAAACATCATGAAACGCCCAGAAACTAGAAAACAGTTAAGGATTTATTTCCACGAACATGACCTCAAATAAAAAACTTATTTAAAAAAAATATCTTCATAGCTATCAACCCGGGATTTGCCGCTGGTTAAGGAAGAAGCTCAGATAAGTGTAATCACCCGGTATTTACAATAACTTTTAAGAAACCCTTTGAATACTGTGAAAAGATTATTTGCGAAATTTGGCCCACAACGGGGTTTGAATTTTCGATTCTAAATACTCAGTATGAGGCGCAAGGCGTCTCTAACCAGTAGGCCATTGTGCTGGGTGGCCCAAAATGATTTATAAGACACGAATCCACATGGATTTCATGATTATTGTAAATTAATTAAAAAACACTACCAAAAGAAATTCAATCATCGAACGAATTGAAATCGTAAATTGCCCAAATTCTCGAATTCAATTTATTCAATTATCTAATACAAATTTTGTCTTTTGCCCTGAAAGCACTGCACCATGTTTGTATATTCATAAAATAGTATGGTGAAATATATTGTTATGTATCAGTAATTTTTATTATTTGTAGGCTAGGTTGCTAGTTTGCAATAACAAGCAAATATTTTCCTTTTTATCACCACGTCATATCTGACACATTGAATACATGTTTAGAATGACATGTGTGACATAATTTCTTAATAAATAATCAATCATGGAAGAAGAATTTGATATAGAAATTGAGAATGTAAATCCTAGAGAAAACGCAAATTTCATTTCGGTTTTATTTTTTTGGTAAGTATATGAAATTACTAAATAATACATTTATTTGTTTCTTAAGTATTTGTGAACTAAGGACTCGTTTACAACCATATTATTCAATACACAATAAATAATAAGCCCTACAGACATATACTTTATTCTGATAAAAGTATCACACTATTAATAATAGTAATAGAATAATATTATTAATAATTAAAGATGACTTTCTGTTTTCATAAAATAAATCATAAAATTAAAATGTTAAGACACAAGAAACTTCTAAAAATAAAGATAATTTTTAATTATTTTTGCTCACAAAATAAGAAGCACTGATACAGTGTACATCACGTTTCTTGACGAATGCAGTAAAATGTAATTCACGGAAAGTTAAAGAAAAAGAGGAAAAGAGGAAACCGAGACCAAAACATCCCTCAAAACGTTACAGCAACGACACAAACACAACAAATAAAATATATAGTAATTCCCTGCAGAAGATAGGAATGACCACACGTATTACTAAAAACTTAAACAAGACAAGTTGAGCACACACACACCTAAACCCCACAACAGCAAACATTACATCAATAGCAAATACCTTAAAACCACCAAACACACCAAATATACCAAACATACCAAACGTACCAAACATACCAAACATACCAAACATACCAAACATACCAAACATACCAAACATACCAAACATACCAAACATACCAAACATACCAAACATACCAAACATACCAAACATACCAAACATACCAAACATACCAAACATACCAAACATACCAAACATACCAAACATACCAAACATACCAAACATACCAAACATACCAAACATACCAAACATACCAAACATACCAAACATACCAAACATACCAAACATACCAAACATACCAAACATTCCAAACATACCAAACATACCAAACATACCAAACATACCGTACATACCAAACATACCAAACATACCAAACATACCAAACCTACCAAACATACCAAACATACCAAACATACCAAACATACCAAACATACCAAACATACCAAACATATCAAACATAACAAACATACCAAACATACCAAACATACCAAACATACCAAACATACCAAACATACCAAACATACCAAACATACCAAACATACCAAACATACCAAACATACCAAACATACCAAACATACCAAACATACCAAACATACCAAACATACCAAACATACCAAACATACCAAACATACCAAACATACCAAACATACCAAACATACCAAACATACCAAACATACCAAACATACCAAACATACCAAACATACCAAACAAACCAAACACACCAACACACATTTAATAAACCTCCGATATATAATTAACATGATACGGAAGACAAGGACATTATAAAAAAACTGCACAAGGAATTATTTTAAAAACAAATATTGACCTACAAAATACACAACAAATCATTCAAACATTTATAGAAAGCTATATAATAGCTTCATATAAGGACACACAACAAACTTCAAATGAATAAAGAGAACCTTCGTATTCTGCCTAATTAAAGTGTTAAAAAGAGAGATAAGTAATTAAGAAATAAGCAAAAAACTGACAGATAACGCAGCTTATTTATCCTTTTCTTAACAGCTCACTTATGTAAAAAGCGAGCAAGAGAGGGTTTAGAAGACATAGTTATGCCTTACTACCACATTTATTCTAAATTTCACCGCAACTTCTGAATTCAGGGTAGATCAAGGTATATATTTTATAAATATTAATATTACAGTAAAGGCAATTTAATGTCTCAACTCTTAACTGATGTTTTAAGAGGCTTACTACATAAATAAAATGACAAAATTAACCACTCAATTAAATTTGTATAATTACAATATTGATGTTAATATTGCAATTAAAGTTTCATGCAAGCTTATTGGTGACACATATATTTCTAATATTTTTTATTAAAAAACTTTTTTCTTGAAAACAACGCAAACATGCAAACAAACAAAACGAACACAGTAGAATGTATGTACTTCTATTGGCTATTCTAATATCGTGTATGTCCTCCAATACTCCTAGTTACTCCTTCAGACTTGGCATACTGGAGATCAAATTTTGAATGACTTGTTGTGAAGTATTTTCTCATTCTTTAATTGCTGTGTTAGGATGTGAAGGTATACAACGTTGTGCCCTTTTTTAATATCATCTCATAGATGCGATATGGATTCATGCCTGGACTATTGGCTGGCCATTCCAAGAACACAATAGCAACAGCATTTAAGTAGCGACATGCCACATGAGGACCAGCATTATCCTGCATAAACAAGAAGTTTGACCCCACGAAGGGAGCAAATGGTATTACATGGGCAATAACGATGTGTTAGATAATAATCCGGATTCAAAGACCCAAATCATCCCCAAAACATTATAGAGCCACCACCAAACGGGACTCTTGGATAGGTATTGCAATTAACAAATCTCTCTCCTGGCCTTCGCCAGATACGCTCACGCCCATCAGGAAATTTAAGGCTAATCCTCGTTTCATCTGAGAATAAATAATCATTTCTCGCAAAACGCAATATTAGAATTGTCTGCTCTCTGGTGAGCAGGGATTTCTTATCCGGTTTTTTGCTGTCTAATCCAG
Organism: Lordithon lunulatus; assembly: GCA_963942505.1. Lineage (NCBI taxonomy): Eukaryota > Metazoa > Arthropoda > Insecta > Coleoptera > Staphylinidae > Lordithon > Lordithon lunulatus. The sequence goes on from OZ012667.1 coordinate 21,615,704, forward strand.
CTTTATTTGAACACCTTTTCATCGTTCGGGAAGATACAAGAAGATTGTGAGCAGCTACGAGATCATTTTTAGGGCTGTTACTAGTCGTTCTCTTGTTTCTTAGAGAGAATAGTCGAAAACGCTCAACTATTCGATTAGTAGATAGAAGTTTGCGCCCTTGTCCCGGCATTTGTTGAGAACCTGTCTCGTTAAATCGTCTAACCATGTGACTTATGCTGGTATGATTTCTTCCTATCACATTAGCAACCATACTCATCGAATATCCCTCATCCAGCAAAGTTGATGCTCTTACTGCTTACTTCACTGACAAATGTATTTTGCGATTCATTACTAAAATGTATTACAATCGCACTGAAGCTATCAATAATAAAAAAACACTTGGTGGCTAAAGACAACTAGTCTTAATAAACAAAAATATCCGATGAGATTTAAAATAAACTTTTGCAATAATGCCTTTATTTGCAATTGTACTTTTAAAACAAAACAAACCCACGTTGACAGCATTTACTTTAACTGTCGTAGGTCCACAGACTACTTGAATGATAGCTAGAAAACTAAAAATCACCATTATTTTAAAATAACACAAAATATATGCGGTGGTGCGTCAATAGTGTCCATGACTTTATTATAGAACATTTTAGGTTCACTGTAAAAACATTCCGAAAAGGTAGCAAAGCTGAATTTACCGTAAAAGATCTCTATTTGGTATTAAACGAAGACAAATCCGATATCTTGACAAATGAATTAGAAAAAGAATGGAACAAGCAGCTGCAACGGAAACAGCCATCGCTCCAAAAAGCTTTATTTAATTTATATAAAAGAAAACTATATAAATATTGTATATTTATGTTATTACTGGCAACTGTTAGGTAAGTTATATGTTTTAAGTATTATTTTGCACAACTATACATTCTTCTTTCAGGTTGTGTCAACCAATGGCACTACATTATCTTTTGTTATATTATAAACCCAATCAAACGATGTATACAAAGGAACATGCCTATACATGCATGTCGTTCATAATTTTAGCATTATTTACATTTGTATTGTTCTCACATTTGTATTTCTTCTCCTTGCAAAACATAGGCATGAAAATAAGAATAGCCTGTTCCAACTTAATCTACAGAAAGGCTTTAAAACTGAGTCTAAAGACATTAGAAACCATTTCGGTTGGCCAAATTGTTAATTTACTGTCCAATGATGTTCGTCGATTTGATAATATTGTACTCTACATGCCCCATATACTTGTGATACCGTTGGAGTTCGCAGTAATTACAATACTACTCGTCATCTACATTGGTTATAGCGCTTATAGTGGAATTTGTTTAATTTTAATCATGTTGCCAATCGAACGTAATTGCTTTTAATTGAATTCACTTATTTGTTTACTAATAAATACAATTATTTGTAGTTATATTAGGTCGAAAATTTTCAAAACTCCGGAAGAAAACGGCAGAAAAGACAGATGAAAGAACACATACCATAGATGAAATTATATCTGGTATCAGTGTTATCAAAATGTACTGCTGGGAAATACCTTTCATGAAATTAGTATATTACATTAGAAAGTAAGTATCAATAAGTAACAGAAGTAACTTACTAGTCGCTAGCTGATAACTTTATGATATCTTATGTTTATTAAGTGTTTTAACAATTTTATTATGTAATCACTATTTATGAGTCAACGATATCGGTATTCTGTAAAACTCCGTTTTTCTGCTTTTATACTCTGTCTGCAAGCTACTTAAGGTCTGGTAGTGTATTTTCGGTCCATCGATAAAGTAGAACAGGAATTTCAATATCGTCCACACACCATTTCCCATTAATTTGCGCCTACTTTAAGACGCAAAAGTACGCCTAAGCGCTTATTAAGCCATTCTATAATAAATAACTTCTATATGCATATCATCTTGATACTCTTGCTTTGCCGCTTTAATAATACTCCCCATCAGAGAATCCAGTATTATATTCTAACTGAAACTTTATATGAAACCGTATAAAATATTTGCTGTTAATTATTATATATATATATATATATATATATATATATATATATATATTAATATTATCTATTTGCCGTTTCGGTGTAGGCTTTCTATAAATACTACCAATTCTAAAAAGATCAACAACGTTTTCATAATATTCTCTTTTTTAGTAAATCATGATTCCGCACCAATTTGATTTAAATTGAGTGTTGGTAAATAACAAAAGTATTATGTTTATTACCACTATGGTGAAGCATAGTTTCTTATTACAATTTAAATATGCAACTGTTGAATGTTTCATTCCTTGGTGTGCATCCCAGTGCAGCTTCTTTGATTATTTTTTCAACTACCCCGCGTGGTATTGTATGGTATCCAGCAAGTCAGTTTTGGAAACAATGCATTGTTACTCGCTTGACTTTCTGGCTAGTCTATCTTCTTTTCAAAGACTCTGAGGGCCGGTATAATCACCATTCAGTAAAGTGGTCACTAGTGTTAGTGATCAGTAAACAAGCAATAAACGTACCTTTCAGTAGCGGCAACCTTTCAGTAAATCGGTGTTACAGAACAAACAAGTTTCAGACTACTTCAAGTCGCCTGAGGTTACCAAGAAGATTCTAACCGCAAATTTTTGATGCGCCTTCTTAGTTCTCGTCTTGTTGCCGTTTTTTTACTCGACAATGTTGTATATGTTTATTGTTAATGATTTAGAAATTGATAGATTTTTGTAGTCAGTTCTCACTGTGTGCCCTTTCCATTTTCTTTGTTAGCAATTTGTCTTTTTTTATATACACAGTTTACAGCATGTCCATAGTTCCATAGAATATTATATTGTATATTATTTATTTGCCCTCTTGTTGTTTCCTCCCTCTGTCTTCGCCTGGAGATTTGAGGAATGTTATAGGACCATCTATCCTCGGGCTAGTGGTATTGAGGGTTTATGTGGTTGTTGTTTATTATTTATTTCAGTTTATTACTGATGTGAATAATTATGTGTATTTGCGTTTGTGGTTTTGTTTGTTCGCAAATCTGATTTCCGTCTTGTTTTATAGTCGCGTATTTATTTATTTGTATTTAATTTTATATTTTTTTATATTCAATTTTACAAAGCATTAATATATTACTTTGAGTAATCATATTTGTATGTATGTTTAATTCTATTGATTGTATATAAAGTTCATTCGTATTCGTTCTTTTATTTAAATTGTATAAAAATTTTAATATATTGTTTTGTTGTATTTGTATTTTTGACAGATTTTTCTTAGTTGTATTTGCCAATATAGTGTCTAGGTAGTTGTTCTGTGAGGTAAAAGTTGTATGGTATACTTGTATCCGTGATATATAATTTTTAATTTTCGTTATTCCTGCAATGGCTTTTGTGTTTGTTGTTATTACGCGTTTTATGTGCTCGTCCTATTTAATGTTGTCTTGTACCTTTCTTCCAGTTCTTGATCTGTGTTTGTGTTTTCCTGTAGCTCTTTGTCGTTTGTTCCTGAGTTGAGTATACATGTGTCATCAAATATAGAGAGGAAACATTAAAAAAAATGCTAGAATTTAGCAAGCTAAATGACAGATTTTAACATAAAAAATCGACAATTATACCTGATATAGTGGGAAATAAAATCGACTATTTACTAAAAGAAAGGACTAACAGAAGAAAGGTTACGGATGCCAGGGATTTAATAGGGCTAGAGATTTAAGCGACCAAAACATGCTGATCGCCACAATACCAGAGACGCACATTTTAGACTCCCTATTTAGGAGTCTAAAATGAATATACAAATTGAATGCAGAGAAAGTAAAAAAAAGCACCACAGGATAAAGCGCTGAAAAAGTGAAACACAGGAAAAAATAATGCACATTGGCCAAGATGGACTAATATCTGTCCATCTTGGCCAAGAAATATGTGTCATTCTACATATCTCTAGCAATGTATGTGTATATGCAAAGAAAAGAGATGACTAGAAAGTGGCAGTAATTATACCAGTATATAAAATCAAAGACAGTAGGCAATGCAAAGTTTACAGAGGGATATCACTGCTTATTGTACCGGGGAAATGTACGAACGAATTCTGGAAGGAAAATTAAGAGATACCATAGAAAAGGGACTAGAGGATGCGCAAAGAAAACCGAGCCATAGCGAACAAGGCCAAAGATTTACGATAAGGCAAATAACAGAGAAACAGTATTTGATAATATTCTCAGAGAAGAAATATGGAGTATCATAAACGTAAAGGCAGTGGGAGGCGGCCTAATAGAAGCAATCAAATCAGTATAACAGGAAATAAAAACTACGCAAGACATAACAGAGACACTACGGATAATTCAGGACAAAACAAGTAGTACAGGAATGAGGATAAACAATTATAATAATAATAAACAATTAAAATGAATTACTATAGGTTACAAAATCAGGACAAAATCGAAATAACTGTGTATACATTTAAGATAATAGATAATAGATTTTATTTATTTAATCTATTTTACATCTTCATATCTACAATACATATTTTTATATACACATACATACGAATATGCACTTATGTCTAAAAAACAGGTTGTTCTGATGATAACTTGAAAAAGGTGGGAAGACAAACCACTCAAATGATAAAATAATAATATAAGGAAGAGACAAAAGTACTGCTGATCCTATAGGAAGAGAGAACAATAAAACTTCAAGTATATGGGGAATACTTAGAGCAAGTAAACAATTTCAAACATCTATAATAGATAGAACCAGAAACTGCGCGAGTGACATAAATAGGACACAATCAGAAGCGAATCCCGATTCTAACGTTAATAATTTAGGGGCGGGGCCAACAATCTTATCAATCAAGCTGTTTACTATGTTACAGTGTGCAATTACTTCTGTTCGCCTGTCTGTCTATTTTTCGAGTGTTTTGGTTTTTTTCCCGTAATATTATTGGCTTCTCATGTGTGCTGCCTTCTTTATTTATTGAAAATGCAGACGTTAATGTGGTTGGGTTATGTTTACAAACAAGTAAACCGTGTCCCTATAAAAAAAATACCTTGACAACTACTGCACTGCCCAAGAGATGGTTTGTAGCTGTAAATCTGGACAAAAAAGCTAGTTACGGCTTTTTAAAAATAAAGAAAAATATGATAAGAGGTAAGAAAGTTGATATCGTATACGAAGGAGTGCATCAAATTCTTGGAAGAATGAGAAAATAAAACAATCGAAACAAATCAACCCCGGCACTTCCAAATGATTAAGAAAGAGATACTGCTATTCGTTGAAACAATCCAAAAATCTATTAAAATGGTGCAAAGTGATATTTAAAATATAGCACGAGGAACAAATTCTAAATCCCGAGGGGACAATAAACATACTTCAGATCATGAAACTTAGCCGTGTAACTATACGGAAAAGGAAAGAGTTGGAAACGAATGAATGTATGAATCTACTTATTGGATCCAGATGCCTAAACAACATTCTCTCCAGCTCGCTGTGTCACCAGTTGGATAACCAAGGAGACTCTGCTAACCGGAATAAGACTCCTCTTGCAGGTGGTAGACACGCCTCCTGCCCTAGGATCGCGAATGTAGCCTAAGGGTGGATGAATCAGCAAGTGATCAAAGGTAGAAGGCAACGTGAAACCACTTCATTAAAGATCCCTGTGGATGTGCTTAGTATTTTCATCTTCGTGGATAGTTTAAAGGTTAATTATAGCCTAGCTGGTTTAGCAATCGGATCTCCGGGACAAGTTTGAAGCTATGAAGTTTAGTATCTGGAATATGAGAAGCCTGTCTCAAGCAGGCGAAGTTAACAATTTACACCAGAGATGCAAAGACCACAACTAATAGTAGGAATAAGATTTAAGATGGCCAGGAGTTCATCACATGGATGAAGGTGTTATTTATTACTCTGGAAGCAGTGATAAATTAAATAAATATAGAGTTACTATCTTAGTGGATAAAGATACTATAAGAAAAATAAGATATAAACGAAGCAGTCACCAAGTTGAAGAGGAAAAAAGCTACCGGGATATATAATGTCGCCAGTAAGTAAATTTTGGGTGGTGCCCAGCCTCTACTGCTTCAATATGATGCTATAACGGGGGGAAATATTGACAGGATGAATAACATTAAAGATAAAAACCCCTGTTTAAAGGCAAAGGTAGATTAAATCTCGAGGAATTGCGCTAGGAGCAACCCAGTATAATCTCTTAACAAAAGTGATAAATAACAAGAGTCATGAAGCACTCATTACGTTAAAATCATCAATGGAGTCGAGCTGTCGAAAGCAGATAAACCAACTGAGTGCATAAGGCGAACACGATCTGCCAAGTTCAATTAAATCTCCGAGCATCGATTGTGCAATAGGCGTGGATGACATATACATCAGAAAGTTAGCATCTCAAAAAGTAATGTGATGAAATTTAGGAAGGGATGCGGGCCTGTTAAAGAGCTTAGTATACCTACGGGAACAACTTGTTTCGTGAACAATAACAAATATCTTGGCATAAGAATGCAAGCAACGTTAACACTAATAGAACACTTCTCCGCAAAATGTAGGAAAGCAGCTAAGATAATAGCCTCACATAAACACTTTCAAAATCTGAATCTGAAGACAGCGCTCAAACTGTTATAAAATATATGGCAGTAACTTACGGGCTCAAAACTCTATGGGCCCAGGTTAAAAAAGCCCATCTTCTTGTAATGGATAAAATTAAAGCTAGATATACAAAGAAAGTGCCAGGCTTGTCTAGGGTCACCTGGAATACCTTCGCAATACAGGTATCGATTACAAAAATGATAGGGGAGGAAGTGATAGAGAACTGCAAAGGAATAGCAGCCTCAATACAAATGAAATATGTACGTATAATAGAGGAAAAGAACATGCATTTTATAATAAATAATTACACGGAAGGGTATTTTGAAAGCCAAAGATGGAAAGAAGCTAATGCTGATGCTCTGATGCTTCTCCCTCCTCGTATAACACCACTGGATATGTTACTGTACAACCTAACAGTGGACCGATATCATCTATGAAAGTATCAAAAAGGAAATAATGAATCACTCTCATAATTCATCTGCAGTATATCACTAAGTCCTGTAGTCTAACCGTATAACAATAGAACCGATTGATTATATATAACTAACAAAACTGACTATGACATAGAAGTTGTACATAATAGGTGTATTTTCGTATTCATTTTGTGTGTATAAATTTGCATATTAACTACGTATCTGCTTTGGCAAACCCAAAAATAAATCAAATTAAAAGATACTATAATACTCCTGGATACTGATTGTACTTGATTTGTTCCCCTCAGATGGAGTAATATTAACATATTAACACAAATGTACTCCGATAAAAGAAATCTCAATATTCTCCAAATCTATGCACCAACAGCTAATGAATTCAAGAACGAAATTGAAAAATTCTATGAAGCACAATAAAATGGAAAACGTTAAGGAGCAAGATGTTACGTCATGGGAGATTTTAATGCGAAGGTTGAACAAGGAGCGGTAGAAGATACCATAGGAAGATATGAACTTAGAGAAAGAGAAATGGAATAGGCGATAAATTAGTAGAATTTTGTCAAACACAAATAGTATTTACTATAAACTACCACAAAGAAGCTCTAGAAGTGTTCACAATATACCGAAGAAATTAAGTCTGTAATCGCCCGAATTCATATCAATTTCAATAAAATAAAATTCAAAGCAATGAAATATAGGAATAAGGTTCATATGCGAGCTACATAGAAACATAAGGAGAAAGTAAGAGAAGCAAAATGGATAACACAATGTAAATATATGGAAGAACTTATTAAATAAAATATGATAACTGGAATCTAGATTAAGAAATTAAAGATTTAAGAACAAGAAAGAAACAACCACTAATTGTTAGATATAAAAAATGCAGTGCTTTTTAAGGCAGAAGAAGTGCTAGAAGCAACGCCGAAGACATAATAAAAGAAGAAGTTGTCTACGCAATAAAAATATTAAAAGACGGAAAAGCTATACCAGGTGAAATTCCATGCGAACTTAAAAATTAATAGATGAAGAACAGTTGGATATTAATATAGATGTCTTTAATGCTGTATAGAGAACTAGGATAATACCAGAACAACAGGTCAAAGTTACCTTTATAACTACATAAACAAACTGAATACCAGAGAATGCAGTGGCTATAGAACTATTAGTATAAGTGGCCACACAGCATTTCGTAAAATTATTCGCAAAAGACACTAGAATAAGCTGGAAGAATACATAAGCATGCTCATTTTGGCTTTAGATTAAATGGCCTTGGAAAAAGAGATGCACAATTTAGTTTTACTGTAACACAATCTGATTCATGGACCATGGAATGGATATAAAAATTAAAGAGGTGTTTTCACTTTATTGTCCTTTTTCGTTTTATTGTGTATCGACTTCGAATTTGTAATTGATACTGTAGATGGTTTGATTAAACCAAACCGTAGAGGCTTTTTGCGTTTCTGCCACGAACAATGTATTCTGTACGAATAGCATTTAGTTTTCTTTTATTACAATATAAACTAAATCAAATAAAGTATACACAGGAGCATCGCCATAAGACTTATGCTCTCTGTGGAACCGTTTTTAAAGATCAATTCCTTCCTCGAGTAATTCTATATCCATAGTTACTATAAACTTTATAAAGAAATCTAGTATTTGTAGTAAAATGATATTCGAAGAAACTTAAATAATTGTCAAAACAGCAATACTTCAATGAACATTTTTATTTCTTGTTATTCCAATGTTCATGTCACTCTACATTTCTTATTCTGTTTTTTTTTTGCAGATTAGAAATGAAACAAATTCTGTACACAAGCTACCTTAAATCAGTGAGCATCTCACTATCAATATTCATGTCACGAGCTTCAATATTTTTAACAATTATGGTGCATGTATTATCTGGAAACATGCTATCTGCAGAATACGTGTTTTTTCTTGTAGGATTATTTAACATACTTCGACATTCTATGACAGTTGTATTGCCAGCTTTAATTAGCATAACAGCGGAGGGTATAGCTTCCATAGGTAGAGTACAATCTTTTTTATTGTTAGAAGAAAAAGACCTGAATCCCGTTAAACAAGCCGTCGAAAAATATACTACTGGAATATCTCTAGAATATGTATATGCGAAGTGGTCACTATCTGCTCCAGAGTACACTTTAAAAAATATTAGTTTAGAAATTGACGAAGGTCAATTAATTGCAATAATTGGTCCTGTTGGTGCCGGAAAATCTAGTTTGCTTCAATTAATCTTGAAAGAGCTGCCAGTATTAAGCGGAGAATTAAAGATTAAAGGAAAAATTGCGTATGTCCCACAAGAGGCTTGGCTTTTCCGTGGTAATATTAGACAAAACATACTTTTTGGGGAAGAATTTGACAATAGAAAATACAACGAAGTGATTGATGTATGCGCCTTGCGAAGCGAGTTTTCCATATTCCCTGGTGGGGATTTTACGGTAATTGGAGAAAAGGGTGTTCAGCTAAGTGGTGGTCAAAGAGCCAGAATTAATTTGGCTAGAGCTGTATATACAGATGCAGATATTTTTCTATTAGATGACCCGCTATCCGCAGTGGATACACATATTGGTAAATACATTTTTAATGAATGTATATGTGGATATTTGAAAAATAAATGTATAATTTTAATCACCCATCAAATACATTACTTGAAAATTATACCACGTATTCTCCTATTTCAAAATGGTAGCATTATATATGATGGCCCTTATGATAATTTAGCTACGAAAGCACCGCAATTTACAAGATTACTTGAAAAGGGTGATGACGAGCAGAATGGCGATACTAAACATGTTCAAATGGATACAGATATTTATTCGCCTAGAATATCAAGATTTCCACCAGAAGAAATGCAACGTGGTGGTGTGAATCAATCTGTTTATATGTCATATATACGATCTGCTGGAAGTTTAGCTTACTTGGGTGTTATATTGCTGCTGTTTATTTTAACTCAGCTGAGTATCAGTTCTACGGATTACTTTGTTAATTTATGGTAAGTAGATTTTAGTTCTCCGTCCGATTAGTCGCGTGGGCAGTTCGCCGTTCGGTACACATTACTGCAATATTTCTTATTGTATAATATGTAACAAGGTGAACCTTTTGCAAAAAGTTGAAATCTCAGCCCGAGGGCTTTCCCCTGGTACAGGGAAAAGCTCAGAGGAGTGTACTTGCCCGGTACCTTAACTTCACATAAATCCTCTCGCTCCCCAATGCTGACTCAGTACCAGACGGACGGCGCCTCTAACTACTTCAATATTAAATGATAACACACGGCAGTAGGAAGGTCGAGTCAGTTACAGAATTAATAATTATAGTAACTACTACTACCATTAATTAATTTATTCGGAAAGATGTGTGCTGTCCATGCCAGATAATTTATTGCTGCGATTGCCACCTCTATTTCCTCTTTGTCGAATTCTGCTTCTATATTTTCCGTTTCTCTCCTACATTCTTCCAGTCTAGCATTAGTCCGCTCCTCTTCGTATGCCATCAGCTTTTGAATATAGTTTTCACTGATCCTATTGTTATTTTCTTAATAAAAATTGCATATATTTGTCTCTGTCACTCGTCGCTACGTCGCTACTGTTTACCTCCTACACACTTTTGTGCATTTTTTCACAAAATGCTAATTTGCACGCCATATCAAACCGAAATGTGTCTTCGCGCTTTAGCTAGATCATGTATATTGACAGAAGCAATCAACAAGTTTTGCTCACTCAAGTAGTTTGTTTAGTGTTTTACGTTGGAACGTGTTACTTATGGCCTCATTCCACATTTTGCGTTCTTGAATCCAACACTCATCTATATGATTTTCTCAGCCTTCTACTGTAACTAGAATTAAATCTATCGTAGCTGATATCTCCTTTATGCATCCAATATTTTATATCCTTCAATTTCAGTATACTAAAATTGCTCACCTTGACCATTGGCTTATTTTTCGTCCGTGTGCTATAATAACTGTATTAATATTTTAGGAGTTTGGCGAATCGGTAATGTGTGAGTAACGCCACTCCATTTAAGTGTATTTAATTACTATTTATGTATTAATTGTGCCGGTGTTAAATCTGAGCTGTGTATCCAGCGACAAATTAGTTCTCCGAAGGGTAGCTACTATGGGAGCGGTGTTATAACTATAGGTAAACTTAATAAAGGTGGTCTCACACTGAGGGAACAACGAACCTGAAAATAACTAGCTGTAAATTGGCAGCATATGATATTATGTCTTAAGAAAGAGCAGCTTCGGCAATACAGAAAATAAAGAGACGCCGTTCGACCACTCCTGAATATTATGCACTGGCCAATGCTGAAATGTAAAACAGCTTAAGGCCTATGGCAGAAGAGAACGAGAAGAATGAGTAGGAAGAGGACGGCCCGCTGGGTGTAACTTTAATAACAACAAGAAAAATATACGAAAACAGCATAATACTGGGAGTACAATAGCAAGAAATATCGGAGGAGATACGAGGAATAAGAACAGTGCATAAGAAGTAGAAAGAGATAAAATTAAAGTGTTTGAAAAGACGATTAGAAGAACTTAAGAAGAGCAATGTGTATACGTTAAGGTTAGAAATAACAAACTACAGATCGACTATGATATCTGGCTGTATAATTCGTGGACAAATAAGCGGCAGGTATAGAAGAAAGGAAATATGGACAACAGATACAAGACAAAAAAATAGATAACGACACAGTAATAGATAAGGTTTCCATTAGAAGATGGGAATCAATGTAGATGGAAAACATCAAAGCCATCTTCGTTTCGCAAACGATATTATCCTATTAAATTCAGATATCAGCAAAACAAAAATCATGCTTTTAAACGCAGCATCCAAGGAAGTCGGTTTACAAATGAACGTCAAAAAGACCAAAATTATGACGCCAAAATGAAATAGGTATTAGTGTCACATTTGAATTGTTTTGAAAACGAAAAAATCTTGCGTTTGGGAAGGATGATTAGTCGAAATGAGCTAGGCAGCCTTTGGAACACTAGGATATATTCTTCCCGTAAGACTTACGGTTTCGAAACTACAACCCTTACAATAAGATCAGCCGAGAAACTGAGAACGTCTCAAAGAGCTATAGAACGTACGATGCTAGGTATAATCTTAATAGACCACATCAAAAATGACGAAATCCGGAGACGAACTGGCGTTGAGGTTGCTATAATGCGTTTTGCAAACCTTAAGTGGAGCTGGGTGGGACACGCTGCCTGATAGGATCCATCGACAATCCTGATAATGCAGTGTAAACCAAGAATATCAGCACCTATTGCAGGAAGCCCCCAGAAAAGATTGAGAGGCGATATCAGCGAAGTTGCCGGACCGCAATGGCAATAACTAGCCAAGAATAGGACCGCGTGAAAGAGTTTAAAAGAGGCTTATGCCCAGAAGTGGGCAACAACAGGCAAAAGATGCAAGACACGGTAATAAAAAATGGATATTAGAATATAGAAAAACTACGCAATGATAGTACAACGGTCGAAGAATGGGTGAGATAGTACGACATTGTAAGAGAAGCTGCTGAAAAACTATCGCTGGTTAATCAATCCAATCCAAGAGGCACCATGTCAAGGAAAGGGCAAGGGTAAAGGTTGATACGTGGGTGGTATCAGATGTAATGTGGATGCAGAGTTTCAAGGTAGATCTAGAACCAAAGTATAATTAGTAGAAAAGTATTCTTAGTAGTTAATAGTCAGGGACCAATGGGAAGTGAATGGTCGGGAAAGTTGAAACAGTAACCGACACCCTGCCCGAAAAAAAGAGAAGAAAAAGGTCAGAACCAGAATAATAATTTGGTTTAATGAAGTATATAAGGTGGAGAAGCAAAGGGTGAGGATATTTATGGAGTATAGGAAAAGAAAAGATTATTTTGAAGTAGCGAAGCAGACGAGCAACGTATTTAAGGGGCAAAATCGTTAGAGTGAAACAAACATTGTCACAATCTTATGGCATATAAAGAGCAGCAGACTGATACTAGATTATAAGTTGTTAGCACGGACAATTAAGACAGGAGTTGGAGAAAGAGATAGAAAGGGCAATCGTAGCATTAACGACGCCAGGTCTTTATAGGATTAAGGGGAGAATGGTGGGTAAGGCAGTATATTTCGCAAGCGGTTGAATGAGATTTGGACAGGAGTGGCTGACATACCATCTACTTGGAGCGAAGGCATCATAATCCCCATTTGTAGAAGAGTGATAGAGGGAAGTATATGTTTATAGGGGTTTAGCTTTGGACACTGTCTACCATATATACTCGTCGATATAAATAAATGAACAAGTCGATATATTTTGATGATAATTTAAAAAACGAGGTTTTTATTCTTATTAAGAAACAATGAACATTTCAACAATATACAATATAAGATTCATCAAGTTAACATCTACAATGAAACACAAATTCTTTCTTTTCATTTGGCATTAGTTACTTAAGTGTCAATGTAAAGCATATTTGCAATTAAGCTTACAAAGTTACACATTAAAGTTGAAATAATGCCTCCTGTACAACATCGTGCAAATTTCCATCAGTTAACCGAATTTGAACGTGGCAGAATAATAGGTCTACGAAAAGTCGGATTATTATTATTACAGGAACTACTAGCATCTACAGGTGTTACGGAGGGATACCGAAGTATATCTCAAGGAGCAGATTCAGCGGCGACCTAAGACCCATAGCATGGTTTAGGTGTGGAAATCATAAAGATGCTATAGAGTGTAGATACATAACAAGTACAGAGAATGTAGAATGTATGTATACAGCGCAGTTATATGGTAAAACTAGTTGGTCTAATGCACTGGCTGGTCATTCAGGGAATTCAAGGAAAATCGAGGAAGAAGTAGTAGGATTGTCCTAAATAAAGGCACTCCATCGCCTTTATTTAGGACAATCCCATTACTTTTTCCATGCGTTCGGTGCGGAGTTGGCCGCTAAGCATAAGAGGACACCAGAACGGAGTATTATTACTTAAAAATATTTATTGTCTTAGTGTTAATTTTAATCGCATTATATGATAACTTCATCCCTATATCGCCTCTTCTCTATCTTGCCTGTTCCATCTAATACATATGCTCCCTGCGCTATCCATTACCAGCATTATTCCCTCACTAACCCAAACCTCCCGCACCAGTCTCAGTCTCTCTTCCCCAAACTCCTGTAGTTTAGCTTCGAACTTCACCACCGTCAGACACGATTCCCACCACATGCTATATGATAAGACACCGGCGGGCGCTTGCCAAAGGCGTAGATCTTTCTGATACTTACAGACTCTTCAGGACCGAGATTTGCTCCTTTTCTACACATCCAACTCTCCCAACCCCCACACATAAACTTTACACACGAATCCCAGATCGTACATCCTATTCCTAAACTCACTACTTCTCTCATTTTCTCGCACCCACTACAAATACTTCCTAAACCCACCTCTACAGTCACATGAAAACCTAAATACTTAATCAATTAAGTATTTAGGTTTTCACTTAAATTTTAACTCTTCAGACATACATATGCTACCCTTATTTGTAAATATCATACATTGTGTTTTTCCACTACTATAATCGTGTTTATCTAGGTATCTTCCTTCTAATATCTTTGGTATATTTTCCATTATCTTGGCCACAAGGACTACATTATGCGTATACGTCAACATCCATACATTGGTTCTACCTACCACAACGGGAGGGCTTGCACATCCTTAACACCAGCTCACCTGTGTAAAGATAGTGTGCTCAGAGGGCATCCCTGTCTTACTCCATTACATTAAATATACATTTCTTCGAAACTTCTTCATTCACTCTCGTTTTTGCCTAAGTCTCTTTCTACATCCCTATCACCCATTCCACCGCCTCTTCTTCCATCCATATCCTTTCTATACACTGCACTACCTTGCCCCCAAAGAAAAGTGTCTTATACATTTCCAGAACTACCTCCACCATTTTCTATAGCTTGAAAACCTGCTCTCTTATCTTTATTTCTTTCACTATGGCCATCGTTAACTTATACCCTGTACGTAACATCGTGATTCCCCTATAGTTCTTCAGTTCTGAAGTGACCCGATTTTTGTACTTTGGCACCATCACTCCACACGCCACGCCTCTGTCCCCGCCACCTATGTGCATCTCTTCTTCCACTTTGCCAGGTCTACGATCACTGTATCCTTTGCTTCTCCTCCCTTCGCCCTACAGAATCTCCCTCAACTTTTTGTCTCCTTCCACCTTCTTTATCTCCTTTAGTTATTCCATATATTCTTCCCATAGTTTCTCTATTAATTTTCATATCCTTTCTTATTGCCGTGGGGCTAGCCTTTGTCGTCGACGTTTCCTCTCCTCCATACCAGCCTAGTCTATTTGTCTGTGCATTATAAAGACAGATTTCTTGCTCTATCTCTAGTTTAGAATATCGTACCTTATCTAGTGTTGTGTGCGGTGCTGCTGGTCGTCCCTTACCTTGCCTTTGCTGTGTTACCTATGGTTTAATAGGCTCTGTTTAAAAAACCAAAGGGCTACTTAACAAAGGTAATCTTTATTACTAACTGAACAAGGGGTAATATTTAGGGATGTCGCGGCTAAGTGTCGCTGAAGTCTGATGAACAGTGATTGATGTCTTCTTCTGTGCTGAACCAATTACGGCTTCTACTGCGTAAGTGCTGGAGGTACACCCTCTTGGAGTGGTTGTCGTACTCTGTGAGTGGTGGGTGTACTGCGTGAGTGCTGGAGGTACACCCTCTTGGAGTGTTTGTAGTACTCTGCCTTCCTCTCGGCTCTCTGGAGTCCTCGAAGACTTGGATGCTGATGCGGCGTTCCCATGGCCTCGGGGCCACCTGCATCCAGCTCCTTTGTGTTGAACGCTGAGTTGCGTTACCCGCGGTTTCGTACCGGATGGCGTTATCAGCGCCGGACGCGTTTATAGCCCTTACTTTGTAACACTTTGTATTTAATGGGATATTTCATATAAGGAGGTACGCGGATTACAACACTAGGGAAGAAAGCTAGCCTCATTTTATCATGTTTTATATTGTTTTTGTATTTCTCTTTCTATCGGTTTCAAGTCATCATCAACGTATATAATCGACCACCGCGGTATGTATTCGACTTCGACTCATATAATTTAATCAGAAAGAAGCCTATTCTACCTCCCACCTCCTCCCAACCGCAGCTGTTATATAAATAATATATTATATAGATGTTTTAAATTACTAAGTGATATGTGCAAACTTTAATTTTAAGGGTTACCACTGAAGAAATAAGATCACTGGGCAAAAAATCAAATCTATTATCCACCAGAACCTGTGAATATATTTATATGGGAGCAATTTCCACAGTAGTCATTATAACTATCACCAGATCTATGAAATTTTTTAAGTACTGCACGAAAGCATCAATAGGTTTACACGAAGCAATGTTTAATAGAGTTGTACGAGCACGTATGAGTTTCTTCGATGCTCATCCGTCTGGTCGAATTTTGAATAAATTCTCCAAAGATACAGGTATAATTGACGAACAGTTGCCACATGCTGTGTTGGATACTACTCAGGTAAGTTCATAAATATGTTAGCGGCCATGTGCATAATTTCGCATTATGTGGAATAGCTAGACATGTTGTGCAATAACTATAATTATTAGGCTATTGTAAACAATTTAAATATTATACATTGCCTATGAATTTTATAGTCGAGGACTTCTTCAATAGAATGTAATTGTTATAAACTTTTTTTTAACATGTTGCATAGTATTAACACGTGTTTAGGGCAATGCAACTACGCTGTAGCCGTGCGATATTGCCTTGCCTTGCGATATTGCCGCACCCCTTGCATCATATTATACTCAGTTGGAGAACAGAGATATGCCACACAATTAATATCGGAAACTGGATTATTATCTCTAGCTACGTCAATAGTACACGTATATTCATACTACGAATACACTACATTCGACATTATATACAATGCCCATGTATTTTACAAAATGATATTATTCTTTGGCATATTCCGCGATGTATTTTACAAACATAAAATACAAAAATAAAAATACTCTTACTACTATGTAGATGAAAATATAAGTATTACAAAATATTTTTCATTTCAGATTGCTTTACAAGTAACTGGAGTAATTGTTGTGACAAGTATAGTAGCACCGTATATTTTAATCGTTCTATTGTTATTTTCATTAATAATTCTATTTCTAAGATCTATTTACGTCAAGACCAGTCGCAATATTAAACGCTTAGAAGCAATTGGTAAGTGAAATAATTCTTTATATAGGACATGACTGAGCTAGTTTATTATTTACCGATCATTTAACAAATTCAGAACAAAATATAATATCGATTTCATTATTAACACTTTAATCGAAAAATTGTCAATTGAAAAATTACTTTGGGCCAATATAATTCTTATTCTTACATTAGCCTGATATAGCAAATGAACGTAAGTAGGCAATTTAATTATAGAATTCGTCCCATGAATTGTCCTTAAGCACCTGCATAATAACAAACCATTTAATTTTGTTCGTATTGCTAGGATTTTGTATGAGTTTGTAGTGTACTGGACATCTATTATGTGAATTCCTATCGATGTGAATATTATTACACTCGGAACAGAATTGGCATCGGCAACACTCCGCCGAATAAATATTTGACAAAGTTTAGACAAGTCACAATAAGATAGTGAATTCTGTTATTTAATAAGCGTGTTTTAGAACTTTTATAATAATAAGGTAATATATGATATTATTTATAAAATACTCGCAGTTCAATCGTAGTGGGGCTGTAACCATGTCAAGTACCAACACACGTTTGAAATCATAACTTATTTCAGAATTGTCAACTTTCTTTACATAGATTGGAAAGCACTCTTTCAACTTAATACAATCAAGAAATTGCTCTTCTTTAAGAATTCTTCTGTGACTAAGCCAAAAGTCTGGAAATCCAATAGCTTGATTACTTACTATACTATACCTGAAACTTATAATGACGATATTTCTTTCAGCAAGAAGTCCATTATTTACACTAATCAGCGCATCATTAGATGGTATAAGCATTATTCGAGCATTTAAAACAGAATCAATGCTGCGGCAGCAATTTGAAAGATATTGCGACGTCCATACATCTTGCTGGCATCTATTTTTAAGCATATCAAGAGCATTTGGCTTCTGGTTGGATTTACTTTGGTGTACATACATATTTTGCGTGGGATTCAGCTTTTTTGTATTCAATGAGGGTAAATATAATTTAGTGCAACTCAACTACGCAATTGTAATATATTTTTTTTAGAATCGCGAGGAGGTATTGTTGGACTTGCAATGACACAATCATTCTTGTTGACCGGAATATTTCAATGGGGCATGCGTCAATGGGTAGAAATGGAGAACATGATGACGTCAGTCGAAAGAATACACGAGTATACCAAACTAGCGCAAGAGGGTCAAGATTTACAGAGCATAAAACCTCCAAAATATTGGCCTCAAAATGGAGAAATAGAATTTTCAAACGTATATTTAAAATTTGAAAAAGATACGCCTTATGTTTTGAATAATTTAAGTTTTAAAATAAACCCTCAAGATAAAATTGGTATAGTAGGACGATCAGGAGCTGGAAAATCTTCTATAATAAAAGCTTTATTTCGATTAAGTGAAACAACGGGTATAATTACTATAGACTCTATTGATATTAAAACTATACCTTTGGATATATTACGTTCAAAAATTGCAATTATCCCACAAGAGCCCTTTCTCTTTTCGGGTACATTACGCAGAAATTTGGATCCTTTCAATGATTATCCTGATGGTGTTTTATGGAGTGCTATACAGGATGTTAAGCTAATGTCTGCTGTATTAGAATTGCCGGATGGTCTTAATTCTCGTGTTACAATTGGCGGTGTGAATTTCAGCGTTGGCCAAAGACAGCTTTTGTGCCTCGCTAGAGCTATAATCAGGAAAAATATTATATTGGTTATGGATGAAGCAACGGCTAATGTAGATTCTGAAACTGATTATATGATACAACAAACGATACGTGAACATTTTATTAATTGTACAGTTCTAACAATAGCACATCGTTTATATACAGTATTAGATTCTGATAAGGTACTTGTTATTGACCTTGGTGTCCTTGTCGAATATGATCATCCATATATTTTGCTGCAAAATACTGAAAGTATTTTCTATAACTTAATTAAGCAATCTGGCAGATATACAATGTCTGCCTTTACTGATACTGCCAAACAGGTTGGAAATTTAGTGTTCTTTTTAAAATAGTTCTAATATTATATATTTTTAGAAATACTACGCAAAGTTTGAGAGATCTGAAGACGAAGAATCTAATGATTAACCTAAAAATTGAATAAAAATTATTATATTTGCAGTTGTCTACTTATTACAACCCCTATTTTGAGGTAATGATATACCGTCCCAAAATTGTTCTATGGTATAATTTTACCCATCAAGTTGTGTTTTATATGCGTATTTCAGGTTTATTATTTTAGTTTAATCGATTTACTACTATGGAAACATATAATATTAGACCCTCCGCACACGAGTCAACTGTTTTGTAACTCGAAATGTAAACTAGTTTCAAATAAGTCCATGACCAGTTTGCAATCAAAATTAAACCTACACCTGACACGAGCGCGACTGATTCTGGATCAGTCGTATCAAAGCTCTCTATAAAATCCCAAAGCAATTGTTGACAAAATGTCAGCCACAAGTAGTAGTTCATATGTAGAAGACTTTAGTACGTACTATCAGTACCGTAAGCTTACTAAACGGAGTGTGCAAACAAATTATTTTTTTCTACAATTGTTTACTTATGTCAAATTTAAGTTAATTTTGTTAGCTGCTATTGAATAATATTTGCAATAAAATAAACTGCAATTTTTAATAAAGTACCGCCCACGTTTTTTTTAACTTCAATATAATGTTTAGAATTTAACAATCATCAGACGTATTTTCGTATACTGTCATCATCTGTATCACTCCCTCTGGGCCGGGGGAAACCCGTAGCGATGCCACCTCCAAAAATCACCGCACACACATATAATCCAATTACACAACACTCATACAAATATCAACAAATAAAGGACCAAAGCGAAAACGAGATAGATAATCGCGAGGCGAATTACGGCCCATAACAAGGCCTAAAAATCACTGTAGAAACAAAAACTTCAAACACACAAACCAATACACAATACAACAAAACGAACTACACAGGGAAAAATGCGGTTAACACGCTAAAAAAATGATACTATATTACAACAAAAAACACCAACAGGATTCACCAGGGGTGTTTCAGAAAGGGAATAGGGACGAGGGAGCAGATTTTCACGCTAGCGAGAATGGTGGAGGAAGCGTTAGAGTGCAAAGGGAGAGTGTATGCGGTGTTTGTGGATTTGAAAGCGGCGTATGACTCAGTTCCTAGAGGAAAACTTGTGGAGTGTATGGATAGATTGGGCATGGAAGATGAAAGTGTGGAGTGGGTGAGAAGTATATATAAAGAGGCGTGGGCAAAAGCGAGAGTGAATGGAGAAGTGTCGGAGAAGTTAGGCTGAATGTGGGTGTAAGGCAAGGGTGCCCCCTAAGCGCCTTCCTGTTATATAATCCATACACGAGCGAGTTGGAGGCGGTGCTGAGGAGAGGACAGGCTGGCGGGGAGTGATGGGGAGAACCAAGGTGTGGATGTTGGCATATGCGGATGATATAGTATTAGTAGCCAAGAGAGTGGAAGAGATGCAAGAGATGTTGGAAAGAATGGAAAGGTGCCTGGATCGGAGAGGGCTAGTGGTGAATGTGGAGAAGACTAAATGGATAATGGGAAGGGAAGGATGATTGAGAGAGTGAATGTCTTTAAATATTTGGGCTTTTGGTTTGACAGTGGAGGAGGATCTAGGGTGCATGTGGAATGTATTCAAGCGAAAGCGAGAATGGCTTGGGGAATAGCGAGATGGGAAATGGGAGAGGTTGTGGGGCGGTAACCTCGTAATGGCGTGCAAAATCTGGGATGCGTGTGTAAAACCTATTCTGTTTTATGGAGTGGAAGTGTGGCGATTGCGTCAGTGGGATGTAATAGAGAGAGAGAGAGAGCAAGGTTTACTCCTGAAGAGTCTGCTAGGTCTCAAAAGGTCGACACTGAGAACAGTGCTGTTGCAGGAGACGAATCATATGAGTATGTGGTGGGAGTCGTGTGTAAGGGTCGTGAAGTTTGAAGAAAAATTGCAGGAATTGGGCGAGGAAAGACTGGTGCGGTAGTAGCAGAGAAATATGAGGAGAGGAAGTAGCAGCAATAGTATTTGAGAAAAGGGTAAGGTGGCAAAGAGGCTCATGGAATGTGTTTCGGGGAAGGTGTAATGCAGATGGAATAGGTTCTTAATGCAAAACTAGTTTAGTACTTATACTTGTGTACTCATTGCCTAAACGTAGAAATTATTTGATAAATGTCAATGCTAGTGTACAATTATGTACTAAAACATGTTCGCATTACTATCCTATCATTTATTAATCAGAACGTTAACAGACGTTGAACATCCGTGTGAACATTTCCAACTTACGCGTAGTACCTAGGAACCCTGCGAGAATGTCATCTCAACATTGTATGTGTGTGTTGGCCAAGTTTGATGAGAGAATTTTTTCTTCAAGATGTGTCATGAATATGTCCGCTAATAGTGAACTTAGCTGTGAGCCCATTGGAAGACCAGACTTTTGTAAATAAAATTTTTGATTGAATTGAAAATAGTTTTGTTCAACACACAACTCGATTGCTGACTGAAGTTCGGATCTTGTCACGGGGTGTATTGTGGTTTTATCCTTAATATCCCGGATGATTGTTAAACACTCCTCCGACGGTAAATTCTGTCTAATGAAGACAAATTCCAACTTCGCAAATCATTGCATTGACGCAGGACATGCGTTTCCGGATATAGCAGCCCTGAAGGTCCTGCATATAGCGGAAAAGGGAAGAACATTGACACTGTTGGAGGCCCTCGAAATACAGAAGAGCAAGAACAGTAACGATATTGTTTTACTAATAGATCTATATAAAAATAATGGAGGGGTATCGTTGCGGTGT
This sequence comes from Lordithon lunulatus, assembly GCA_963942505.1. Classification (NCBI taxonomy): domain Eukaryota; kingdom Metazoa; phylum Arthropoda; class Insecta; order Coleoptera; family Staphylinidae; genus Lordithon; species Lordithon lunulatus. Next base: position 21,637,759 of record OZ012667.1, read on the forward strand.
TTGCTAATATGTTAAAATATAGGGACATAAGACGTCTTAGTATAGTGAATTTACTATTTTTATTTCTCTAATGTTTCTCGCTTTATTTATTTTGTAATTGTATGTTTTCCTTTTTTAATTTTTTTTTTATTATATAAAGAGCGATCGGTTACAATTTCTTCAGTCATCGGAGGAGCTCGAAAATGGCTAGAGCTTAACCGAAACTAGTTGCAAAGTGTAACTGAAATGTGATAAAAAACAAAGTAAAAAATCGTTTTATTCATCCTTTAAATACGTATATGAATATTTTCTTTACAGTATTATCATACTGGGAATGAAATATATCGTAGTTTCATAAATTAATTGAAATTCTAATAATTCCGTAATTGGCCCAATAATTCATAACCATAATCAAGTTATATTGAGATGAGTACACACATGAAATAGAATAAGGCAGTTATATGGAAAAATGGTGTCCTAAAATATATTATATTCGATAAACTATCTTTATTATTCAGTAGCGGTCGTTTGCAGCAAGAAATACATGTATAATAGCAGTAAAAATATCGATCGAATTTTATCTTAAATTGTGTCGCGATCGACTTGTTGTCATTAGTACTCTATTTATCACGTAGTGTTTCTCAGTTAAACCGTTTCCATCTATGGACCAAAATTGGCTTTGCGAACGACAGGTCGATCGTGGTCTACTTGCTGGACACCCCTGCTCTACACTATCCCGCCATCTTTTTCGTGGTCTTCCTCTAACACGTGTTGTGTCAAAACTTCTGTTCAACATTTTCTGCCCATCTAAGTCTTGCTGATGTAATTGGCCCAATTATTCATTCCCCACCACACAGCTCTTTCAGTTTATAGTTCATCTTTATTCTGCAGGTTTTTCTTTCCTAGACAATTCAACGATTGATCTAGATTTTATTTTGCGCTCGAAAATCATGTGTTGCAGTTAGAGTCGTACGTTTTGCTGCCGTAGGTTGGTATAGGACGGATGATTGTTTTGTAAAGTCGGAATTTTGTTGTTAGCCACGGAAGAGGTGCTTTAGGGCATACAAAATTATTTTTTTGCTTTTAGGTGGGGAATCTTCATGAATATTCGGGACGCTTGCTGGCACTCTCCCCCGGAGTGTGCTGGATTTCGACCCATCTAGGAACGACCTAGCTAACTAAACCTCACCTCTCTCCGCTCCATCCTGGTATCCGCCTTTAGGTATTTCTTCAGAGGTGTGCGTTTATTATTGCGTTCTACATTCTGCCTCCTGCATTATCGATTCGTTCGTCTCCTTTGTCCGCAACACCGTCGTGATCTATTCAGTGATCACTATTCTATTTGTCTCTGTTTCCAGGAGGAATCCTGCTACATTATCTCATATTACGTGTGTACCACATTTCCGATTTTCTGTTGATCTGTATTCCTCCCATCTGTCGCATTCGAATATTTTGTGTTCCTGGGCATCTTCGTCATCATGTGCCTGTATGAGCTGGGTGAGAGTCTTTTTCTATGAGTACCAGTCGGGACTTTTTCCATTCTGTTGGGAATTCCCCATGCGTCAGGAAGTGGTTCAGGAACGTAGTTACTATCTCAGGTCTTTTCTTTGCGATGGCTCTGATGACTTCTCGTGGTATTTTGTCCGGTCCTTGTGCTTTTTTTGCTGTGATGCGACCGGCCGCCTCGAACATCTCTGCTGCGTCGAAAAGTGGTATGTCCTGTGAGGAGGGCAGGGAATAGTTTGTTTATTTGCACTTGTGTTTGTTATAGTCGTTGGTTAATTAGGTTTTTATTAACATTTGACAGTTTTCCTTCTAGTTAGCATATGCTGCGTTTAGACGCCATTTTTAATATAACTCGTAGGCTGTGATAGGTTCTTGCATTCTTCGATTCCCTCGAACCCCTCTTCGCAGAATCCCTTCCAGCCCTCGGCAGTAATGCGCCAGCCTTGTTAGCTCGTAGTTATTTCCTTTTGAGCTCACATAATTCGCAGCGGATTGTGTGATGGTCACTCATAGTTTCCATTTCTACCTCTACTCGCCATCCGATTATTTGCGTAGTGGTGCCCTCCGAGGCGAGAGTTATGTCTATGTAGGAGCTGCCGTTTGCATTGGAGAAGGTGGCCACTAAGTCGTTCGCCTTCTTCCAGGAACCCATTCTTCCCGAAAATCGAGGCCTTGGCATTTAGGTCTCCTATAATTATTTTCTTCTTGCATTGGTGATGAAGGTATGTCTCTCTCTCTGTATAGTAGGTCGTTGAATTGGTTGACGTTTCCATTCGGCGAGAAATAGTACGAATATACAATCTCGTTCTACACATACAAAACCAATACCACTAAAATATTTTATCAAAGATATGTTGATGTTGATTCGTTTAAAGCTATAACCGTTGATATCACAGTAGTGTTTGGTATATCTGTGCCGATTTGGTTCATGCCCTATTTTGTTTTTGTGGATTGTTTGATGTAGGGAACAATGTGAGGCTCTATTAATGTTTAGTTGAAGGGACTTTATGATTTTTTAGGACATGGGTCTGGGTTTTCTTTTTCCAATTGCCGAGCCTGCGATAGGGCTTGTCGCAATGCTGAGCCGCTTCCACTACTTATTGTGAGCCCTTGCTTGCCGCATAGGACGCATGCCACTTCGTTGCTACAATTTCTGACTGTGTGTCCGTCGTTGCAGCAGTTATAGTAGGATTTGGTTGTGGCTGGGCCTATTCAAAGGTCCAGCATTTGTAGCACTTTGTGAGGTTTAGTCTTCTCTCCACGGAGCGGTTAATTATGCCCACTCTGGGGTAACAGCCTTGTAGTATTTTTTCCGCATATGCTTTACCTAAGGTTAATGGTGCTGCCAGGGTGTTATTCGAGTTTGACCTTACTTCGCTAGGCTTGTAATCCTTTCCTCATGGTGGTATATTTTGTTTTATAGCATCCATTAACTCCTTCTTTTGTATTAATCCCTGCATGTGAATTAAATCTGTCCTATGTGGCCACGTTTTTATTTTTATTAATTATGTTTTTATATCCCTATGGTTTAGTCTTTTCTTTGTATTGAACCGTCTTTTGTGCTTCTAATGCCCCTTATTGCCTCGATGGCCGTTTTATTGCTGACATTGGCTTTGACTCTATTTAGAATTTCTTTGCAATTTCTTTCAAGACTATCGTGTATGTGTTTCTTTCTGTCTTTCTTTTCTTGGTAGCCATTTCGGTCTTGCCTTGTGTGCTGATATAGCTACGCACTTTCCATTGACAGTCTCTTCTTTTATTCTTGGTTTTGCGACGGGTGTCGTATTCATTTTCAAGTTTCGAATCTTCGTCGTTTGCTCCTCCGGGAATCGGTCTCTGTACATTTTTGCATACTCGTATCCATTTCTGGACCGACCGAACAGAACGACTTTCCCCACCGAGCCCTTTGTTGTTAGTGGGTTGCGTACTTTTATTTCTGTGTTTTGTTAAGATATCCATTCTTGCTCGTTATGTTTTGCTCCTAAAATTGCTCTCAATAGGTTTCTTTCGAAGATTCTCAGGTGTTCCTCGTCGTTTTCCTTATGCTACTGGTTTCCAATGCATACGTTTCCATTGCTTGTATCACGGTGTTAAATTTGGTGCACTTACTAAGGTTTCTGAATTTCAGTTGCTTTTTGTGTATTGCGTATTCTTGTATCATCGCTTTTATTCCAGTATCATAGTTAAATGTGCTGTTGTTTGTATCGCTGGATACTGAAAGTTATCACTTGTTCCTGTTTCTGTCCTGCGTTTCTCAACATTCTGAATACCTCTTCTAGCTATATTGTTGTAGTAACGATGTCATCTGCATATGTCACTATTTCATTTTTGTCATTAGGCCATGGCCTTTTAACATTCTTATAGCGCTTTGTATAACCACGTTGAATAGTATTGTTGATAGTGCGTCTCTTTGTCATACTCCTGAGTTTACATTGAGGCTTTCTGATGGTCTTAGACTTTTCCGGACTTTGATCCTTCTATTGTCATTCTGGTTAAATTAGTAAAGTAGAATGTTCATGCGCATCTTCTTTATTTTTTTTTTCTGGTCACTGTGTCAATAGCGGCTTTAAAGCCTATAAAGAGTAGGTGTATTTCTATTCCTGCTTCGTAGTATTTTGTTTATCGTAAATATGGCATCTGTTGTATGGTCTGAATGATTGTCGTCGTCAAGATTTCGAACTGTCCGTATTTAATAGTCGGGATTTTGAATGTCGGTATAGCGATAGTGTCGAAAGTTTGAATGTCGGTATTATGGTACGGACCGGGTATGTGTATGTCGTATCTTGAAACCACAACTGTCGTAACTTCCAAAACAGTTTTTTGATAAATGCATTTTAAAGATTGCAGTGTTCTAGTAGTTTTACCATTGATTATAATGTTATCTATTTTTTGTTTAAATAGTAATTTGGTTTATTCTAAACGCATAAAAAGGATTATTATAGGAGCGTTAAAATATACAAAAGAATGATCAAAACATAAATAATAACCTGAAAATTAATTTTAGAACACAATCATCTCAATGTGCGATGTAATTAAATTATAAACAATATATGCAGAATTGTCAACTAGTTCTGCACACATTTCCTTGTCGGGTATGAGAAATCAAGTAAAACAAATTTCTAAGAATCTGCATTTATTGGCAATCAGACACTGCATAGTGCACATCTGTGCCATCGTTATAGTTAAATTCCTCATCAACATTTTCTAATCACCGAATCAGGCCCCGACATATATTAATATAAAAAGCGATCGTCTTACATTTCTTCAGTCACCGGATAGTTGGTAAATGACTATAACTTGGCCAACACTAGTTGCAAAGTGTATGTAAGGTGTGGTAAAAGAGTAAACAACTTTTACTGTATCCTTATTAATATTCGGAATTACTCACCCTATACAATCTAACAGTTATAACTAAGGTAGATGGGAAGCTGTAAAAATAATAATAAAAAGCCCGCCAAATAAATAAACAACTTTTAATTTAGCAGCGAACAACTTTATTTTGGGCGCACTTTTTCATACATATACTTCTGCATCTTATCACTGTGTTTCTTTATGAAATGGAACTGCTCACGAGCAAACTCATACAACTCATTTTCCATCTGCCATACTTGGTGTTCCTGAATTTTCCGCACAGTCTCATCACTGGGGTTCATTTTTTGTACGGTCTGACGCAAATGCGATTTATTGCTATGTGTGAAATAGTGAGTAGCATCTTTAAATATTCTTGGAATGGTCTGTTCTAATAGGTAGACAAAGTCATTTAATTCTTCCGTGAGTCCAACTAACAAATAGTTATTTATTAGATTCTTTTTCGCCTCCGTTAATGCCCATTTATTTCCCGGTTTCCTAAAAATAACAAAGATTCAATACTACACTTTTCAAGTTTCATGGATAGAACAATAGGAACAAATCCGAAAAATAATTCCTCGGTTGCGTGTTTCAAAACAGATTGTTTTAAAATTCATATTAATGTTGTCAGTTTCAAGCAAAAACAAAACTGGATCTTACTGTTCCAAAATTGCAAATATTCAGAGATAAAATCAATGATTATTATATGATGAGGAAATAGTTGAACAAAGAAAATGAAATATTTATAGGGTGAAATAACAGGTAGCGATGTTGGTCATCAAATTCGGAGTCGAAAATCTTAATACAAAAATATTGTACCATGCTTCCTGGCTCATCACCGAGTCTCCAAAGTTTGAACATTAAGCTCGGTAAGATCGATTTACTGAAAGGTTGCCACTACTGGAAGCTGAATATATGTTTACTGATCACTAATGCTAGTGAACACTTTACTGAACTGTGAATAAACCGGCCCTTAGCCTGCTAATATGAATTTTAATTCATTGGCTTTTGACATATAGAGCGGAAGTGTATATGAATATGTATATCTGAAAAAAGTCTATAATGCGTTCTAAAAGACATGATTTTACCCTTTATAATTTCTCTGTATGTTTTTGATGCATTCACATTATAAACAAAAGCTATGCTACAAAAAACAAAAATATTTTCGTCCATGCGTTAAACTATTTATTATTGGAAAACTAAAAAAGGAAAAGTAAACTATTTATTATTGGAAAAATTGAAAATAATTAAGAATTGTCATGCATTTATTATTACTAAAATGGCGTATTCTCAAACACAACATACATAAACAAATTTCCGAATTTCCGTATTTTCATTGATTGCAATACGGAATTTCCATAATTTTCATAAACATCTTTTTGTTCACTACATTAGATTCATATATAAATTCAGTCGCTTTGGATTTTTTTTAATAATCCTACAAAAATATTCAACTAAATATTCAACACTAATTTTACACTGAATACGAAAGTTATTCACTCTATTTAACTTCAGACCTATCGGAATCATTCAGAATGTTCTTTCAGAGTTGTAACTTTCACAAGCCACAAGAAGTCGTCTTCTTGTGGCTTGTGAAAGTTGGGAAAGACGGGTTATTAATGCAAAACTGTTTTGCATACCGAATAGACCCTCCTATATAAATCCCCTGTAAGTTCTGTAAGATCACTTTATTTTTTTATAAAATTGAAATAGTAATTAAAATCGACTAATTAGTAGAGTTAAGTTGGGCAGTTGGGCACACATTTAAATGTATATATTATTCATACCAACAATTTGCAGCATGCCCACAGAAGAACGGAATTTGTAACCACATATTATTAGGATCACAGTCAGGTTGATTATTAGCAACACACTCATCAAATGTCTAAAACACACAAACATATATAAACAAAACATCACAATAAAAAAATTATATATAAATACCACAGTATTACCATGTTTCTTCCTAATTAAGTAAGGTCGATAATTATCTCCATATCGCAGAAAGTAGTAGTAAGATACAAGTCTATCAAGCGGTCGCCGGATGATGTTAATAAACAACGGCTTGCGAGCACCGAATTTAGAAAAATCTAGAAAGGCAAAATGGCCGTGATATACCGCTGGCAACATCCCTTGCCATTTGGTAATATTTTTCACAATAGAGTACTGATTTGGAAGCGACAGAACATGATTATTGGCTGTAATGTTCACATGTAGAACATGAAAGTTATTGCGTTTACAAAGGTCATAAGCTACACCCACAAAACTTGTGGACCCTGTTTTTGGGACCCTGTTATAAATTACTACTACGTCATCATCTTCTTTGATTTCCAAGGTTTGGGTTTGTCGATTCCATTCACTCTTGTATTGGTATTGCACTGAAATAATATTATAGTGTAACTAACAAATCAATACTGTTTATTATTTTCAGAATTTAATATAAGCCTTGATATTAATTATATATAAAGCTTTATTAAGTATACCATCACCAACAAAACTAAATCATAATTGCCTGTGTGTAAGTCACTTTTGAATTGTTTTGAAATTGAAAAGATTTAACGTTTGGTTTGATGTAAATCGACACACAGTTACATTTTTATTTATGAATAAATTTGTTTCCAAGTCTGTAACTACGCACGTCGATTTACATAAATACCAAACCCAAAATCTTCTCCTTTTCAAAACAATATATATTATATATTATTATATATATATATATATATATATATATATATATATATATATATATATGTATGTAGCATACACATGCGTAATAGGTATATGTATACTACACAACCATTGTCCACTTTATCACGTCCTTTCATACATACATATTCCACCTTTTCCCAATGAATGCACATTTATCTACATCCTGGGTAGGGATAGCAATACCGGAGCAACCGGTATTTCGGTGTTAAATCCGTCCAAATCGGGTGTAAATTATATTTCGCATATTTAGTGTAAATTAAAAGATTTCGTTTATATTTATATTTTTAAGTATTATTCAACCTGGCCAGTTTGGCGAACAAAAAGTGCAAGATCAGTGTAATCGAGCATTTAAAACTTGGCGGACTGAGAAAAAATGGCATGATAAGTACAAGCAATAAAGCGGTGTTCGATTTATATTCAGGAACAATGGTATCTAAAACATCGTCTTTAAAATGCCACTATGAAACAAATCACAAATCACTTTGTCAAAAAGAGAACCACAGCTTAAGGAATTTATTGCATGTGCCATTAAAGAGAGAAATACAGTCGACGTCTATGATTAAATATTTTAGCAAGGATTGTCGTAAATCTTTAACGAAGTAGTTTTTGTAGGAAGCCTGGTTACCATGCGTTCGTTTGCTGATTTTGAAAATAAAGATAAGATAATTCAGCGGATCAAAGATTTAACTAGAAACACAATAAAAGATAAAAATCTCAATTAAGCGAGAAATCTTAAAACTGGTTTAAAACTGGCGTAAGAGGAACTAAAAAATGATATCAAGTCCTCTTCTTTTATATCGCTTTGTTTTGACGATAATACCGATGTAGCTATATCTGCTCGTTTAGCTGTGTTTGCTGAATGCTGTGTAGTAAACGACTTCAAGGAAGAATTAATTACGATAACATCGTTGCCAACAACTACTAAGGGCGCAGAAGGTAGGGCTGTTAAAAAATCACTTGCTGAGAAAGAAATGTTGTATGCAAAATTGTTGCGATAACGACTGATGCAGCTCCAAGTATGGTAAACAAAACAAATGGTTTTATCAGCTTATTTCAAACACACATAGGACATTCGATCCCAGAATTCTACTGCATTATTCAATAACAAGTCTTGTGTGCTAAAGGTGATTTCGCCTCCCTTGATAATATATAAGTAAACCTCATTTCCTCGCAGGCTTTAACAAGCGAACATTTGATGCTGTCATTACAACATTATTATACATCGGTATGCCATTATACTCCGATTTGACTTTGTTGGATGAAGTCAAATCGGTGTATAATGACTTACCGATGTATGCTAATGTTTGCTGGTTGTTTTTACAAAATGAGGGGAAAAGTGAACACAACTCACAATTGATGGATGTTATGTGGCTTTCAATGAAGTGAACGTGAAGCTTCAAGGCGCAAATAAAACAATTATCGTTATGATATATCTATAATTCGTGCTTTTGAGGCTAAACAAGTTGCAAGTTTAAGGTGGAGCTCTGGTGTTTGAAAATCGCCGAATTCGCGACCTTTGCGTAGTGAGGAGTAGAAAGAATGTTGGGGAACAAAGAGTGGGGTGATTGCTAGAATCATATCAACTAAATAGGCGTTTCGGTTTCGCGAGGTTGTACACAGGGCGGCATGTGTCCCAGCTTATACCACTTATACCAGAGATTTATACGATCCAAACACGGTCATTGTGCGAATTGCATGGGCCGTAGCGAAAAGTGAATTATATGAACAGGACAAAATTAATATGCTTTAAATATGTTAGTAGAGCCTATAATTTAAAAATGTGCAATATTATTTAAATAAGGTGATTTATTTATGTTTATATTATATTATCGCCTGACAGTAGCACAAAACGGGAATTAACACAATTATTATCGTTACTTCATAATTTTTCAATATGGCCGCTAGTTTAGTGTAGCATTTGCGATAATTCCTATAATTAATATACTTACACCCTAAAATTTGCACCTCTATTCTTTTTGCGTTTTCCGTTTTTATTATGTCTCGGCATTATCAAAGGCAACAAGTAAAAAAGCGCAATTAAATATCCTTATCAATGATGTAAAAGAACAAATCGCACAAGTAGTATCGAAATAGTAAAAGGAATCTGCAACATCCCTGCCGCAACCATGAATTCGAATCATGCGACAAACGAACGAGCCGAAGCATAAAAGGGGGTGGTGCGTAAGTAAACGTAGTGGGGATTAACGAGAACGGTAGCAACTCGCGGCCTCGATAATTTTACGCGTGAATGATCGCAAACATGGGTGTTTTATTATTGCAATTATATTCTTATTATTTATCTTACAATGTTCAAATTTTAAATATAGGCAAAATAAACCTAATAGAAAGTTTTTTAGGTTATAGATTCTCAAAATATTGCACGTGTGCTAAGATATTTCGAATCGCAAGGATGCATTAATTTGTGATACTTATGAATTTTTTTAAATTAATACAAAAATTGAAAAAGTAATTCCTAATAACTTTTATAATTTACTTTAACTTTACACACACACAAATTTGATCAAATTCCTACAATTACATGATCTCTAAATCGAAACTAAAATTGCATATTTGTGCATCTATTTTCAGCTGTCAGAACTCCGCCTTAACTAAACTACATGTATTTCCTAAACCTGAAAAAAAAATCACTAGAGATTTAGATTTGCACGAAACACTAGACCAAGAAAACGTCACCGAAGAGTTTAATTCGGTAATTAATTTTTCAATCAAAGAATTTTGAACGAAATATTCATAGTTCAACGAATTATTGGAAACACTCAAGTTTATCTTGTATCTTGATGTGACTTCAGTTGATAAACTGAATTTAACCACATTGGATTGGTTAGAAATTGAAGACCTTGAAATGCAGCTGATTGATTTCCTGTCTAGTTCAATATTAATATTTCAATATTTTTTAAAAATAGCATCTAATTTGCAACAGCAGAAGTCGCTCCAACCACTAAATATTGGAATTATTGGCATATCGGAAGCCCGTTGGCTAAATACTGATAAATATGCTAAGGACGATATGGTTGTATAGTGTCCAGGGAATAGCAGAACAAGACATGGTCACGGGGTGGCAGCTATACAAAAGAAGACATGCCAAGACGCCGTCTATAATTTCGTTCCTCTCTCAAAGGTTCATGTTACTCAGAATAAGATAAAACCTATTAATTTGAATCTTATACAGTTACTAGCCGAAATGCCTGTCATCCGACGGGGAATGAATTTTAATTATAAAAATAGACTTAATTAAAGTGAATTGATTGCATCGTAGAAAATTACGGAGTGTAGAGTTATATGGCCATTAACTAGCACAATCTATTTGAACTCGATACTACGATATATATTATAGTCAATTCTCTATAAATCATCTCTATAATATAAAAATGAAGACAATGTTTTGAAGCCGACCGACCTGTCATTTATTTTTCGTGCAGTCAGTTTGTCAGCTGTCCCTAAGTAAAGTGTACTATTCCTACCTGAATTAAACCAACGATGAGGTAAATAATCAATTAAATGTGCTCAGGGGAATAGGCACAGTAATTTAAAAATGCAGCAAATACAAAAGCCAGGAAAGTGTTGATGGTAGAACTTGAATCCTTGGAGAAACGGGTAGAAATACTTAGGAACAAGAGCAAACATTCCAAACACTAACTGTGGATGATACGATTTACAGATGGGATTGAGAAGAACAAGTAATTGTGGAAATTAAAAATGTAAAAAGTAAAAAAATGTCAAATATTGGATTGTTAAGGCTGCGCTAGTCGCGCGAATTCCGAGCGTGAATAGGCGTGAACATATTTCGCGCTGATAAATGCGGTGGGAATAAGATAATAAACATTCAACCAGATTGGGCCAGCAAAATATTACGCAGCGGCTACGAGAATAATAGGATCGTCGTATTCATTTATGGTTCAGTCGAATTAGCTTCATATAGCTTGAAAACTTGAAAAAATCCTACTTGATATTTTTTGTACACTACTGCCGGGAAGGTTAACTGGAATAATAATATCGAAAAATTAATACGAAAGAAGTTGTGCTAAATTGGCAAATTGCAATAAAGTGCTAAAATTTAATGTTTTTGCTTTTTCCCACTAAACATTAAAATTGCAGGAGCAAACAGCGTATTGTAGGAAATTTAATTACCTATAATTTAAGCTGACTAACGTTAAATTTCGATCAATTGCTAATTAAAAAATATGAGCAAGAAAGGCAACGCAATGGCAAATATGTGTACACGATTTTATAATTTTAGATCTAATATTTTTTGCATGGTGTATTTGTTAATTAATTTCCTTAATATTTTTGCCCAACATGTTTTAATAATAAAATTTCATTAAAAAAAGTGAATCTCGCGGGTGTAGGTTCTAACTAGGCTTAGTGTATAAACAAAAGGAAAAACCATGTTTTGCAAAAAAGTTAAGGAAATTAATTAGATAAAAAATTGTGAAATCGTACACAAATATTTGGCATTGAGTTGCACTCCCTTTCAATGTATTTTCATCACGATTCTATCAATAATAATGCAGAATTTAAAAAAATGTACTTTTTCGTATTACTCATTTATTTATTCATCAACAATTTATCGTAATTTAACGTTACTCAGATTAAATTATAGGTAATTTTATTGCCAATATACATTAACTGTTGCTCCTACAAGAGGTCTAGTTCTGGATAGTCTGGATAGTTGGCTGGAGGGTAGCATAGCTACAGATACTCAAAATGGGCCCATTGTGAAACCTCCCTTTAAGGCTAAATATTTGTATCGGATTTAAATGTGTTTCATATGGTTTAGTTGAGCGAAAGGCCATGTGCGATTATTTAATTTAATTGTACGTGAATCTTTTGAACGACGAGCATATTTAGCTGCATTGCGATACAATGGAGGAGTTGGATGGCATGCGTCTTCATTCAAAAAAGTTATGGATTAAAGTCCTGGTGTTAATTTAAAAAAGTATATAACCCGAAAACAACAAACTGCTGCATCGAGAAAATTGAGGCTACAATAAGATTCCCTAAAGATCAGCAGGAACAGAAAAACGATTCAAAAAAATGATTAAAAAAAACCTCAAAAAAATACAGATTATGGACCTTTTGCTGCAGAGCCCGTATTGGACGAAATCAACTTCGAACAACAATGTATTCGAAAACTAGATTCTATGAAAGTAACGTCGAGTACATTTTAAATGAGTATTTACTCTTTTGAAGTCGCAACGCGGATTATGATTCTCCAGTAGTGGAGCATTAAAAAAAATTGATTTTTGGTACAATTGTTTACACACGTCTTGGTAACCATAATATAAGAGTAAAACAAAATTAAGTTGATTTAGTTAGTTGTTTATATTTTCTGTAATGATTAACGCTTACAAGGTCAGCATATGTTGGAATAAAAAATTAAAAAATTACGCCCTGCTATTTTTTGGCGGCAGTGAAAGTCAAAATAATTCAATTTTCATCCTAGCCCACGGAGATTTTTTTTCAAATTTTCACCATTTGTTACTAACCCAATAGTGGTTACAAAAAGATTTTTTTTAGATACGCGGGGATACATATTTTTTTTTATATCGATTTTTAACTAATTAAACCATATACGTTGATGGTTAATTTCAGATGCATGTGAATACAAACCTTTGTTTGAATTAAACCATATTGTTGCTAAAACATGGCTTTAATGGTTTCGTAAAAGTCCTATTGTAAAAAATAATAGCAAGTATTTTTTAGAAGCTATCAAAGTTGACCCGAAATCTATGGTTTTACTTTGTTGCTGAAGGAATTACGAATTATGTAGCAATACTATTTTTATTTAAATTATTGTATATTGTTTATAATACATTAGGTCAACATGGGGTAAAATCAAAAATCCAAAAATTACGCTCAATAAGTTTTTGACGGCGGTCAAAGTCAAAATTATTTAATTTTCCATTCTAGCCCACGGAGAATTTTTTTAAAATGTTCGCCATTTGTTGCTAACCCAATAGTGGTTACAAAATGTATTTTTTTAGATTGACACGGATCCACTTTTATATATTTTTACAGGCCTTTTACATAGTTTGATCATTTATATAGCTGCGCGAAATTCCCATGTCCGATTGGGATTATTATTACTTATGAATCAACTCCCTACTTTAAGGATTACAATTCATTCAAAATATTTATTATAACAACAGTATTACAAGTTAAAATATGTAAAAAGGCTACACCCTCGACGGTGATTCGAACCTTCGACAGAAGAATTAAACAAACGATATATCGGTCGGTCTAAAAACATTGACTACGATTTTATATACAGTTTTTTATGCAATAGAGATATTCTGGATACGTATGTTATGATTATATAGGGTAATTGTACACTACAAATTATATTGGAATGAAAGGCAGAATCCAAATTTGAACGTGTATGTAAGTGTACTACTTCGTTTCCCTGGATGCCCTCGTGCCCTGGTACTCACATCAAAGTTAGTGTTTAATATTTGTTGAGGTCTTGAGGTTTACAATCGGTGGAAGGTGGAGTGTAGCAAAGGGTATGATTAATTAAAGAAACAATCCCAATATTTATTTGCACTTCATTCTAACCTCACTCTTAAAGTAATCCACATATGCGCATGGACGTCGGCGACTTCTAAATTTAGTGCACCGCACACATTTAGAACAACCACTTATATATCTCAGAAGCGCCAGGGATATAGCGCATACATTTGAATCGATGGTCAAATATACGCTAGTCAGCAGAGAAGGAGATCGAATCCTACAGTCACTATATTTTGTATAATCAATAACTATTATTTTACATATAATTTCTGTTCTATCTATCTCTCTATTCGTATTTATTATTGTTAACGTACTAACATCTTACATAATTAATATTTCCCTCTACCGTGGTCTGCCTTGTGTTTTATAAAAGTCGCCACAATAGACCGGGTGGCGTGAAGTGTGTCCCCGTTTTTTATGTTCTCTTGTAGATCTTTGGTAAATTAACTTCATTAATATAGAATATATACACAGATAATATGTCTCGTAAAAAACAAAAAGAAATTGAAAAGGAAATAGAGACAGACATTAAGAATTCAAAGGACTTGATAGAGGAATTTAAAAAATTAAAGCACAGTGTCATCTACATGTCGGAGAAATTTGAGGAAAATAATGAGCAAAATAAAGAATTGAAACAATTGCTGCAAGACTTTAAAAAAGAAAATTTAGAATTAAAAGGAAAAATTCAAGAACTTGAAGGACGTTGTAACGAGCTAGAACAGGAAAACCTTAAAAACTCTATAGTACTAAATGGCGTTCCATCCCAGGGCCAAAATGAAAAAATAGAGGAAACCATTCAAAAAATCTTTACAGCAATAGATTTTAAAACAAAAGCAGAAGACATATGTGAAAGCTATCGGATGGGAAAAGATTCAGGATCAATAGTAATTAAATTGAAAACTAAAGAAATGAGAAACAATCTAATAAAGAAAAGGAAATCAATAGGATCTGTAAAGGTAACTGAATGCAACCTAAGAGGACCCAATAATATAATATACTTCAATGAAATGCTGACCGCAGCACATAATAAACTTTATTATGAAGCGCGGAAATTAAAAGATAAAGGGTACAAGTATATTTGGGTAAATAATGGAAAAGTCTTAGTTAGGCAAAACGACACCTCAAAAATATGCCAAATAAAAAACATGCAAGATATATACAGTCTATCCGACTAACAAAATTTAGAATAAAAAAATAAATAAATTAATAAAAGCACTAACATAAAAATGGACAATAAACATAAAACCATATACCTACAAAACATTAGAAGTATTAGAAACAAAATAGATGAAATTAAAATTCTTACCACACTCACTAATTTGGACATAATTGCACTAACGGAGACATGGCTGTATCCGGAGGAAATAGGAAACTACCACATTAAGAACTACAATCATACACACAATTGCAGACAAACAAGAGGTGGTGGAGTTGCTTTTTATGTCAAAGACAATATACATTATAAGGTTATTAAAAACACTACAATAAATAAAGTAGAATTAATCAAAATATACTTAGAAGAACTATCTATATATGTAACTGTGGTATACAAACCCCCTGAAATAGACCATCAAACGTTCTTAAACGTACTTGAAACCGGTGTATTAACAGAAAGGAAACAGCACATAGTCCTGGGAGACTTTAACATAAATATACTTAATAAAAACAACATAGTTCAACAATACAAGAATACATTAACAGAACAAGCGTACACAATAATTAACACAAAGAATAAAACACAATACACCCGAGCAAATAAGACACATGCCAATAATTCAATAATAGACCACGTAATCACAAATACAAAAACACGTTGCTCACAGATAAAAATAGAGGAAAGTGACTTATCTGATCATAGGGCTATAATAAGCAAATGGAAATTTGGCAATCAGAAAAAATATAAATATGAAAAGGTAGTAAAAAAGAAAATAAACTACAAATCAATAAAAAATCAATTCATTAACAGAAAGGAACAAATAAAAACTTTTGAACAATTAACGCAAACCCTGAGACAACTACTAGAAGTAAACACGAAAGTATCAGAATATAAAAGGAAAGAAAATAATGATTGGATAAACCTGGAAATAATAAACCACATAAAGGAAAGAAACTATTTCTATAAGCGGCACAAAGCAAACCCGACAAATCTATACTTAAAACAAAAATATGAGAGACTCAAAAAAGATACTGAACAAAGAATAAAAATTAGAAAAAAGATATACTACAATAATAAGATTGAGAATGCAAAAGGAAATAGTAGGAAAACATGGCACGTAATAAACGAAATTCTAAATAGAAACAACAATAAAAAACAAAATAAAGCAATCAATGAACTGGAAACGAAGAAAGGAGTTATAACCGGAGATCATAAACAAATTGCTGATGAAATAAATAAATACTTTTCCCAAATAGGGACAGATTTAGCAGCCAAACATACAAACGTAACAAGATATGAAGAAACTGAGTGTAACAGAATAATACCAAACATGAAATTAGAATCAGTACATGAAGATGAAATTATGAAAATTATAGACAATTTAAAAGACTTCTCGGCACCAGGGAAAGATGAAATTACTAACAAACTACTAAAAAATCTCAAACTACAACTCACACCTATTCTAAAACAAATCATAGACAGAATACTCGTAACCGGTGAATTTCCGGATGTTCTCAAGGACACAATACTAATTCCACTCTACAAATCAGGAAATAAAACCAGCCCGGAAAACTATCGCCCAATTGCTATACTCTCAGTTTTCACAAAAATAACAGAAAAAATAATATACAATCGTCTTTATAACCACCTAAACACTCACAAAATTATAAACAAACAGCAATATGCGTATCAAAAGAATTCTGGAACAATATCAGCTACCACGGACCTAATATCGAATGTCCAGAAGATAATAGATCAAGGTGAATATGCTACGACGCTATTCATTGACATGAAGAAAGCATTCGATACCGTGTCAAGAACGCGACTAATCAAAAAGCTTGAGAATTATGGAATAAGGAGAACGCATTTAAAATTATTTCAAACGTACCTGCACAACAGAACTCAACAAACAAGAAACGCCAACACCCTGAGCGACATAGGAGTTCCCGAATATGGCATACCCCAAGGAGGAGTGCTAGCACCAATTTTATATCTCCTGTATATCAATGACATTAAAAACTTACAACTTATAGGAAATTTGTATCTGTATGCAGACGATACATGCATAGTGTATAGAGGTAAAACGACTAACGAATTAGAACAGAAAATAAACAACGACATAAAAAAACTGATGCATTGGTTCAAAATAAATTCACTAACAATAAATGAAGCAAAAACAAAAATAATGACTATATCAAACAAAAACAAACCAAAAATAAATGTGAGCTTAAAAATAAATGAAAAGAACATAGAAACAACATCGAGGATCAATTATCTGGGTCTAACAATTACAGATAACCTAAAATGGGATCCACATATTAACAAATTAAAGAAAAACATAGCAGCTACTATTGGAGCGATATATAAAGCACAACATTTTCTACCTGAAAACATGAAAAGATCAATATATTACTCACTTTTCATCTCCAAACTCAGCTATCTATGTAATATATGGGGCAATACAACATCAACAAATATAAATAAAATGCAAAGACAGCAAAACATGTGCCTCAAATTGATTTACAATATGCCAAGACTTACACCAACAAAAATCATTTTCAAAAATACGAAGGAGAAAAAAATAAATGAAATCATATTACAAACCAAATTAACACATATCCACAAGATGAAAACAGGAATGATTAAGAGCAATATAACCTTAAATTACAACAAAGATATACACAACCACAACACCAGGAGAAAGAGTCACATACGCACAATTAAAACAAGAACAAATACATTAAAAAAACGTTTACTGATGGATGACTTAGTACAATATAATAAACTGCCAACAGAAGTAAGACATGTAACAAACAACATGAAGGCATTCAAAAACAAATTATGTAACTACATCTTAAATAGAAGAGGCGAATAACCATATACATACGTTAACTTAATTTTCATTTTGTTCGAGATTTCCCAAAACCAGGTGGCCAGGACCCACTCCGGAGCAACCGCAGGGAAAATTATTATTTTCAGTTTATTTTTTTTACTGAATTGTATTTATGTATTATTTATGTATATATATATGCTTAATAAAAAAAAAAAAATTAAAAAAAAAAAATAATAAAAAAAAAATGTGCCTAAATTAATTACCATGAAGCATGCCTTACAAATAAAAAGGATGAATATTTTCCTATATAGTGAAATAGATTATGAGGAATTTTCCACCTTGTCTCTTAACAAATGGCTTTCAAATTTTGTTGTAGACCGCTGTACCAAGATTTTTACGGAACTACGTAAAATCCTAATTATGCAGTTTGCACATCAATAAGGTGTTCCGTAGTATTAGATGAGTCAATAGAAGATGCACCTGTCTATACAAGTTTGCCATTGTTACAAAGCAAACTATTATGGCCCATTATTGAAGGTAACCATTGGTGTCTACTTGTAGCTGACTTTGATAAGAAAACATTTTACTATGTAAATCCACTGGGCAGCACGCAAGGACAAACAGAAAGATTACTTAATTTCAATCATTCTGTAAAAAATACAGTTCCAGTATGGGAAAAGTTATTCAGACGGATTTGGAATGTATGTATGAATGTATGTTTATTAACACATCCAATTCAGAGAAACTCATTTAAAAATGTGATGTGTTTGTCTTAAGATTTGTTGAGCCCTTTCTTAAAGAAGCGTCCCTTGAAGAAATAGATATAAATACTAGAGTATAGAATTTATATGAAGAAATGTGTTTTGTAACTTCAGAAAAATGACTAAACGTTGTTCGTATTGTGGAATCATTAAACCAAGTTCAATCAATGTTAAGTGTGAACTGTGTAAAAAATAAATGGATGAACTCTTGGCTTATATTGGTCATTATAGTTTTCTTTTTAACGATGCCAAACTTGTATAGATACGTGCATCTTCTATTGACTCATCTAATACTATGGAACACCTTATTGATGTGCAAACTGGATAATTAGGATTTTTATTAAGTTCTGTTCAAATCTTGGTACAGCGGTCTACAACAAAATTTGAAAGCCATTTGTTAAGAGACAAGGTGGAAAATTCCTCTTCATCTATTTCACTATATAGGAAAATATTGATCCATTTTATTTGTAAGGCATGCTTCGAGGTAATTAATTTAGGCACATTTCATTCCAATATAATTTGTAGTGAACAATTATCCTATATAATCATAACATACGCATCCAGAATATCTCTATTGCATAAAAAACTGTATATAAAATCGTAGTCAATGTTTTTAGACCGACCGATCTATCGTTTGTATAATTCTTCTGCTGTCATTATAAAACTCAGAGTCGCAGGTTCGAATCACCGTCGAGGGTGTAGCCTTTTTACATATTGTAACTCATAATACTATTGGTATAATAAGTATTTTGAATGAATTGTAATCCTTCAAGTAGGGAGTTGATTTATAAGTAATAATAATCCCAATCGGACATGGGAATTTCGCGCAGCTATATAAATGATCAAACTATGTAAAAGGCCTGTATAAATATATACAAGTGGATCCGTGCCAATCTAAAAAAAATACATTTTGTAACCACTATTGGGTTAGCAACAAATGGTGAAAATTTGAAAAAAATTCTCCGTGGGCTAGGATGGAAAATTAAATAATTTTGACTTTGACCGCCGTCAAAAACTTATTGAGCCTCATTTTTGGATTTTTGATTTTACCCCATGTTGACCTAATGTATTATAAACAATATACAATAATTTAAATAAACATAGTATTGCTAAATAATTCGTAATTCCTTCAGCAACAAAGTAAAACCATAGATTTCGGGGCAACTTTGACAGCTTCTAAAAAATACTTATATCATTTTTTACAATAGGACTTTTTAGAAACCACTAAAGCCATGTTTTAGCAACAATATGGTTTAATTCAAACAAAGGTTTGTATTCACATGCAATGTAATTAACCATCAACGTATATGGTTTAATTAATTAAAAATTGATATAAAAAAAAATATGTATCCCCGCGTATCTAAAAAGTTCTTTTTGTAACCACTATTGGGTTAGCAACAAATGGTCAAAATTTAAAAAAAAATCTCCGTGGGCTAGGATGGAAAATTGAATCATTTTGACTTTCACTGCCGCCAAAAAATAGTAGGGCGTATTTTTTTATTCCAACATATGCTGACCTTGTAAGTGTTAATCATTACAGACAATATAAACACATTCCTTAGGTTCTAATCGAATTTATTGATTTTTTAGCACGCCGTATACTAACAAGTTTAGGTTCAAAATTAATTTAAAAAAAAACTAAGGCCACCGCAACTGGCAAACAAAATATGTTTGATGATTACTATTAAATTTTAAACAAAACATGAAAATTTAAAAAAAATCTTCGTGGGCTAAGCTGCTAAAAATTACAAAATGTTTTCTTGCAAATTTTATTCAATAACAACTAAATCAACTTAATTTTTTTTTACTCTTATAGTATGGTTACTAAGACATGTGTAAACAATTGTACCAAAAACATTTTTTAATGCTCCACTACTGGAGAATTATAATCCACGTTGCGACCCCGCGCGGCAGCCGGAGTTATATAAAATGGATATCTTCACTCCGGTTTACTATTGTCTACCAACGCATTAGAGTATGAGAAAATTAACGAATCTGTGGCACGGACTATTTTTGCAAAGAAATTCAATTTAATAGTCGAGGATGCTGGTTTATTCATTCATCCAGAATATACTTTCTTAGCGGCATCACCTGTTAAGCTCATTAATATAATTTTACTATATGTACGTTATAATAGGTTTAATAGGAGATGAATAATTGGTGGAAATTTAATGCCTATACAAATATTCGGACAAAATAACTAACACTGACGGACTTAAAGATTTTTTGGACCCAACTGACTATCTTCAATGTACTAATGGAGTAATTTCTCTTAAAAAACAGCATAATTATTATATCAGGTTTGTAAATTTACATAAAACAAAGATAGTGTTCAGGAAATTGCCTAATTTGTTCGCGAACTGTTGTGCCGTTTTCTAGGAATTTTTTTCACATATAGACAGATATACATGCATACACACAGGCATCGCAAAAAACGGGTATATTTCGACTATTTTAGGAAAGAAAATTGATTTTTTTTCTCCTAAATTGTTCACGACAACCAGACCTTTCTTCCAGTTTAATTTCCCCCCCGGAAAATTATCGCATATTTCCACAATCTTAGTTATAAAACGTGAAGACGTTTTCGGTAAAACAATACCTTTATTTACATCAGTGATGTATTCGGAAAGTAAAAATCATTTAAAAACAAATATTTATTTATACCCTGAGAAAAATATTAAGAATCTTATGGCCAAATGAGATCTCAAATGAAGAACTGTGAACTAGAACCCAACAAGCATATGGCATATAACAGGATAAGAAAAAGAAAATGGAAATAGATTGCCCACACATTACCAGATGCCAGATGCAGATATTACCAAACTGGCCTTAGAATACCAACCAGTGGGAAAAAGAAAACTAGGTAGACCAGCCCCAACGTGGAAGAAAATAGTAATGCAAGAGATAGAAAACGCTGGCCTAACTTTGGCGGAGATAAGAAGCACAGTGGACACCCTATGTTCTCTATGGAATGAAGAGGATTAAATAAAGTACATAGTTGTAATAAATTGTGTAGGGAAATAGTTAATTCATCTTATCTTCTGAGAATGTCAACACAAATATCTATGAAGCTAAATCAGCGTATAATTAAACTAATCTATAGCAAGAATCTAGTACCGATAAAGAATGAAGCCACATTAAGAATGCCATTACAGATACATCAAAAGACCATTTACAGAAAATCAGTGAAGAAAAAAATTTGGATGACAGAAAATGCATAAGCAAAGCAAGCTACTGAAAAATGTTAACAGTTTTTTTTGTATAAAATATACAATTGTGGTAAAATGCCAAATTGGTTGGAGTCCATATTTCTTGTCCTACACAAAGAGTTGTAAAGATCATCACAAAATAAGTTTAATTCCTACATGTATCTGGCAATGTTTGTAAGAAGACATTAGTGATATACAATATGGCTATAGAAATGCATTTGGGTCCAGAGTTGTTTGTTAGTTAAATAACAAAACAAAAATGCCTAGTGATGTATGTATCTCCTTTATAGATTTAAATAATATAACATTTTCGATATCTGCAAGCAATGAATTCCATCAAACAGTATTCCCCAAATATATATATATAATAATATAATATGTTCTAAAACGAAAATTCGAAATTTTCAATAGTCGCTTTTCCAAGTTTGAAGAGTGAAAAACCTGGTATCAGAAAATAAGTAATTAAAAGAGGAAATTTCCAATCTGCAAAAGACCAGTCATAGCCAGAGGCATTCCTAAGGTAAATCGCGCCTAGGGCAAACATTGATCTTGCGCCTCTCTGATGAGGTTGCTTACATTTTATTTTCTAAAAAACACTTTTTAGTGCACCCTTTCAGTGGCACCTAGGGCATATGTTCTGCCTGCCATACCCTAGTTACACCTCTGGCCATAGCTCACTCATTTTACCAAAAAACCTCATTTCCATGGCCTACTACTGTCAACAGCTGCCAACACTAAAATTATGCCTAAGTATCAAATAATTTATTTTTACTGGCATTCTCATTTATATATCACACCCATAATGCAATTTACAAAAATAACCCATTATATGCCCTCGATTAAGTTAAAAATATAAATTCAAAAAAATAACTATACTGAGTACTAACACTGCTCTCCTCTCTCCTTATATTTAGCAGGCATCATTGCTATGAGTTCCAGGGGGTTCATTCTATAAGTTCAGACTGGTTTGGTAAAAAACGCAGACTGATCTTTTACCAATGGCAACAACTGCATTGGTATACCCCACACTTCGCAAACACTAGTGTAATAATGTTCCAAGTCAGATGTCACAATTTTGTCAAGAGTAGCACAATAATCACCTATTTCACTATTTTAACAACACTTTGACATATTTCAACATTTGAGATAAGGCAGTGTTATACTATGATTTGCAGATCCTAACAGACCAGTCTGCTTTTTTTACAAAACTGGTCTGAACTTACAGAAAAAACCCCTGTACTCCATCACACCTTTCATCTTGTCTTACTCTTCTGCTTTCAATGAATACTTAATGCATTCTATGTGTCTGCTCCTCTTTAAAATATTCCACATTCCACTCTTTAATCACTCTTCATCCACTCTCCATACCATCCTACATACATGTTCTGTATACATAGGACACAGGCTTGGCTAGGATATAAATTACAGAATGTAATAAAAATGTGTGTAAAGTAATGTTAGTAATGGATTTTTTAAATACATTGTGTAAAAATAATTAATTTTAACTAAGGCACACATGACACTATACTGCAGTTTAACAGACATTTATCACATATTTAGTAAAATGTTAACTTACCTAATTTATCAATTCTGTCATACAGATCATGAAGTTGAAAAGACACAATAATAAAGACAAACAACACTAGCAACAACACCCATCCTAACCTTAAATCTCTCATTACTAAAGAAGTATGTTGATTGTTTGCAAAACAGGCATTTAAGTACAGAGATTACGAATATTGTAAAAGGTATAAATGGACAAACATTGATGGTTTACAGTATTTATAGTAGTATTGGATGGATCTTGATAGAGATGTTCATTTTTGCACCACCACAACCACCACCTGTCAGTTTGACACATTTGTTTTTGTTTTCAAAAATTACATCATTGTTTACCTGTCTTACTTCTTACTTAAACTGAGTAGATGGCGCTGCAGCATTGAAAATCTTAAAAATAAGCATACCCCGCCGAAAAGAAATATATATTTATTTTTATACAAGTGATATATTTTTTAATTTATAGTCTTGTAAATTGCTACATAATTAGTAAATAAGGTACATTTCTGGAAATTTTGCTTACATGTACGGTATGTTGGTATTTTGGTTTTGTATTTAAGTTATATTAAGTTGGTATTAGTAATTTTAAGGTTATATTATTGTAACCTATAATTTTTATTTATTTTAAGTGTATTATTAAATATAAATCAGAATGGAGTTAGATTTACAGAACGAAAATCTGTATGAGATATTGGATATTGAGGCCTCAAGTACAATCAGTGATGTAAGAACATTTAGTTTGTTAGTAGCTATATTTAATAATCTTATTGATTCATTCTATAATAAAACAAAAGTATAAATATAATTAATGGCTAAGCTTTTAGTAATACACGGTTTTTAGAAGAATCTCAAGGAAAATTATATTTACAGTCACGTTAATTCATGTTTACAAATACCCTGTTACTCTAAAAAAGGGAAATTAACAATTACAAGAAAAACAAAAACATCAAAGCAGGAATAATATGTTAACAAAATATATAGCATACAGAAATAAACAATGAAATATACTTACTTTCAAATTAATTTGCTGTAATTGAGGAAACTCTGAACAACCAAAAGTTCATTTGTCGAACTTATTTATAGCCTATTATCTGAAACTACCATCACTACCAGTGGTTGATACAAAAGAAATAGAAAATGCATCTACTGCACCTACTGTGTTATCAGATTTATTTTTTTAATTATCATTTAGTTTATAAATTGTCTATGAGTGTGATCAGCTCACTTGTTTACAATTACCCCCTATTAAAATTACCCCACCTGGTCCTACTCCTGCATTACTAATTGTCTACAAAACTTTTATGAATGTAAACAAATAACATCAGTGCTATAAAGACTACTTATTGTATTTTTGCTAGAATTTATTCCAATGTATGTAAGGAAGACAATCATAACATTTGTTTATATTAAAAACAATATTTTTGATACTCAGTAACAAACTTAACTCCTGATAAAATGATCACATCAGTAAAACTTCTTGTTATAACTGTTTGAAGTTATATCATAGCACCTACAAGATATTATATAAAATAATTTCAACTAATGTTTTACAAGTTCGAAGTGTATTATTGAAAGGAGGTAAACATAATAAATAAGAGAACATTACCATTATTCTGTAGCATGTTTCACTGCTTTCATTCTTCTGGGCATGCTATTAATCAAGTTGTCAATGGTTTTCTGGGGAATACTCTCTGAGTCAAGAAGAATTACTCTTCTTCTTTTCCTAAGATTCAGAGGAACACCATACCTGTGGTGTGCCCAATGTTAGATTATTTTATTGATGTTTTCTGCATAGAAATGTGTATACATGGATTGCTAGTTTACCATATAGAAGTAAGGAGTTTATATAAGATAAGTCTATTTCACTGTGTATTAGATGTCACTAGTTATCTATTAATATCCATTTCATTAATTCATAATCATTAATAAAGTTAATATTATAATATAATGAAGTTTATGTGGAATATGATCCATTAAATATAATTGATTCAATTTTATTAAATTGTTTTAGGTTAAAAAAGCATACAGAAAGAAAGCTCTTCAATGCCATCCAGATAAAAATCCTGACAACCCAAATGCAGCAATAGAATTTCACAAACTCTCTAAAATCCTTGAAATTTTAACTGATGAATCTGCTAGAAAAGCATATGATGCAGTTCTTAAAGCAAAGCAGGCTGCTGCAATTAGGCATAGAGAGCTTGATTCCAAACGACAAAAGTTGAAGGAGTCTTTAGAGGCACGAGAGCAGTCTGGGAAAAAGACACAATCAGCACAAGAGAAGTTGAATGTATGTTGGAATACAACATAAATTAATTTCCAACTAATAAACTATTTATTTTATAGGCAGAAATTGCAAGATTGAGGAAAGAAGGCTCACGCCAGGTGCAAGAGGAAATGGATTATGTAATGGAGCAAATAAAACTTCAAAAAAATAAAGTGGAGGAGGAGGATAATACAAAATATAGGGTTAAACTGAAATGGAATGCTTCTAAACATGATAAAACTAATGGAGGATATACTCAAGAAATGTTACACACATTCTTATCAAAGGTAGTTTGTTTATTTTATGGTATATGGTATTTGTAGGAATCATACATAATTCTATGGGTGATTCAGGCTCCAAAAAATGCACTAAAACTAGTAGATCTGTGTGCATAACATAACACTTTCATCATATATAGGGTGTGGCAAGATAACTTCCTAATTTCATAATACAATAAAACAAAAAGTAATAAAGATATATTTTACTTTCCGAATACATTGATGTAAAGGAAGGTATTGTTTTACCGAAAACGTGTTCACGTTTTCAAACTAAGATTGTGGAAATATGCGATAACTTTTCGGGAGAAAAATTACACCAGAAGGAATTGTTTGTTTTGTTACCGTGTACTATATAGCAAAAAAACAATTTTCGTTACGTGTCATGCCCATAATAGTCGATGTCAAATGTCTGTATGTCTGTCTGTGAACAAAATTCCGGGAAAACGGAAACAGATTGGGACCAAATTTGGCAAATATCTGCGAACACTATCCGAGACGATCTAGTGAAAATCGATTCACTAAAACAGAAGATTTCTCAATAATAAATTTCCTATTGCGCATATGGCAAATAATAAATAATATACGTGACGTCAGCAGGTGTGACGTAAATCAAGCGCGGAATTAGCGAAAATGGTCGCATGTTAAGTGTAGTAAGGTAATGAAAATATACATTAATAATTACATTACATTTTCATGTGAAAATGTGGAAAATAAAATTTGAAAATGCCTAAATGTAAATATGCCAAACTACAAAATGGAAAAATGCCATGATGCCAAAATGTTCAAATGTCAGAATGTTGAAATGTCAAAATGTCAGAATGCCAAAAAGTTAAAAAGTCAAAATATCAAAATCTCATATTTAACTTTATGAATATTGCACGGCTGTACAAGCAGTAAAAACAAGGAAGGTATTGTAATTGCGAATTCCTAATGTTTCGTGACTAATATAGTCGAAATAGACTATTTATGTCCGTGTGTGTTATGAAAAGTGCCGTTAGCTACCTACTTCCCTGCAACTTTCCCTGTATTATTATTTGGAGTAGGTGGTATTTAGGTTCATTTCATACTAGACATACCAAAGGCGCCTTAGCTGTATCCACTAAGCCGCAGGGCTTATAAACCAGGTTCATTACACATATTTCATACAGCGAATACCATAACCGCCGTAGCCCAAGGCACTAAGTTGCGCAGGGCTTGTAAACTCAACATAGGAGGATCGAATCCACACATCAACAATTTTTTTAACTATTATTAAATTAATTCAATTCAGGTTTATTACATACATTTCACACTACACGTACCATAACCGCCCTAGCCCAATGCACTAAGCCGCAGGGCTTGTAAACTCAACATAGGAGGTTCGAATCCACACACAGCCGATCTTTATAACTATCATTAAATTAATTTAATTGAGGTTCATTACACATATTTCATACTACACGTACCATAACCGCCGTAGCCCAATGGACTAAGCCGCAGGGCTTTTAAACTCAACATGGGAGGTTCGAATCCACACATCAGCCGATTTTTTTAACTATCATTAAATTAATTTAATTGAGGTTCATTACACACATTTCATACTACAAGTACCATAACCACCGTAGCTCAGTGCACTAAGCCGCAGGGCTAGTAAACTCAATATAGGAGGATCGAATTAATTTAATAATAGTTAAAAAAAATCGGCTAATGAAAAAGTCAAAAAAGTAGAAAAATAAATTAAATTAAATAGGTCATGTAATGCGGAAAGTCGTGTAGTGTCCGCACCAGATATTTATTAAAAAGTATAATTTATAGTAAATGACATTTTAAAAATCATATTGCATAAGTGATGCCCTCCATTGTCGTTACACTGGTTGAATCGTTCTGCGGTTTTGTATCACTCTCTCCAACATATTGAAGGGTATGTTTGCCGTTTCTTCCTGGATGTTTATTTTCAAGTCGTCCAGAGTCTGTGGGTGGTTGATATAGACACGGAATATTAATTACCTCCACAAAAAGAAGTCAAAGAGGTCAATTTGATGCAACAAAATCACTACTCAGTGAGATGAGGCGCCATGGGAAGTGCTCTCGCAAAACAGCCATCCATGCCCTTGAAGTATGGGCTGTTGCTCAGTCCTGTTGAAACCATATGTTCCCTAAGTCCATTTCATCAAGTCAAGGCAAAAAAACTCCTCTAGCATGTTCAACTAACAGTCTGAATTGCCTGTGACAGTCTGCTCATTTTCCTCGAAAAATCATGAACCGATAATCCCAACTGCCGACATGACAGGCCCCTGATTGAATTCTCGGAGGTTGTTGGCAGCCCAGTAGCGACCCAATGGCGCAATATTCAAGCTGGGTTGAAACCACCGAACGGTCGTTAGAAAAATAGGCCTCTAAGACAAACGCACTCTGCTCGTTACTCCAACGCATGATGACGACTGGAACACAAGCTAACAAAACTTTAGAATTCCCTCTCTCGAACTAGACAACGCACACCCGCCTGGGACTCCCATCTGCTTCAGAGCCTTATTTCAAATAAGGAAGTTATCTTGCCGCACCCTATATTTATATTATTATAGAAAATATAATATATAATTTTAATGCCACCAGATGATCAAACAATATTTAAGTGTAGCTGTTCACTAACTGGTTAATTGAACAATGAAATTTAGGACAGTACTTCTAGCATAATAATTGAAAATAGAATAGAATGATAGTGTCATATTAAGGTCTTACTAGACCATTTTGATATTGAAAATAATCAACAGTGCTGAAGAATAAAAAACATTGTTCCTAAAATTTAATTCAATAATACACTCTGTCTTATATACCTAGTAATCACTAGATAAATTACTAGGACTGTGACAAGCTTACACATACAAAAGATGTGATTATTATATTATCATAATCAAATTCATGTTTGATTTCTGGCCTAAGCAGATTTAATACAAAGTAATACAAACTTCACACTCATATTCAATTACCTGTCTTTCTCAGTTAAACCAAGCATGGTTTTGATCAATATTTATTATATATTGAATAGGTAGCAAATTGTTATAAAATGATCTGAAATCCCTGAACTCATATCACATAGCAATATGGCAGTTGGTGAACACTAACTTTGATTAATGTAACAAAATATTCAATAACTGTTACCAGTTTGTTTGGAGTAAGGACTTATTTAATGTGTCTGTTCTAAGGCATAAATCTATAATTTATATAATATGTATCATATGTATATGTTTTTATTACAGTATGGAGATATAACAGTTATAATAATGTCCCCCAAAAGGAATGGTAGTGCATTAGCTGAATTTTGTACAAAACGTGGTGCGGTATGTATAATTGGGTAACTTCATTCTTCATTTTAAAAATAAAATAGGCATGAAACATCTCTTGCTTAGTAACAAATCTGAAATACATTTGCAGAATTTTAAACTCAACACTGACATTAGTGCCTTATATTTCACAACTTGACTGTAATGTGACAATATCATATAGTTCCACTTTGACTGGGTGAATTTATATAATGGATAAACAAAATGAATTATTTACTCAATTTAAATCTTATATGGACAATGCAGCAAAAAATGTTCTCATTGCTGATATGAGAAGAACTTAATATACTACATATATTCCAGGCAAATTGCCCTGTGAAGTGTAGTGAATAATTTGTACATGGTGTCAAACCCAATAGATCAGGCATGGCCTTTAGGACCAATTACTACCATATAAGGTCGGCTCGGTCGTCTAGACCAATTTCACCCCAAATCTTTACAGAGCCACCACCACATTTAGCTACTTCTCGCACTGTGACCTCCGAATAGCGTTCACCAGGATGTCTATAAACACGTACTCGACCATCCCACCGTGTAAGACGGAACCTTGACTCGTCCGATCACGATAACGATAAACAGCGTCTTTATGATATGGTTTTCCAGTTATCCTGATTTTTATGATTTTATGATGTTGAGATATGACTACGCAAGACAGAAAATACTATATATATCGTTCCGGATATGGGGAGGTTTTTGTCCTAGTACCTTGCCCAATGGGTCTCGTTTATAGCCCCGTCTCTCTATAGCACGGGTGGCCAACTTGTGTGTACATAAGCTCTACTGTTTATCTTAAAACTGTGTCGCGATCGACTTGTTGTCGTTAGTGCTCTATTTATCAAGTATATAGTCTAATCGTTTTCTAAGTTAAGACATCGCGAGGGATCGACCAAAATTGGCCTGCGATCGACTTGTTGGCCACCCCTGCTCTATAGCGATTCCATGATAATGATGACTTCCTAGCCGATGCGGCTGCAGTGATCATTGTAGTCCTTTTCTGAATTCTGCCGTATACATTATGATAGGTGTTGTAGCCTAACTTGATGGTGCTGGTGCACTCCGGGCATGCTAGGTCCCCGTTCTAGTTAATTTATATATATATATATATATATATATATATATATATATATATAATATATATATTAGTGACATCATTAGTCTTAAACACTTTATTGTGCAGTCTGTAGCGAAGTCTGCGCAATTCGGGATTTGATCTTGATCTCTACATCGATCTTGTAGTTCGATCAAATTTTGCTCCCAAGGTATTTGAAGTTGTCGACTTCCTCTAGCTGGTCGTTACAGTTAATTTTCAGACCAAACTTTGTGAGTCATCGAGTCTTGTAATTGACTCTTGTAGAGCTTATGTTGATTTTGCTACCAAGCATACAATGTCAGCGAACAGGATATCCGTAATTCTTTAGAACATTGATTTATTTAGTGATATGAGTCTGGATAGATAATGCAGTCATCCCAGATACCGTGGTGTAAGTCACATTTGAATTGTTTTGGAAAGGAGAAGATTTTGGGTTTGGTATTTATGTAAATCGACGTGCGCAATTACAGACTTGAAATCGATTTATTCATAAGTAAAAATGTAACTACGTATGTCGATTTATATAAATACCAAACGCTAACTCTTATCCTTTTCACAAAAATTCAAAAGTGACTCTCATTCTCACAGGACATATGTGGTTGCTGTATGATAGACAGGAACTTTTACATATAGCCTTGTTCCTTAGTACAGTCCAGAGTGCGTCGCGAATTACTCGGCCTTCTCTAAATCCACAAAGCGCATCGTCAGTCCGGGATTAACCCTAAATTCGTATATATAAGTTTCTGGAAGGATTTCCTCGGTAAGCGGATGGAGGCGATTGCGGAGAACCTTGGCAAGAGCCAGCAGCGTTTTCTTTTGCGTTTGTAGAGGGTACATGTGGTAGATAGATGGTTTAAACCCATCTGGTCCTGTTTTCATTATCCACACTTGATGTAAAGCAGTTTCTCGTCGAGGTAGTTACCACCTTCCTTTAATATATATTTGATGGGGTTCCGTCTCAGCTAGGTGTCTTGCATGCGTTACCTCATCTATTATGGTCTCGTTGTCAGGCGCGCCCATTGGTATTCTCTCAGGTAGAGTGTTGATGCAACCAATGTCTGCTGTACTATCAGTATTTAGAAGCGCGTTGTAGTATTCAAGCTACCGTTCTAGAATCTGTTTCTTGCCTGTGAGCCTTCTTCCATCCGTTATGTTGATTTGTACTGTTTTTCGCTTAGTTGGTGTTTTATCTGCCCTAACTGTTCATAGATGGGTTCCATCTGGTGAGTGTCAGCATACAGCTGTAGTTATGCGGTGCGTTCTTGTCACCAGTTGCTCTGGCTTATATTCCTGAGGGTAACCTATGGTTTTGTCTGTTGTTTTCCAAGGTGGTCCTGTGAGGGTCAAATTGAAGTCAAGTTGGTCGTTGTTGTCGTCCAGCCAGTCCTGATGCCGGCGCCTACAATTTTTTTGCACAATCTTTCCTATCGGTGGTGGCTGCATGCTTATCCGATGAAGCATAACGGCCGGGTTCATAAGATTCTTCCTGCTTATCTTCTTAGGTAGAGGTTTATTTTCTCTCTTTGGTTTAGTGATATGGTGCTGTATTTTAGACATAACTAGTCTTGTGCTCAGTCCAACAGTTTACTCCTCTTTCAGGTGATAAAATAATCAATGATGTGCCATTGCTTAGAACGCGGGTGCTGCCATGTATTTATGAACTTATTTATTTTCTTGAATAGTGTGTTAGTGATGCAGAGATTATGTTGTGCGCATAATGACAGCACTCGCAGACCGACTGAGTTGTCATGACCAAGACCATGTCTCTCAATTATACCATGCCAAGTTTTTATTATAGTCTGCACCAACGCGGGCATTGAAATATCCCAATATTATAATTTTGTCACTCCTATGTATTCTCGATATCCGATGATCCATGTATCTATATTTGCCGATCGGGAGACGGATGGTAATTATACGGTCTGATATACCAGTAGGCGTATTCCTGGTGAGGTCTCTGGCGATGCTGTTTTTTTTTATTCCGATGGCAACTCCACTCAATTTGATTTCACTACTAGCATAGCCCATAGACAACCCTAGATGCAAAGGTCTCTAGAAATAATACGGCACCAACTTGTTCGACACGCCCTTTCCAGTAGAATGTATACCCGGCTTGATTTTTTATGAGCTGTTCTTCGTCCACAATCTTGTCTCGCATAGAGCAGCAATGTCGATGTCGTACTTTCCGAGTTCTCGCGCTACGATGGCTGTCTTCCGTTCTGGAGTGTACGTACATCCCAAGCTCCATTTTTTATGATAGGTTAGAAGTAATTATTGTTGGTAGTCGTAGATTTAATTTCGTTTTCGACCACGTGACTTGGTATCTTGTTTACATAGACTTGGGCTAATCATTTGAATTTATATCCCAAAACCAGGTATCATTCTATCATTAATATATAAAAAAAATAATCTATTAACATGTTTAATGAAGAGTTTTCAAAACTGTCCCGACGTTTTTTTTTCCTTTATTTCCTTTGTTAATTAAAAATATATAGCCAGCACAGATTCTCCCCGCTGTTTCACTACTCTACGAAATGTTTTTGTCATTGATCTGGACCAACTGCAACCTAGTTGAAGATGTTTACCAAACACAATTTCTTCGCAAAACATATGAATATGCTTTGTTTGAGAGCAATTGTTTGGCTAGGATTTGTTTCAGGGCAAGTGTATGTAGGTCTGAACTAGACTTAAGTCGTCCCTAAAAGAACCTGCAATCAGCAATTATATATTCCTCATGTTCACTGTACCTGATTAAATATCTTTATATTCTATCCATTACCATTTGTAATTTATTATATAAATAATATTTATTTATTTATCCTTTAGGAGATGGCTGTGGAAATCGAAAAAGGTTTGGCCAACAATCCTCTCACATTAGATTGGGTAAATAGGCCTACTTCTGTGAAAGTTAGCAACAATATTAAAGAATCGGACTATGAAAGCGTAGTGCTGACGAAGATGAGACAAGCGGAGGAAAGAAAAAGACTTATAGCACAAATGATGGCGGAGGATGAAAGAGAAACTGCTACATGAATGTCATTATAACGATGTTATTTAATTATTGTATAATAAATTATATTTTACATAATTCTCTTGTTACTGTGTTTACAAACTTTTGTTCCTCCTATTAACATTTGGTTTTGGAAAGTCACCACTGTACTCGACGCCTCCGTGCGTTTACCTCACGTGTCCAGGCGACGTGTCCCCGAGCACTCGCAAACCACGTCGGTTGTGTCATCGGCCTCATCTGCCGCGTGGTGGACTGCCTTCCCTAAGACATCCACGCCTGATCAAGGTTTGTTGGCCGTGTCCGCCAAGATCTCTTTGACAATGCCCCCTGAAAAGGCCAAAAAGGCACCCGCGAAGCCTTCGGTCACCCAATCGGCGACGCAGAGGTTGACGCAGACCTCTCAGGAACTGGGACGTCTACGAACCTTGGCGGCTTATTGCTACTCGAAGCACTAGGATATCGCGCCTCAAAATATTTGCCGCGCGCGACAGTGTCCCTACGGCGAACCGTTTGGGCGGCGAGACTTGTACTGCCACCTCGACCCCCTGCACCAAGACGCAAAAAGGTGCCCCCCATTCTTCCACCAGCCCTTATCGGACGCTCGTGCCCTTGAGCATCTGATTGATGGCGAGATCGCCGGCACATTCACTATAAACCACGGATTCTATGGTGCTATTTATCTGATGGTGGTAGATCACCGAAGGTGTGCTCCATCCTGGACGATGGGGCTCGCATGTAGCAGTGTGACTTCCCCACCTACACGACAGGTAATTAAAATAGACTCCATTGTGATAAAGGGCGTCCGTCGCTCCGAGGTGGAGGATATCTAACAGGATCTCACTGAGTAAGGAGTGCTGTCATGCTCGTCAGCCGCTCTTCACGTTTAATAGGCCCGTGAGCGTAACAGTGCGAGCGGTGTAGTCACGACTCAACACGGCCTTACAAATCGAAAACTACATTCCCTCGCCTGAAATTACTCAGTACCACCGCTGCCGACAATGAGGACATGGGGGCGAAGCTAAATGCCCTGGCGATCAGGCCACGGCGGTCTGCACACTTGACCGCGACTTGTGCAATGGGCGACATCTCAAAATACAAAAGAGTTCCGGGTGTACAAGCATAGGATGACTTCCATTCTAGGCGCACACCCCGCCCGGAACCGGTTTATCCCTGTACCGCAATTTAATCCCTTGAAAGTCGGGGCGCGTGGGATCTAGTGCCATCAACCCCAAGTCTTCACAAGGAAGGACTTTCCGCCCCTCGGGCAACGTAATCCCCTTTGGAGAGGCCACGCAGGCCTACGCGCTAAGATTGACCAACTCGGACGTAATCTTGACAGCATGTCGTTAGTGGAGGTGCAGTCGGCAGTAAGAGACCGCGAAATTTTAAGTAGGTCGTCTTTCAGCGATTTCATGCGATGCAATGAGGCTCTCAGCAATGGTGCACCAGACCAAGCGCAGGCCGTCCTCGATATCTTTGACCTCTTAAAACTTCTGGGTTAGTAATGGAGCTAATTGACGTAGGAGCCTGCAACGCGAATGGTGTTGTTGCAAAAATGGGGGAACTAATACAGTTTTTGACCGACCATAACGTCCACGTCATATTTCTTTTCGAAACTAGACTCGTTCAGGGGAAGCTGTTCAAAATTAAGGGGTATAAAATCTAAAGGGTAGACAGAGTCATACATGGAGGAGTGGCGATCATGATTAAACCTTTGGTGTCTCACATACTCGAGCCAAATATTGTAAGAAACAATGTCGAGAACATGTGCTGTTAGGTTGGCGGACAAGAGAGAGAGTTGTCTGTTGTGTGCGTACCGAACCGTGGTGTCACTGTTGTTGTCCATGACTAACCAACTGTTGACGACGATACTTAGGACGAGTTGGAGTTTGCCCGGTACCTAAACCAAAAATATGAAGAAGACATAGAGGAGGAACAGACAAACCCCTGTGAGGGTAGCACCTTGACACCAAGTCCATTTTTAGTGGCGCGCACCCGAGCAGAGAGATCAACGGAGACCACGGATACAGGCAAAATCAGAGCTGAATGACCGAAGGTCCCTCCCTCGGAAGCCAGGAAACTACTAGAGCTCGTAATTCATGGGAACAAACATTAAGGTCGAGGATAGGAAACCCGGCAACTTCACAGAAGTCACAGGTTGGAGATATTCATATTCTCACCAAAATGAGGGACAATCATACGCCGACCTAGTTCGGAGGGTCCGTGAAGTCAACCACTATATCAGCATTGTGGTCAGAATAGACAGAACCGAAAACAGACACCCCCGAATCATGGGCGTCATGGATTTAGCAACCGCACTCGATCTCACCGTGAGAAACGCTGAGCGATCACCAGTACATCTGTTACTACTTCAAATCAGGCAGTGTCGCTCAGCCCCGACCCCAGCAGTCCCAATTTCAGTGCCAGATACTTCCCCCTGAGCGGTGGTGGGTTCTAGACTCAACTTTTGTGTTGCGTTTTTTTATGAAAGAGAGTATATATTTTGATCTGTTGATCTAGTAGGTATTATTATTGACTAACATGTCATAAATAACCTTTCTAGGTTATTAATCAATGGTGGTTATTTTCTGCATTGTCAATTTAAATTTACAATGCATTAACCATATATAATACTGTCTTTAATTTTATTATAAATGTAATTGTTACGCAACAAAATAAAGATGGGTAATGGTTACAGGAAGCATGATAATAAATGTGTAACGAATGTGGATTATGCAAAGAGGTGACAAATACAATATTTCTTTCTAGGTGCCAGTTATGCAGCGTTTGTCATACGATTTATCACCCGTAAGGCAATTGCAAGTGCCTATTATATGGGTAGTAGGTCCACCAGGAAGCACTAAAAGTACATTTGCATACTTACTGGAGGAAATGCATAGTTTTGATGTTGTCTCAATTGGTGATCTACTGATTAAGAATGCTTCCAATGAAACTGACCGAGGCAGAGTCATAAAAGAAAATATACGTACCTCGGGTGGTTATATTCCAGATGTGAGTTACACATTATACATTATAATATGAAGTATTTCTGTTAATATTCCGGAAAGCAAAATGTGTGTAAAACAACTATATAGATATGCTAATTACCGAATATTAGTATATTTATATGGTTGTTATGTTTAAGCTTTGCAATATATATATAAACCCTAGGTCAAGCATAAATGCAGTTCTGTTAAGGCAATAGTCACTAAGAGAGTAGGTTCTAGATAATCTATATCTATTTATATCAAGGATAAACAGAAGGAGTAGTTTATATATTCAACTGTTCAAAACTGCTCTCAAGAAGAGCAAGCGTCGTAATAGTAACCGTGGTCACTAAATAAGATTGATAAGGATATTCGAAGACAATATTTTTCCACTATACATGCTATAAACATGCAGTACTGGTCGCTAGTTCGCTCCAATCTGGAGTCTTTTTCCTGTCATCAGTTATCCACTCCTGGATGCACTTTCATTGTTTTGTCTTTCCTGTGCTGCCTTAACAACATGGAATAGAATCCAGAAATCCGAGGCAAAATGTTATTAAATTTTCTAGAAAAGCAGAACTGCAATAAATAGTTTCTTTCAAAAGGAATGTTATTCAGTATAACTGCCAAAAAAGAAGCTACTGTTCTGAACAACTTTACCAGTGGAAGCGACCAATGAATGGTAAGAGCAACAGTTACACTAAATCTAAAAGACTAACGTCAGAAAATGATTCGAAAGGAAAGAAACACATGCTGGAAGCCACAGACGAAACAGAAAAATACACAGAAACTATAACAATAGCCCTTAAAAATTTTGATTCCAAAAACAACACCATAGATGAGATTAATGACAAAATACTAGACGTCCTAAAACAAATGCCGACCAAAACTACTATTTAACCACCAAGGAAAATGATGACAAAATTAGTTCTAACACTAGAAATAAGATGAAGCTCGGCCGAAAATTAAAAAACAAGGAAAATGTAAACTGAAGAACTTAAGTCGTTTTCGTTTATCACTGTGTGTTACACCGGGCTTATTGTCTCTTGTTCTATTTATCGTACAAGCCGCTCCCGACTCGCACAAATCTACCTTGTCTCGGCGCACGACCGCAAAACCTAAGCACACCATGGCGACAAGTGCTACCTTTAATTGATTTCCAAAAAGCATTCGGCACAGTTGAACTTCCTGCAATAATAACAGCTTTGCAACAAAGGCGAATTGTATATACAATACAATTGTATATACATAATTCATAATATTCATCACATCTATGTATTCTAACCCTACAACAAGTGTGAAAATGCGTGCAAACAATATAATTTTAACATCGGAAGAGGCGTCATACAAGGCGATACAATCTCCCCCAGACTATTTACAGCTGTCTTAGAATACGCAATCAAGATGTGTCCCTGAGATAATAAAAAAATACGTGTATATGACGAACACCAGACCAACCAGACATGGGCCACGGGCCAAAACAAAAACTAAATAGTAATAATACTGTTTATTTAATAAAAAGAATAGGTACAGATATGTATACCCAGTGTTATAATAATAAAAGGATAAAATTAATAAACTTTACAGTCATACAGTTATTTATTATTATTCAAAATAATTATTTAATATAAAATAGTAAAAGAATAAAAGTAAAATTAATAAAATTCAATCGACAAATAACTTCCTATAATCATATTATGCTACACTCTAAACCTGGGATTTCTTTTCTTTTGCAAGAAAGGTCTGGTAAAAAATCAGACTGGTCTGTTACCCATAACAAGCAAATAATGAAATGTTTCTCCGCGAACGACGAAATGTAGAGCACGTAGACGTAATAGATACCTTGGTTATGAACTTGGAATTGGTCGTGCCAATAAGCCAATAAGCTGTGAAATCCAGCGTCGAATAGATCTTGGCTGGGCTGCATTTGGAAAACTCAAAAACAGTTTAAACAGTGATTTACCAATGTGCATAAAGCGAAAATTATACCAACAATGTGTGCTACGAGTAAAAACATATAGGGCAGAGATCCTAACTTTATCAAAAACTACTGCACAAAATCTAAGGGTAGCACAAAGATTTATGGAGCGCGCAATGCATGGTATCTCACTCTATCACATCAGAAATGAATACATACGACAAAGAACAGGAGTATGTGACATAATTAAGAGAATCGCTGCTCTAATCGCTAGAAGTAGACGAACAGATGATCAGAATCTTTTCATTAATCTGTCTCTACTGCGTTTTATATATCTTAGTCGCTAGTATGTTATTTGTTCATCTGTCTTGCTTAATCTTAGATGGTAAATGCTCCATTTTGTCATTGACATGGTTTTCAGGCCATAATTTACCACTAGTTGTATGCATGAGTCATACACTTTTCGTTTGAAATTTATTAGTATATCCTCATTCCTGAGTATATGCTTTAGTATTTTTTTAGTTTCCCTTTGCTATTGACTACTTTCATTTTTAGTCCAACTTTTTTGGATGCGGTATTTAGTTGTTTTAGCACCTCCGGTAGTTCTTGGATATCACTGCTTATTATGACGATATCGTCGGCGAAACGTAGATGGCGTCGATAGGTTTTATAGACATAAATGCCTTTAGTGTCCCATGGCAGTGACTGGAAGCTAATTTCAAGTGACAGGGTGAAACGCTTTGGAGAGATAGTGTCTCCTTGACGTACGTCTCTCTTAAGTAGAATTATGTCGCTAGGTTTCGTTTATTTTGACTTGCAGTGTAGTATATGTATTTCAGGAGGTTGGAGTAATGAGAATCAATTCTATCTTGGTTCATTGATTGTAATAATGCCTAGGTTTTGACGATGGCAGAAGCTTTATGGAAGTGCACCAATACGAGATGAAGGCGTATGTTGTATTCCGTTGACTTTTGTATCTGTGTTGGAATTGTTTGCATATGTTCGATTGTGCTGTTACCTTTCCTAAAACGCGCTTGCTATACCGGTTGGTATGAAACAAATTTATTTGTTAATCTAAGGCCCAATTCACACATAAGCGGCGTCGGGCGGAGGCGCGGTGTAGGTGAGGCGCAGTCGCGACGTTGCACAGGCGATTGTGATGTCCATATGCAGTGAAGGGGTGAATATTGCACTTTATGTTTACATAGAGGCGGCGTGGAAGAGTTATGCCTCTCGCCTCGCAGGCACCGTGTGTCTCAGGCGAAGAGGCGAAGGCGCGGTGCCGGCGCGGTGAGAGGCACGACGCTTTCACGACCCCCCCCCCCCCCCCCATATAAAAATGTGGTGCAATTCCCACTTAGGTGACGAGGCGCGGGCATTTGCCTCGTACCTCTCGCCGCGCCGGCACCTCGTCTTCGCCTAAGACACGGTGGGCGAAGAGGCAAAACTCTTTCACGCCGCCTCTATGTAAACATATGGTGTCCCTTCACTGCATATGTACATCACAATCGCCTGTGCAACGTCGCGCCTACACCGCGCCTCCGCCCGACGCCGCTTATGCGTGAATTGGGCCTAATAGTGTAAGTAATTAGTTAACAGTTTATACAAGTTGCATAGAAGACTGATGGGCGAGAATTCTCTATATTGGCGTTGTCGCCGGTTTTGTATAACCGGATGACTTCTGAGTTTTGCTATGTGTCTAGTAGTCTGCCTTCCTCGAGGTTTTTCCGTGGGCTTCTCTGGTTTTTTTTTAATTGCTTCAGCGCTGTTCTTATCTCTTGTTTTGTAATGTCAGGAATCTCTTCTTATCCTATGTTGAGGATAAGCGTTTCTGATGTTCTTGGTTCTAGTATCGTGAAAGAGTAAAATTGGGTTTAAAAATGTTCAATATGCGTGGCACTGTCCTCACTGTTGTTGATTAAGGCGTTTTGTTTGCCTGTGAAAGTTTTGGTTTTAGTATTTTGATGTTAATCGTATATGATATTTTTGATTATATCATACTACTTTAATCCTTTTTGCGCTTAGAATAAACCATATTATTATTTTTTTAAAATAGATAACATTATACTCAATGGTAATAAAATAATGTTTTTGGAAGTTACGAGTAATTTGTCATCTCACAATGCGATAAGTTCTAGAAATGAACCTTGTCAAAGAAAAAATGAAGTTCGCGAGACCGCGATACACCAAAAGGCTAGAAGGGTATCCAAACCTGGTAGCCATGAGTTTATTGGACAACAGTTACACTACCTATCGTCCGAAGCGTAACATACTGGGCTTACCTTACATATAAGCTAGCCAGTATAGTTATATGATAATAATTACATATTAAGAATTTTTGTTGAAGCCTTACTGTAGACTCTACCCCCCAGCTAATATTAATAT
Source organism: Lordithon lunulatus (assembly GCA_963942505.1). NCBI lineage: Eukaryota > Metazoa > Arthropoda > Insecta > Coleoptera > Staphylinidae > Lordithon > Lordithon lunulatus. The sequence continues at coordinate 21,678,599 of OZ012667.1, forward strand.
ATTAAGTATTAGTTAAATGGCTGTAGGTAGATCGCTAATTGCATCATTAGTGTTAATAAAAAAATACCCAGCTCAGTACCCGAGTGGTTAGAGGCGTCGTCTGTTCGATCCCCAGCGGGGAGCGAATTTTCGCGAATCACCTTTCAGAGATTTGCTGTGAAGTTAAGGTAAATACCGGGTGATTAAACTCCTCTGAGCTTCTCCCTTGGCCGGCGGAAACCACATGGCTGATAGCCCAATAAAGATAAATAGAAAAAATATATTTCCGAACGTATCCAGTTCCTTGGACGATTCTTTTATAGTTTTAGCGGTTTTAGACGTCAGTCGACGCTGTTCGATCCCGAGACACTTCCTCCATACTATCTTGCATTTCTTACTTATATTTACTTTTAGGCATTTTTTAACTCCACTATATACCGTTTAGTCTCATGATACCACGTCTATCTTGTCCGAATATTTTCCTGATCTACTTTTCATTATTTCCATCTTTTTGAATTTTTACCCGCAAGTATTGCTATACATGTTGATATTATTTCTCTATTTTCAAGTTTTATATACTCGGATTCTCCCCAATGCATATGTTTTTAGATTTGTCTAGTTTCTTCGCGAGGCCTGCCTTTTCATATTCTTTTCTAATATTTCTGGTTATGTATTGAAGGTCATTCTTGTCTTGGGCCATGAGTACTTGGTTGTGTGCAAATTGGAGTGTATATATGTTAATTCCCATGTATTTGCATTTCCGTTTCCAGGTTTATAAGGAGTGTTACATCGAACACTCCTTATATATATATATATATATAATTTTGAATACTTTCGGAGATAAGCAGGATCCCTATTTTAGACCTTTGGATGTACTGATTGATTCCATTCTATATTTTATTTTCATTTTCATTTTGGTATCTCAGTTCTTTGATTGCTTTTATTACTCTAGTACTTATATTGGCCTTTTCTAGGACATTCCATAGTTTCTATGGAATATGGTCACGTTATCATACGCTTTTTCTAGGACTAGGCGTAGGTGTAGGTAAGTGTAGGTGCATCTATCTTCCTGTAATAATTTTCATTTCATTAGCTGTTTTAAGCAAAATATATTGTCCATACATGATCGGCCTACCCTGACACTATTTTATTCATCTGCTTCCCCATATTCTGTTTAAACAAGGTCTCGTAGTACTCTTGCATACAGGAGGCTATATGTTGACGTTACTGTTATTCCTCTGTAATTTTTGCACTTGTGAGGATCTCCTTTGGTATAAATGAGCCCAATGTTTCATTCTTCAGGAACTTTATTTTCATTGATAAATGTATTTAGTATATTTGTTATCATTTCATTAATTGTTCTTATACCATTTTTCAACATCTCTGCAGCTGCATCCAATGGTTCGCACGCCTTTCCATTCTTCATGTACTTTACTGATTTCTGCACCACATTAAAATTTTAATGGACTCTATCCAACGTAATATTTATTTGTTCTTCAATAAATTGTGGTCGATCTTCAGATAGCAATCTGCAGTAATACTTATTGGGTATATGCTTATTGTCTGCTTCTTGTATGTCGTTCACAAACCTCCATACCTCAGTACATCTTCGCCTTCTACCCGTCTTATCCTGCCGCCTTTCCAAATTTCAACTGTCTCGGAGCCACTTACACCTCATTCCGCGAGAATGCCTCCATTCCTACTACCGGTCCATTCATGCCATCTCTTTGCAGCTCCTCTCCTATACTGCCAGGTCTATGCTAACGTTGCCCTGCGTCTCTATATCCTTCAGAAACTCCTACAGCCCTTTCTAAGATACGCATTCCCTTAATCTCGTTTCCACCTTCTGCACTTCCTCTCCTTCTTTCCTTACATACTATGTGCTTTGATTTTACCCACTCCTCCAGGTTTTATCCCCACACTCCCACAACATTTTTAGTCCCGCTACGCTCCATTGTTCCAGTTTCCCTCTTTTATCCACCCTAAACTTCTGCCTCGCTGTCCTCAACTCCTTCATCATTTTTTGTCAGACAGTTCCAAACCTACCACTCGTCAGCAATCTTTAACTTTCGGTACCTCACCCTAGCTTTCATCCCTTTGGATCTTTCCTTTTTTGTCGTCTTTACTAGCCACTTACACCTCATTTCGCGAGAATGCCTTCATTCCTACTACCGGTCCATTCCTACCATCTCTCTGCAGCTCCTTTCCTATACTGCCAGGCCTATGCTAACGTTGTCCTGCATCTCTATATCCTTCAGAAACTCCTACCGCCCTTTCTAAGATACACACTCCCTTAATCTCGTTTCCACCTTCTGCAATTCCTCTACTTCTTTCCTCACATACTATGTGCTTTGATTTTACCCACTCCTCCAGGTTTTATCACCACACTCCCCCAACATTTTTATGCCCGCTATGTTCCTTTGTTCGTCCTTCCCCTCTTTTATCCACCCTAGACTTCTGCCTCGCTGTCCTCAACCCCTTCATCCTTTTTTGTCAGACAGTTCCAAACCTTCCACTCGTCAGCAATCTTTAACTTCCGGTACCTCACCCTAGCTTTCATCCATTTGGATATTTCCTTTCTTGCCGTCTTTCCTAGTCATACCATATTTCTCGTTAAACCAACTTAGGAAATCTCTATTACTTGTATTTGAAAGATTTGCTTTTTAGATTTACTCGCCATGATAACTACCAACAATTTATAAATGTTCAAAAAATTAACTTCAGCATGAACAACAAAAATTAACATGTTACGTGCTGCAGTCAACCTCGTCTAGGTTTACTTTTATCAAAGAGAACGTACGTTTTCCACTCACTACGATTGCTAAAAAATACGTCTAGCTAAAACTACCACTTGATCTTTGCTTGGTGCATCTTATTGACTAACGACCAAACAACGAAAGGATGGAGCTAGATGAGTTGAGTTACTCGGCACGTATAAACAAACAGACCCGACGAACGTCGGCGCACTTTCATAGCCAGAATCTGAAGGCTCTGTCTTTTTTTTAACCAAGAAATGGATCACGTGTCACCTTTTTTATCGTGTGTGCCACTTATGGCACGTGTGCCATAGGTTCGGCACCCATGGTCTATAATGCTTTATAAGCAAATAACAATTACCTAACATATGAGGAAATGCTTCAATAGCGTAATACATCGTCCAAATCGACAACACGTATGTTAGGATGATTGATGGCATAATCAATACAGAATAATTAGACATACCATTAACATAAATAATCTTTATTTCAGACAATTATCCTTGATTTACTCAAAGAAGAATTGCTGGGCAAGGTAGAATGGACATGCGGTTACATAATAGATGGATTTCCCAAAAATAAGATGCAGGCCTGTCTGTTTGTGAAAGAAATTTGCGACGTAAATGTTATTTTATATTTCGATTGTAAAACTAAGGTGTTAGTCGAGAGGTTGCAAAAGCTAAAGCCATTTACAAGTGCAGTGGAACATCGTGATCAAATTAAAGAATTCAGAACAGAATTATCAAAAGCTCTTAAAATATTTGATAATAAAGTAGAGAAAGTAAGTATGCATTTATAATATTGTAAGTACAAAAATTATTGACAATAAGCGTAGGTTACAAACAATTGTTATTATACTCATTGAAGGAGATGAATCAAACATCTATGTTTTAGTTGAAGTAGTACGTACTTTGATTCATTTCCTTCATTGAAAATGAATTACCACATAGTACATGCCACAACCATTCAATTTCTGTTATTATTATTATTATGATTATACTCGCTTGGTAGCTAAATTAGTCTTTATTTATTTATACAAAGTAGTACATTGTATTTTATTTCAGTTCAACGAATCATATGACAGGGACGCCATAATTGCAAATATCCAGTCTGCATTAAATGTTCGCGTGTTTGATTCACCAGAATAATTACGATTCAAAATTCCGACATCTATATCCGATAATTAAAATTGCTATGTATTGCACAAATATTAAAATGTTACGTTTGTACACAAGTGTTTTATTCTTAAACTACTTTATACTATTGGATTCTACACAAATATGTTTAAACGAAATTAACACTCGCAAATATTATTTGGTGAAAAAGTGTAGACGGTTCCAAACCGGAATAATTTCACGGGGAAACTTTAATTCCCCAACTGAGTGTATGAGTTTTGCACGAGAAAAGAAAGGATTGGCTGTAAATTATAGCCCAAAAGCTCCAAAGGGACTAAGAAATGGGTATTTTTATAATTGCGAAGTATTAGGCTGCCCTGAAAATAATAACTTGACTGCTTTGACTAAAGATATTAGCTATGATTATTATAGTTCGTATGGAAATATTACTGGTAAGTAACATAACAACAGTTTTTAATCGCTTAAGCATTTAACTAATTAAAATATCACACGGAATTTTAAAATAATTAATCCTTCTTTGTAATACATTAATCTATTTACGAATCCCTGTTGAATATTTTGGACAATAAATATACTATTGTTATTAATAGTTTATTGATCTCTTGTTATAATTTTATAATAATAATTATAATAAATATTGCATGTTTATCGTTTAAGTGTATTTTCCTTTACCCAAATAATGAAGATTGCCTTTATACTTTCTTCGAAAAGTGCACCCCTCAAGGCATAGAGTTCCTCAAAGTCGGCAATAAATATAAACTGTCTATACTCAATAGTAAAGAAAATGACCTAATCATAACGCTTTCTTTTCAAAAACGTGAAACACAAATCCAAAGAAGCCAAAATAATGATTTCATTATAATAATTTCTTAATTGCTGTGAATTAAAAAAATGTGCTTTATTTATACTATAATACATGTGTAACATATATTCGAGAAAAAATATAGAATTGGCAATAAATATTGAATTAAGGGTCATTTGAAAACAATGATTTAGAGGGTATTAATCAATAATATTGGACTAATATTATGTATAGGTATATCTCTTAATATAAAGGCGAAGTCTATGTTTTGAAGCAGTCTGATCCTTTTATGTTTTGTGCTAGTTGCGAATGAGTGAGAGTCAGGGGGTTATAATACTACGAGAATAGTGTAATTGGTGTAAAAAAAACAAATCCTTGTTTAAGAATTACAATTAATTCAAAATAATTAATTTGAATTCATTGTAATACTTAAGCAAGGATTTGTTTTTTTTACAGACATTTCAGGTAGTAATAATACAATAATGTGTAAGATTCGTGATATTTACATTATACCTAGAATAATCCTTTATTGTTCCAATTTATATAAAAGAAGCTAACGATAAAATTAATCCTGTAGTAACAATAAATATAATGATAATTATATTTTTTATACATTTCTTTTAATTTATGAGTCAGATATGTAGTCAGACAGACAAATCTGCTTGATCCATTTTGTTAAAACCAAATTGTATTTGATAATTATAATATTGTTTATAGTTTTATTAAACTCAACATGCATAAAATCTGTTGGCATATTTAAAATATTCCACGAGAAGACAAACTACACCACTGCAATAGACAAATGCCAGCAAGAAGGTGGTGATCTAGCAAATATTCTTACTGAAATACGAACAAACGCTCTTTCGAATTATGTAAACTATTCCTTAAACAACTGGTATAAGGCTGCTTATGTTGGTTTGGAAGACATAGAAACAGAAGGCTCATATAAAACCCCCATAGGAGATTCCATAATGTGTTATAAGTTTCGAGCGTGGAGCCCGGGGCATCCTAGAAATATACTGCGCAGTGATGACTGTGCTGTAATAAATTCTGAAAGAAGCTGGATTATTATTAACTGCAAACTAAAGTTTCCGTTTATATGTGAATACTTTTCGTCATCGCCAGCGAAAGAAATGAATTATGCTGATGTTGATTGTGATGATTTGGATAGTGTTGATGAGGAAGAGAGATGTATACAATGGAAACGTCGTATGAGGAGAAATCGCCGACGAAATAGATGTGATGAGGATTAATATAAATTTGTATATAATGTACATTGTGAATATATTAGTTTAGATGTGACACATATTGTTTTACTTATAAAAAAACTAATATTATGGGGAATATTTGGGAAATTTATTTTCTTTTAACGGAGGGAGTGTAGCTTTTAAAAGAAGCTCCAAAATACTACATTGGTGTTATTCTATTTTAGTGAAACAAAAAAGTTTTAAATATATAATAATAATAACAATAATGTACTTTTTTCTTTATAAGAAACAAGTAGTAACGTACATATTTATGAGTAACACCCTGCAGAAAAGGCGTCTTGCCCGTATGCATCTCACCTATTTTCCGCCAAATACATTATTTTTAGTAAATTAAATCAACTTCTTCTTCAAGTACCGTGCCCTCCCAGAGCGTTCACGATCAACAGCAAGCCTTTCGAAAGAGTGAAGTAGTGTTCTAACCGAACGATTGTCTTAAGTTTATTAGCCATCATGTTCTCCGTCAGCCTTTCCCTGAATAATATCTTAGAGAAGCTGGCCACCGGAGCACTTCCTCGTTCCTCAATATGCATGCCCGTCCTGGCATACCAAGTTAATGGACGAGGTAAAATCGTGCGTTCCAGGAGCGACTCGCACGGATAAATGCTTATGTTTATCCGTGCGATAGTACGTCCTGACGTCCACATTTTAAATTATTGATCGAGCGATACAGAACGATTCTAACCGATTTCTGAACGATTTGAGAGTTATCTCTCGCAGAGGTAACGTGAATTGGCCATCAAGATCGTGTGTTTTGACTCCGCTAGACTTTTTCTTGTGGGTCTATGCTAATAAGCCGCTATCCACCAATGCCCTTAAAACCAACATAACCAATGCCATCGCTCAATTTCAACCGGATCTATGCGAAAAGATTTGACCACTCGGGTCTGGGCCACCGTGAGAAGCTGTGGCGGATATTTGAACATAATAAATAAGGGCATACATGGGCGTTTGAAATAAAAATATAAAAATATACGCGAATTCTTCACACACAGCTTGTTTGGTTCTATTTCAACATCGACTCGTCCTTATTGAAAACTCTATAAAGATATTTTTTAGACAGGTATCCATCACTAAAATTCCATTATCCATCTTCCAAAATTCTCCCAAACAACAAATCAAAATAAAATATAATATAGAAATAAAAATAAAATACACATTCTCTTACATACTAGATCTCCTTTGCCCTCGCCAATTAACTCTCCCGCGTTAACCACTGCCAGATTTCCACGCCTTTCACATTCTCTCCTAACCATTCACACCTTTCTGCAGTCTCCAGCGTTACCTGCTTTCACTCCTTCATATTCTTTGCTAAGGTGAACCATCCGCATACGCCAACATCAACATTGGTTCTACACGCCACGATGCCTCTCTAGTGCCCAAGTTATTCCTGATTCTAAACGTCTTGTTCGAATTTATTGATATATTGATTCTATTGTGGATTATTCTCAGAAGTATTTTGAGTCTGTGACTTATAAAGCTAGTCAATCTGAAATCTATACATTCTCACGCTTTTTGACGTTTTGGAATCGTGATAAAAGTAGATTTTAATAAATGCGTTAGTATTTCGCCAGTGTTATATACAGCAGTAAAAAGTTTTACTAGAAGTTGGATGTTATCTTCATCGATTAATTTCAAGATTTCGGTAAGAATTTGGTCTGGGCCGGACGCCTTCC